>OY735216.1:57509265-57531765 GCA_963457665.1 Thysanoteuthis rhombus | reverse complement strand
AATGGACATTCTATTTCTGACATAATGACATAATTATAAAGACATTTTGAGGAGGAACTATATTTCATCCGGCACAGGTGTTAACAGAGTAACAATCAAACAACTCTAGGCTGCATGAATGAATAAAGAAATGAGCATCATGTGGGATTCGAGCCTGCGTTAAACCATCGCAAAGGGAACCCTTGGTTTTGGAATAAGAGTTGTTAGAGAGCCAAATCTGCCCTACTATTTTAGCCATAGCTGAAGGAAACAGAGAGGATCATGCCTTTCCCAAGGGCATTGATTCGAAGTGAACTTAACCAGCCCCGACCTGAGTTTGATTTTGTCCCCGCCGTTATTGACTATGTCAATTGCACCTCCGATAGAAAGATATATATATATATGTGGGGGCATGTATGTATGAGGTACAAAATCCTTCTATCTCCCCAAAAATACCTTGTTTTCACGATCTCTACTAAAGATGCACCCCTGATTTCAAACCTCATGAAAAGAACTATTAGCAGCGCTCTGTAAGTTCTGCTGGCGTTTATCTCTACTACAATTTCATTGGTCTGTTTTTGGGTAGTTCATTGTGTTCTAATTGTTTTGTTCCTTTATTTGTTAAATGTCACAGAGATACGGCTCATTTGATAGTCTCTGAACAGGGACGCAGTTCCTTGCAGATTTCTGAGTGGAATTTTCATGAAACAAGACATATGTTGCAGAATACGCAAATACGCTAATGTAATCTGTTGGTGCTCTGGAGAGAGCATAAAATGTACGATGATTGGTGACGGGTAGATGACATTCACATGTCCAAAGAGACACTGTTAAGTGATCTCTTCCAGATTTCCCTCATATTGTTGAAGGGAGAATTCACTTCAGCCGCTTCGCAAAGTGCATGTGATGGTACGAAGTTGTGAATGGTTTAATCAACACGCTGAAGTTAAAGGCAGAAATTCCGGCATTTAAAGTATGTACATATATCATTCCCTAATCGGAAAAAGTAGTTCTTTGTTTCCAAGCGAGATTTCCAAAACGCGTACGGATCAACATTCCACGGTGTTTTTTCCTACATCCTAGACCAGATTCAGCAGGTATTCATAGCATCCAACGCGCCGCTTGTAGATTTTTATAAATGAAAATGACAGAAGAAACTTTAATGTATAAAATATTTGTTCAGGGCGCTTGAAATACGATCAACAGTGGTTTCTCAAGTAAAACAGCAAAAACACCTACCCTGCAATCCTTGATGGGGGAATATCTATGGGTTAGAATAGGAATGTATTTGAGGAATGAGGGGCTCCAAAGACCCTGTAGTCTGGAACATACATCCCGAAGTATCGAGAAGACATAAATGGAATATTGTGGAGACGAATCAGAGAGAGAGAGAGAGAGAGAGAGAGAGAGAGAGAGAGAGAGAGAGAGAGAGAGAGAGAGAGAGAGAGAGAGAGAGAGAGAGAGAGAGAGAGAGAGAGCAGGGTGTGGATTCAAGGAATTTTACGAGCCGATCACCATGAGTCAAAATGCATCGGTTAGCGTTAAAACACACAAAAAATTGACTTGTGGCAGACGCGAAATGATAATCGAAGAAAAAAGATAATCCTTTGAGGCAATTACCCAATTGAAGCAGGACGTACTTCTCTGGTCAATTGTGAGTTGTCATGGGACGATTCATGGGCGACAGAACCGACCTGAACTGGAATGTTGACCCGTGCACCGTACGATCTGCAAGTCTATAACAACCAATTTTAAGGCATGAAATATTATAGTACCCGGTATTTGCAACCTATGCAAAGAATGAAAAACACTGAGTGCAGGATGCAAGATACCACTCAAATGGAAACAATCACTTGTACCTAAAGTGGATGTGTTCAGAAAGTAATACAAATTGACCTTCGTTGGGATGCGATCCAGTGCGATAAGATCTTTTTGCGAGCGCCCAGTCACTACAACAAGAAAAAGGGATCGGTACTAAAGAAGAAAGGGCTAGAGGGTCATACGGACGAACCTGGGTGGTAATGGAAAATCTTCATCGGACATTGTCAGAGACTGGACATCCTTGTATGATTGAACAGGCTATGGACAGTAATAATTTCTGGACTGTCCGTCCCCTGGGGAAACAATCTGGAATGGTGCGCACACGAACAAATGGTCTCTCCACTGTGGTCATTGTGAAATGCATGACTGGAAAACGCGACATCTGTTCCGACCATGCAAAGGATATAGATTCCTGTGAGACATTGTCATCTCATTGAAAGAAAGTTACGTTGCAATGATAATTCATGAGGGGAATCGTAGATAACACCTCCTTCTGGATTAGGGCGACAAGATGTGTGGGGCAGAAGAATGAGAAAAACGCAACTCCTCAATTCGACTTGTACTGGACCACACGTATAGTACAATAAACAGCACACACGCACACACACATATACACACATGTACACACATACATATATATATACACACACACACACACTGTATCAAGACACGAGACAGTGCCGATCGTAATCCCGAATTATAGTAGTCCGAAATCCGTAAGACTGAATGTTAAAATACCAATTGATCAGAATGATAAATAGTTCAAAATCCCGAAATTCCTAAAGACAAACTTAGGTAACTTGAAATACCGAATGGCTACTTTCTTTGATACTTTGGGAAAAACCAGTTAATTCTCAAGTATGGGGATATTTCTCATTTGCTTTTTTTTTTTTTTTTTTGTCTATTTAAAAGAAAAATTAGTCCGATGAGGGTTTTAGGTTTTGTATTTACGATATGAATTTGTTACCAAACATTTCAGTCAATTAAGATGAATAAATTTTGAGAATTGGATGAATTTGATATTTTAAAAATCTACGATGGCTTATTCGAATGTTAGCAGCCAGGCTACTTTTTGCCCACTATGTCTTGGACGCAGGTTCAACCTATATGTCTGAATAGATAAGTGAGGGCACACATGAAAGGATATATATATATATATATATATATATATATATATATATATATATATATATATATATATATATATGTGTATGTGTGTGTGTGCATGTGCGTGTGTGTGTGCATGTGCGTGTGTGTGTGTGTGCATGAAATATGGGTGAATGTGCATATAAAAAATGATATAATTATGAGTAGGTCGATTTGTTAGTTTAGATATGTTTATGCCGCTTGTTGTTTATCAATTCGCCCCAAATCAATCGTGAAAGTAAACTTAAAGGTTTTATAACATTCAATTACGACCCTTATCGCTTCTCTGTATATACACATAGATGAAGAAGTTGTCAGGATGAGCGTGCTTACCATCTCTTTACACACCAGCTCAAGGATATATACTCAAAGCGTGACTCGTCAATTCAGCACTGCGATCACAAGTTTTGCCATCTTCCCATAACGATATGATTTTGCCTAAATTGCTTCTTCTTGTCTTTGGAACTCAGTTACGAAGAGATCTATTCACCAATTGATCTTGGACGATGGTTCATTTCTGTCACATTAATCACAAAAAGTAAATCATATTTTGCCAAGAGGAAAGAATTTGAAAATTGGGGTTCGATAGAAGAGAGGATAATGTTACGATTCTTCAAGATTCAAGTGGATTACTGTTCACCTCTGAGTACGGGAGAAATGATACCTCCTTTCATTCAGGGTACATCCTTCAAGTATGGAATGAAGCAAGATTGACCTGGATAACGGTTCACCTCTGTTTACGGGTGGCAATGATATCTCATTTCATTCAGTGTTCATCCTTCAAATATGGCATTAGGCAAGCGACTGATAGAATGCCATAGTATACGCATGAATAAATGAGGAAAGAAATATGTGGCGAATATATATATGTGTATATTGGAGGGAAAATAAGTATATTCACAACCATACTGAGCTGCCTATACACAATCACTCTCTTGCATACGCACGAATGCACACACAAACACTGAGATATATATAAACATGTACAGTAGGTTTAAACAAGAGTAATATTATACTTATCATCCCCGCTGAAAGACTCACTAGTCTTTTCCAACGTAGATTTGATGCATATCGCATTTTCATGCTATTTTCCTTTTTTTTCGGAATCTAAAACTTATTTTATTACGAAAGGGACTTGCTCAGTATCATCCACACTATTCCTCATTTTTTGCGATTGTAAAGACTGAGGTTGAAATTATTAACGAAGTGATTTGATGCTGAGTGAGTTGCATTCCAGATCTGGAAAAAATTGATTCGAAACTTGCCATCACAGTCAATATTTGGACAACCGTAGCATTTAACTTGAAGTCACGAAAAAAAAAAAAAAAAAAAATCGAAGGATTCGATCGAAAAATGGATATGGTCTGAATAAATTCACTTTTTGGCATCACAGGCGTTCTCCACGGGAAAGCATCTGAAATAGAGTGAAAAAAACAAACACTAGAAATTGAATGAATTTAATATTTTTTCCTAAATCCAATATGGCTTATTCAAATGCCAGCAGCCTGTTAAAATGTTATTCCGAATTTGTTATATTATATTATATAAATTGGGCCCTCAAAAGGTCGAAATAGCTTTTTTTCAAAAAACATTTGTTTAAGTAGTATAGTGGAGTACTGATGTCAATTTTCAAATCTGTAGACACCTTTGATGGCTACGGTCGTTCAATGACATTAGCCAGAAGCTTCGTGAATTTGGTTTGCCATGTCTTGTTTTATTGACCCGGCTCGACCGCAACAATGCAATTCGCGTCCCTCAACCGTATGCACACACACACACACACACACACACACACACTAGAAATAAATAAAGGATATGAATAGAAAAGAAGAACTACTTTTCTTCTAATCATTAGTCCCTTAACGTACATTAATACGATTTGTCTCATTATTTTAACTATTGACTTATGCCATTGAAAGATCCGTTCAGATCATTTCAGAAGATGCAGGTGTTCTCAATAAAGAATAAAGCACATAACCTATTCTCCCTTCTTTTTCATGCGTGAACTTGCTTCGTGATTTCAAGAAAAGCATACAAAAATATCATGGAAGCATATCAGCAAAGCGTCATATAATATTGGATTAAAGCTTGGTTTTTGGACACGTGTATTGCTTTTTTAATCTCGGAGATAAAATATGATTAAACGATAGAGAAGAATGGCTGCTGTTTCATTACAGCTGGCGGCGTCATTTTGGTAAGAACCCACGTATTACCTGCCCGGAATTAATTCATACTATTAATTTAGGTTAAAGGGGCTTCTATTTGAGAGATTAAAACTGTTTTACTCTTCACATATTCTAAGTACATATATATATATATATATATATATATATATATATATATATATATATATATATATATATATTGATAATGAAAGTGTTATAAAGTTGTACTAATGATTAAAGTGTTCAATATTTCCAATATATTGAGAAGTATAATAAATACTTAAGGAGAACGTAAAAAATAATATTGATTTTATCTTCTAAACTTATTATTAATTCACTTGATAATCGCAGAGAAGTGCGAAACAAATTTGTTGTGGGGATTCCATAAATATTTATCATGTATATATGTGTGTGTGATCTTAAACATTATGACCTGTGACATGCTACATGAACGATAGCTACTTTCTCCTAACGACTATCCTAGCCAAGGTCAGAGATAAACAGGTGAGCGGGCCGAAAGTAATACATTATGATGCATCGGCGATCACAGTTATGGACTAGAAGATACATCAGTGTGCCTCCGATGAAGGTCAACTTGTTATGGTCAGAGGAATAGGTCAGAGCATTCTTGAAAATTTACAGCTTGTGGGTTACTCACGTTTATTTGTGGTGAGTACCCAAAAGCAATTATCTGAGGAGGAAAAGAAATCACCAACCGCTGACAATATGGATGCACTGGTGAATGATTGAACTTGTATGTACTATTCGTTCTGACACATATATGTGGTTATAACTTTCCCAACACACACACACACACACACACACACACACACACACACGTATATACACTCAGGACATGAATTTCCTTTACAGAGAAAAAAAAATAAACCAACCCTAATTACACACTTACATAAGTGCCTGTCCCCCATCAAACATAGATAGCATGATGACAGATATACCAGCCCTCATCTCAAACAGACTCCAGCCATTTACAGATAACTTCAGACGGTTCCTTCCCAACCACTTACAACATAGATAACTCCAGCACCAAAATTTTCCTCCTCATTTTTTCATCTCGTTGATGATGTGGGTCATCCCTTGGTATATATATATATATATATATATATATATATATATATATATATATATATATAATGTGTACTTTAGAGAGTGAGACAGACTCGGGAGTGAAGTGTTTGGTGGTAAGGTTTATTAATCCTTATATGTCAATAGTCCATACATGTTTTGGGATTCTTCCCATCATCAGTGGTGTGTGCTGTGTGAGTGTGTATTAAAATGTACCATGTGGAACCAGAGTCCACTGCCAGGAGCTATGCATTGTGGGTGAGTTTCGTTGTCAGGGCTACTGGAGGCCTCCTGCTGAATATATATATATATATATATATATATATATATATATATATATATATATATATACATATATATATATATATATATATATATATATATATATATACATATATATATATATATATATATATATATATATATATATATATATATATATATATATATATAGTGAAATAATTGATTCGCTATGCAGGCACGATTGTATGTCTGCATCTTAGACTACTTCAGACGAAAAGAAGAAATACAAGCGAGCCTGTGTAGTGAGTCTATTATTTCATTATATATATATATATATATATATATATATACATATATATATATATATATATATATATATATATATGTGTGTGTGTGTGTGTGTGTGTGTGTATATGCGTGTGCGTGTGTGTTTGTGCATCCATGTTCTCCATTGTTTTTCTGCTTTTTTTTTGGATTATTGGAGTATTCTCATTCTCCACCTCGAAGTGCAAAATGGTGATCGTACTTTTCCGTAATGTGAAACTTTTTTTTTTATAAGCGTTGAATTTCATCCTAAGGCATTGCTTTGCATGCACTAGAATGCTTCTAACTATGGAAATAAAATGTTGATCTCATCCATAAAATTTCTGACGAGTAAATCATTGTCTACACTGATATTGGAACCACTTTGAGAAATCGCACTCATGATTAAAAATTTTCAAGGTTGTTGTCCCCAAAATATGACGAGGAGTGCCCAGTGACTCACACACATAGTGACGTGCAGACAAGCAAAGAGTGAAGAACCTGTAGCCCACTTGGCTGGTTGGTCGGATGGGATATTTGTGGGGCTGCAGTGGTTCGATATTACTGTACAAAAATATATGAGGGCAAATCAAGAGAGTTGGGAAATTTTGAGGGCAATATTTTAAAGCTCTGTTCGTATAAATAGGATCGAAGTCACTCGCAACGGCTTGTGAGTTTAGCTTGTTGAAATTGATCTACAACAGACGGTCTTGAAATGTCGGGGTATAGACAAACTAATCAACCGAAATTGAAAAAAAAAATGTGACAGCTCGTCATCGATGAAGAAAAATTGAATTCAGTTAACCAAGGATATGGAAATACTATCATTTCATTGAATAATCCACGGGGTAAGTAACGAGAGAGAGAGAGAGAGAGAGAGAGAGAGAGAGAGAGAGAGAGAGAGAGAGAGAGAGAGAGAGAGAGAGAGGAAGCAACGAAAATAGGAGTGGTTGCCGTAGGGTCAATTTCCACCCAAACTTCTATCCGAGTGAAGATGATTACTGCATCTTATTATATTGTATAAATAGTAAATTAGAATTATAAAAAAATGTATTTTTGTACATATGTTTTTAATTATGAGAATTAAATAAGCCCGTGCGTATAAGTCAAATAAGTTTTAATTAATATCCGAGGCTTGTCAATTTAGCTCATTGAGTTAAACTCCTGGCAATCAGTTGGTAGAGAGTTAAAATCACAGAAGAGGATGTGAATTTTGCATGTTGGTTTATACCCTGGATTTTTGCGAAGGTTGTTAATCTTGTTACAGTATAAAAATCAAGTCATAACCAGTTCGGGTGTTTGACAAAGTAAAAAAATAACTTCTTCCGTTGCACAGAAAATGACCCAGAAATAGTCCTTTAGGAAAACTACAATTTTATGCATTATCATCATTAATTCAAAAGTAATACATTCAATAATTGACAGAGAAAAAAAAAGCATTTTTGAATAATATCTAAAAGTCAATAAGAGAAATAAGAACTTCGGAAAGTACTCCTATCTCAACAAATGATAAATTTTGACTAGTATTTCTTTCATCTCAATTCAATTGTTTTCCATCCCCGTCAGAAGAGTTGTGGTGATGAAACACCAAGATGAGAGGAGTATAAGACAATAATGAATATTCGTTTATGAAACTTTATCCAATGGAAAAAAAAAACGAAACAAAACGCGCACACGATAATGTTACAACTACAAATACTACTAATGTACGTAAAGATTACAACGAATATCACCTTGGGCAATCGGGGAAAATGAAGGGTAAGTCTATATGGCTTGATTTGATCGTTTGCTAGCCGTATAGTTCTCGTAGCTCAAGCGACAGAGCAGCTGGTAGGGATGAACAGGCTCCCTAGAGCTAAAGGATACTACTGGAAGTCTCTTCAAATGTTTACCCTTAGTTGCCGACCTGTGCTGTTAACTAACGGGTGTAGACTGACGGTCTGAATAGTTGAAATGAAAAGTAACTGAAATTAAGATGAAAGAAAATACTGACAATGCTTCCTTAATCTGATGAAAATAAATAAAACCAAGATAATTTTGGTTCTCCTGACTCTTTTGGAGAGAAATAAAATTGAAATACTGAGTTGATTACTCATGAAATAGATACTGTCACCTGACCAACGTCTTTGGGCAGCATATTAGGTTTGGATCAATCAATTGAAATACATACCTAGTCAATAGACAGCCAGACTGGCTGAAACACTATGGAAACCTATGTTGACAGTTTTGTTTAAAGTTTTAGTTGACACTATCTAATGAAATGAAATAGTGGTTACAATAATACTATTGAATTTTAAGGTATAATTCGCATGTAGTGTTTACAGGATTAGCGCCCAGCTCATTTCCCGGTATAATTGAGTTGAAGGAAACAGAATGAAGTGAAGTAAATGTCTACTTGAATGAAGCAAAGATTTTTTTCTTATTGCTTGTATATGCGTACGTATATCATCTGTGGTGCGTATGTCTTGGTAGCTGTAGGGATAACTAGCCATGGCTGGAAGAGACATTTCACCTTTGAGCTGGTACGTTTCATCTGCAGCAAGAAGTTAAAAGCTGATCATGTGATCAGTCGCTGTCAAATATGCTCAAAAAGGTCATAAATTAAGATATACAAGTCTTTTTAGGTATACGCCCCAAAAGAAGAACTTATCAATTTTACCGTTTAGGTACATTTTTGCTAATTTCTTTATATATATATATATATATATATATATATATATATATATATAAATATATATATATATATATATATATATATGTGTGTGTGTGTGTGTGTGTATATATATGTATATGTATATATATATATATATATATATATATATATATATATATATATATATATATATGTACTCATGGAGACGAAATTAATCATGTGATGAAATGTCTACCCAGATGAGTGGAGATTTATAATCATCTTGACACACATATACAAGCACATACACAAGCACACAGACACACACACATATGCACACATATGCACACATACATATAATTCAGCAAAAAGAAGGTTCATCTCCGATATAAACTCACATAATACACACATATACGTATGAATGCGTAGGTCTATGTATGTGTGTATATGTACTCATACATTCCTCTTTATATTTATATATCATGCGAATACATACGTACACACACACATACACACACACACACACACACACACATATATAAATAAATATATATATATATATATATATATATATATATATATATATATATATATATATTTATATATACACGCACGCATTGAATAAGAAATAAATTAGATAGCTAAGTCATATTTTGATTGATGTGGACAATTGTTTATTTTTTCTTATTTAGGATATTATGTACTTTCATTACGATAAATTAACGTCAAATGAATACCAAATGGGAAAATTGAAACAACATGAATAGAACAAACCCCACCCCCCAAAATATCCTTGTAAAAAAAATTGATATTCATCGAAGAGTATCATATAAATGATTGTTCACCAATCACGCGAGGGAAAATCCCTCTAAGATGAACAGGGAATTCCCAGAAGGAAGCTCGTTCAGGTGAAACTCTCTTGGTGTGACGCCTAAGAGATTCCTTTCTTTTAGAAAGATTTCATGTGTATTTTTTTCTTTTACACCTTTCTTGTTTTATTTTAGGTGCATAAAAGATGGCAGTTATGGGGGTGCCATATAGATTTATGATGTGGCACCTACTAGTCTCCTGTGTCGAAGGTGGCCCCTGAAACCAATGGATGTGGAAGGTCTAATTTTCTGTCGTCTGTTGAAACTCATAAAAACACATTGGTGCGTTGGAGTAACAGAACAGTTATGGGAAAAATGAAAGGGAAAAAAGAAAAGAGGAGAGGAAGGAAAAAAAAAAAAGAAAGAAAGGAGGAAAGAAAAAGACAAAAAATATAAAAAGAAAAGGAAAGTACATTTTGAAGCAGAATGATAATGGTAATAAAAATCAGACCAGAATTTGTGCTGGAGAATGAAAGTCGTGAGATCTTCCTGAGCTTCAAGATTCAAACGGATCGTCCTGTCCAGCCAGAAGTAGAAGTGAACAGAGAGAAAATAGTGTTTCAGATTGTGGAATTAGATAGATTACATAGGAGAATTCCAAAATATTAACGAGATTTGCTGTCACTTGATCTTCAATAAAAGCCACTAGTCCCTGCTGATGTGAAAACTCAACCAGTACAAATAACAACAGCAACAACAACACCAACAACAGTAATAACAACAACAACAGCAACAACAACAACAACAACAACAATAACAACAGCAACAGCAACACCAACAACAGTTATAACAACAACAACAGCAACAACAACAACAACAACAACAATAACAACAGCAACAGCAACACCAACAACAGTAATAACAACAGCAACAACAACAACAACGATAACAGCAGCAACAACAACAACAGCAACAGCACCACCAACAACAGTAATAACAACAACAACAGCAACAACAACAACAACGATAACAACAGCAACAACAACAACAGCAACAGCACCACCAACAACAGTAATAACAACAACAACAGCAACAACAACAACAATAATAACAACAGCAACAGCAACAACAACAACAATAGCAGCAGCAACAACAACAACAATAACGGACCATTAAAATGCGACTCAGGAAAGAAGGAGACAAACGGAAGTAATATCTCGGGATATTAAAGAACATATAAAAAAACAAATTAAAGAATAGGAATTTGATAAATGGGGCAAGCACTCTTGTAGCATTTGTAGTGAGGTGCACGGGACCCTTCCTAGACTGGATAAAATATATATATAAAAAAAAGGGAGTAAGGAAGAAGAGGACTCATCAGCATCGACAACTTTATTCGAACGGTCAAAATTGGATTAGCAAAATGCAAACAGCAATAATACGATATGGCTGCACAGAGGACATCTGAAAGAGAAACAGAATCTATTCCAGTAGCTCAAAATTAATGTATCTGAAGTATTTACATCAAAATGAAAATAATCAAAACCCAGACAAGCAGAAAATGAATTGGCTCAAAAGATAAAAAAATATATAAAAGCAAAAAAAAAAAAAAAAAAAAGAATAGAAAAATAAAAGAACAAAAAAAAAAACAAACTAGAAACGATTGAGTATGGGAAGCCCTACCCTGAGAAGGGAGCAAACGACTTGGGTTTGACCATGTATACAAATGGTATCAGTAAAAAAAAACAAAAAACAGAAATTTGAAAAGGAACAAACTCTAGAACTTTGATATCCAGACCTACCATTCTATACAAGTGAGAAGACTGACAGTGAGACTCTGGAATTCAAATGGATCGCATAATCCTGGCCAAAAAAACACATCTAGTCATTACAAAAAAAGTGGAAATTAAAAAAAAAGCGTGAAATGCTGGGAAAAAAATTCTGTTCATTAGATCTTGTCAGTGAACCGAAAAAAATTAGTTAAATATGAAAATGACGACCATACCCTTCATTATTGGCGTGCTGAGACCAATCTAGAAGGGTCTTGTAAAGATGCTTGGAGAATACAGAATCGGTGAGCCACCAAGACAACATCGTTACTAAAATCAGCAGAGAATGCCAACGTATTTGAAAGACTTACTGTCACTACATCTCCGTCGGAAGGTCCCGGATGCTGCTTTAAAACTGAACGAATAAGAATTACAATAATATCATTAAATAGAAAAGGATGAAATAGAGGTAAATGACACTACTTTTAGAATTGCGAAAAAAGTAAAAAGGTGGGAAATTGTTGAGTATTTGAAAGAATTTGTCCGAAGAAGAAAGAGAATGCGTGACAAGACTCTGAAGAATCGAACTGAAGTTGTAACAAGATGGTGATCAACAAAATAGGAAAACAACAAGATTAGATGGAAACAAATGTTTTTCAAATTACCCTAGCCCCACAAGAGGCCCGACTAACCAGCCAATCAGATTGCAAACTCTTCTCTCTTTACTCATCCTTGTCTATGTGTGTGTAGGTTGGCTCAGCGTCACATTTTGAGGGCGACAGTTTTGATCGTATGACAGCAACACTAGGCACTATCTAGAACTTTTATTATTATTTTTTTTTTCAAGAAAGTCTCTTATTTGGTCTCTATGGTAATTTTTGACTAACAATGACCAATTCTTATGCTGGTATTTCTTTTTGGAAATTTTCAGATAAAACATTTATTTCTTTTTAGATGATATTTTAGATAATTTTAGATAGTGTTTTTTTATGACTGGTTATGGTACAGGCAAGCTACATTGATTCATTTATGCTAGGTACAAATGTGTTATTTCTGTTATATGTTCCTTTACGTGAGGAATACATAAACATTTCTCCAAAAGATAAGTGTAAAGACATACACACGATAGACTTTCGATCAGTCCATTGTATTTTGTTAAACTGTCGTTTTATAATCCATCTTACGTCTTTCTTTTGTTTTAATGCCGGAAGTCAACTGGAAACATCATGTGCTTAACCGCCATTTTTTAAAGCTGTTTTCAGTTACGCTGTTTACTGTGCTGGGTTATTTCAAAGATGTTGACTTCTTTTACATGCAAAGGACAAAAAACAACAACAAAGTACAAGACCTGACATAAGGAACGGAAGGGAAATAATAAAAAAAAAAGACCTGCATCTTTTCCTCAAGGCCCCCCCGCCCTATCTACTGTCCTCAATCCACTTCAAAGAAAAATCCCTGAAAATTCGTGAAAGAAACAAAAAAGTAAAATCGGCATTCTTTTTTGGTTGTGCGTATCTTTGAGATTTCTATGTTCAATGTTCACATTCTTCTCTGCTTATTTGAAATCAATTGTTTGAATCTGCGATAAAATCATTGTCTTTGTCGACTTCGTTGATCTCTGGGCGGAAACAGAAGACTTAGTATTGTGGCCCAATGTTATCATAATCTTCATGTTGTTTCATTTCCTCATGAAACATTGCACGTTCTGTTTCCCTCCCAAAAATGCAACAAGTAGTGTGAATATTATTCCGATGAGATATCAGTAAATTTTTGAGGATTAAATTCTTATACTTTTAAGAAGAAGAAAAACTGAAAAAAGAAATTGAAACTTAGAATAAAACACCCAGAATTAACCAATACAGACAGAACCATATGCTTCAAAATAAGGGAAGTAAATTTTACTGTCGAGAAAATGGAGTAAGAGGCAAAAGGAGAACTCTGGATGCTACCTAAACCGAACTCTTCCGGCGCAAATTATTGGGTACACGAAAGGCATTATAGGAGGAAAGAAATTGCAATGAAATCTATAAATGTGATACATTTACCAGAAGATAAGTCTAAAATAGAATAAGTTTATATACTTTATGAAGAACCCTACGTTAAATTGCAAATTAGAAATCACCAAGACAATAGAATTCTGGTCTAAATATTTCCACCTGTAGAAGAGAGGCTCTCCCCACAACTGCACAGATGCCTGATGAAAACTCCAATACCAGAATAAATGACAAAAAGATGTCATTGATACAGACGCTAAAAAACAATAACTTTCAACTACAGACCTATAACGTGTCTACCTTAGACAAACATAACCCACTAATGAGATCAATAACTTACGAGCAAATCGAGGACTTCTACCTAAAGGAAAAGAAATATGCGGATAAAATACACGAAAACCAAGAACTTTAATAGAAGTGTTTTAGTTATTGTATGTGGTTGGTTCGGACTAATTTTACATTTTTTTTACAACGTTTTGGCCGTTTACCTCTGGCTCTCTTCAGCCGTCCGTTATAATCTGGAACGTTATCCAATCTTGTTCTGAAAGAGCGTGCTCATTACTTCTCATGCAAATCATTGATTCATAAATGAAAAAAAAAACTCGTGATAAGTAATGAGATTGAATTATCAGTGAACAAATTAATGACAACATTTAGCTCGAATGACCACGACAAGAACTTCAGAGTATTTGAATGCAACTCAATAAAACAGATAGAGACATGGATGGAATATATCAGGGAAACAAGAAATATCTTAGAGAGAAGTCTGAGCTTTAAAAACTCATTTAAAAAAATAAATATATAGGCAGTAGTGATAGCGAAGTACTCAGGGCCCTTTTTATGCTGAGCAAAAGAAAACTTGAATCAAAGAGAGAGAGAGAGAGAGAGAGATTGACTAACTAGAAAATCGATGACAATGCACAAGTACTACTCGAAAGTAATACAGACAGTCTTTGTAAAGAGGAAAAAGAAAGAAGCATCATCAGTATTGAGAACTGTGTTCACTTGGTTATTATGTGACTTGCATAATATACGCAACAGAATAGAGAACGAAATTTCAAAATCTCTATTAACAGTAAAACAGGTAATAAATGATAAAAAAATCAAAGAACTGATGGGAATGTAACAAAGAAAGAAGGAAAAGGGAAAACACACTATGGAGAACTTGAAAGTCTGATGAACATGTCCTGGACACGGCAGTTCAGAGGAGAGCGAAGCAAGGAACTGAATCTCTAATGATAGCAGTTCAGAAAAAACTCATCCGACCCAATTATGCCAGAACATAAATAGGGAGAAAAAACTCACGGAAAAGGGACAATTTTTTTGTTGAAAAAAAGATGGGACCATAAAGAACATAAGTGAATGTTATAAAATGGCTTCTTTCTACACATAATGATTAAATGTTCAAATTTTCAAGCCTATAGTTCCATTAGAGCAGCCTGCACATATGAGAGAGAGAGAGAGGGGGAGAGAGAGAGAGAGAGAGAGAGACAGACAGACAGACAGACGGACTCATTCAAAACCAAAGAAACCTATGTTAATGGTTTGGGTGATAGTTTTGGTTGGCAATTTCAAACAAACCAAGTTTTTGCTGTGATCTAAAGTAGCAGACGAAAAATGAGGTTGATTCAAAGTCGTGCCCATAATTATTAGTGCACTTGGAACTGTCCCCAAATACATTAGAGACGATGCTTGAACAACATTCTATACCGTCCAAGTCTCATCTGCGGCACAATCAGCAAGATCTATTGCAGTAATCATGACACTAGTCCCGAAGAGCCTTGTAAAGAGGTTGGAATAATTGAAAACCTGAGGAAGAATTGAAGAATCCATTACTAAAGTTAGAATACCGAGAAGAGAGTCAGGGTATTGAGAAGACTTGCTGTCACATGATTCTCAGAGAAAGCTACCAGCTTCTACTGATGGAAACTCAAAAATTACGAATAAACCAGAAAGCACTCAGAGAGGACATATCTCTACCAAGGCCGTTGTCAAGTAATTATGCAATGTGGACATATAACATCGAGGTAGGGGAGTATATTTGTGCATGGATCCGCTCCAAATGTAATCACTTTTTCCGTAGCCTATTATCCTACTTTCACAAAATTTCATTGAAATTTATTAAGAACTCTTAGAGATATTGTGTGGACAGACAGAAAACCCTATGGAGATATTATGTGGAGTTCACAGATAGCAACGAGGTAGGGGTGGCAATTGTGCATGGATCTGTCGCAAAATTCAATCAATTTTCTTACTTAACACATTGCAAATCACCTTTCCGCAAAATTATGTCGAAGTTCATTGAGAACTTTTGGAGATAATTGTGCATGGGTCTGTCCCCGAATATAATCAATTTTATACTTGGTCCATTGCCAACCAAATTTCTGCAAAATTTCATCGAGATTCATAAAGAACCTTTGGAGATATTGTGTGGACGGACTGACGAACGGACGAAAAGAAGGGCGGGATATAATACGTATATACCTCCCAAACTTAGTTGGCAGAGGTGAACTAACCCAAATATCATCGTTCATAAAAAAGAAAATAGATGCAAGAATTTAAAAGGCCATAAAGCACGAGAAATTCTTCAACGTTGACCCATTTGTGATTCATTTATTTTCGGATGCCGTCTCCCTCTTTTCGAGAGATTTTTGTGTATTTTTCTTTTTCTAGACTTGGGAGATATCGAATGTTTTATTTTCTTTTAATGGAACATATGCGGAATTTATTTCAAGTCTGCATGACAAAGCGAAGCGGTATTTTCCGCAAGGCGATCTTGGCGGATTTCGGCATGCGATATTTGGAGGCCGTGAATGAAAACTCGGCTGGAATCGCTGTCGGTCGCGAGGAAAACCAACAGACCCAGAAATGGCGAGGGAAAAGATCTCCGAAAATGATAAAGAGCTCGGACGCCAACAGCAGCGAAAATAATCAGAAAATAATGGCGACGATGAGGGTTATGAGAGGAACGATAAGAAAAATAGGGGATTGAAGAAGGGAAGAAGACAGAGTGAAACAGAGCAGGAAGAAGAAGAAGAAGAAGAAGAAGAAGAAGAAGAAGAAGAAGAAGAAGAAGAAGAAGAGCAACAACTGCAGCAATAACAACTACGACGGCAACAGCGTCGAGAGGCGAGAAGAAAAAAGCAACAAATTAAAAGAAGAAGAAGAAGAAGAAGAAGAAGAAGAAGAAGAAGAAGAAGAAGAAGAAGAAGAAGAAGAAGAAGAAGAAACGATAGGACAGATTGAATTCGCGTGACTAATAGCAAGCTGCTCTGGTCTCTCGAGGTAAAAAGATTTAAGCAAGAAGTACCTGGTATAATTAATATTTCGAGAGGAAAATACCGTGTGGCCCGCTCTTGTGTGATGCAGAATCTAATGTTGAAAGTACAGTATTTATTTATTATCTCCGGAGCACAAGGTACAGATCTAAAACTTGAATAGTTAGTCACTTGCAGAAGAAGAAGAAGATGAAGAAGAAGTAGAAGATGAAGAAGGAGAAGTAAAGTAGGTAGAAAAAGTGAGACTCAAATGAGGCGGAATTTCCATAATTATAATATTCATGACACTAATCATAATTAAACACATTTTTCAGTTCTTATTGAAAACATTCAGTGAAGGATAGCCTATCCATAATAGTCACAATTATAATCTGAACATATAATTGAGATATATACATATTAGTCTGTCTGTTTATTAATTCATCATCTATCATTCGTAGTATTCACGTTCTTGATATAACCTGATGTCCATGGTGGACTCGTCATAATCTGACACATTCATATCTAAGAGATAATATGAAAAATAGGGGTACATGGATCGATTCCTGTTCTAACCATCATATTATAACATAACAGTGAAGATTGCATCCTAGAAACTCTTGAGACTTTGTCTGATCACGCATTGAAACAGCTTGAGTTGAATTCAGATCCACACATAAAGAGCCCCTGTCATTTTGACGGGTATTATTATTATTATTATTATTATTATTATTATTATTATTATAATAATAATAATAATAATAATAATAATAATAACAAGAATAATCATCATCATCATCATCATCATCATCATCATCATCATCATCATCATCATCATCATCCTTTTAGTGTCCGTCATTGGACATAGACCTTCCCAGAGATTCGTCATACCTCTCTCTAGTGGGGTCATGGAGCTAGTACTTTCTTGAAATATGACCAGCCCATTGCCATTTGAGTTTTCTTATGAATTCCTTGATATCTCTGACTCCTGTCTTTCCTATGATATATATAGGGCTATCGTGATCTCTCCATGTGAGGTTTAGCTTGATTCTCTCTTGTGCACGTTTTATAGTTCTTAGTTTGAGAGTCAATTTTTTGGTTGGGTTCCATGTTTCAGCTCCATAAGTGATGCATTGGTTGTCTACCCCCCTTTTCACAACAAGCAGAATTTCATTAAATTACAACGGGCTAGTCATATTGCAAAGACGTCAAACAACCGCTAGACATCACGACTTACAACGTGGATCACTCAAAGATCGTATGCGAAACTGAGACTGGCAAAATATAATATGGAGAGACGGACTAGATAAGTTCAAAAGTACTGGTTCCATGATGTCCATGACAGAGAGGTCAGGCGGCTATTGGGTAAGGTCTGTGTCCAACGACGGACGCTAAAAGGCTGCTGCTGATGAGTGAGAAACGTCCGGGTAAATGTTGGAAAGGAGTAGTAATTAATCCTCCATATGCTGCATACGATATCCGGTAACAATACCATAAATAAAATGGTACATGGTCAAAATTTTTGAGAAAATAAATATTGTTTACCATGCTGCTTACTTTGCTAGTTATGAATATTTGCGATTTGTCACTAACTTCGATGCAGTATATCTCAGTCAAGAATAAAAGTTATTGATCGAAATAAGAACCTTCAGAATCTATACATTTTTGTCAAATTGGGAACAAGTCCATTAACTCCAGAAACATAGAATTCTGGGGTTGAAATGCTTGGAAAAGTGGTAGTCGGTCAGAGAGTGGTCTTGTGAGTGAGCTGAGCGAGTTTCATAGCCTAGTTTGTTTTGTGGGGGTCATCCATACGATGGGCGAGTGGGTTTTGGTCCTTTACGATTGACCAATATCGAGCGTGAACGTTGCATTTCTTGGGGCATTTTGTCAGTCTCCTGGCAATACTTCTCTGCTGTGGTGATTTCGCCTGGATTCAAGAAGTTGTTGTGGATGATTCCCCTTGCAAACCATCAAACAGTGACCCTAATCTTCTTTTGATGCAGGTTCGGTTTGGGGAAATATTTGGTACTTCCTCTCTGTTTAGTCACTGTGCTGATCGCCGTCGATTGTTGCACAGAATCCATTTTTTGTCTCATGTCACATTGTGATCAAGAAATGGATCGTATTTGTTGCTCAAACGAAGCGCCGTAAAGACAGCGGTTTTAAAAATTTTCCTTCAACTCATGCAGTACACAACTGTCGAGCTTTTTGCTTTTCCAATTTAGTGCAAATGTCGAACAACTATTGAATGCAATCCTTAGCAACCTCTTGTTTTGTGGGGGCCTGCCTCAATAATGACCCTCGACTAGATGTCGTTAATCACAGAAGGACGTCCACGACCCTCATCTTCAAGACTCTCGTCTCCGCTTGAAAAGTACTGGAACCGTTGTTGTGCGATCGTTGTCTGTCCCCTGGACAAATTGTCACTTGATATCGCGAACAGTTTGCGATGATTTACGTCCCATATAGAATTGCTCAAATTTTCTTTTTTCCATCTTGGATTTGACAGCGATAATGATATTAAGGACATGATCAGTTGAATTTATTCACTGTTTAGGAGATTGTTATATGGATAATACAGATCTTCCGTCTGAATCATGATCTTTGATTGCAGCTGCCATATTTGTGATGTAGAAGCCTCAGTTTTGCCGACTGTATTTTTGACAAATCCATGAATCTTTTTTGCCTCCTTTTATTCAAATATAAGGAAATTGCTATTTGCATGTTTCAATATTCTCAGACATATTTTCGATCTCGCCTCTGACAGTATCATGTCCAGCGCTGTGGTCTCTGCTTCTCCCATATCATACATGCAAGTATGTATGAACATCACTCCCATATATATATATATATATATATATATATATATATATATATATATATATATATATATATATATATATATACATATATATACAACTCGTCTATTCCAACTGAAGATGATGGCAACTTTTGTAATGAATACGTCACATCAATTCGGTGAAGTTGCCCAATTGGAGGAATTTAATGATCATTTGTGAAAAAATGTTTGATTTCAATTTGAGTACATGAACCTTTGATCATAAAAATAGTTGTTTTATATCCTTGTTTTGATTAAATATATTCTCCATTAGAATTAGATTAGAATTGAATATCCCTTTTTTGGAAAAAGTGTCCAAAATATGTATTTATTTATTTTTTGTAAAAAGATTTGATTTCATAAACATTGGATGGTAAAAAAAATAGTTGTTTTATATCCTGGTTTCCATTAAATGTACTGATCGAATTAGAATTACGTATTTATTTATTTTTTGTAAAAAAAAATTAGAATTTTACCAATTAGGTAATTCCATCGATTCAGTGAAACACACACACACACACACACACACACACATATATATATATATATATGTATCAAATAAAAAAATTATAAAAACATATTTTTTAGTTTAAATGTATTTACTGATGAGAATGAAATAAGCCCATGCATATTTGTAAGATGAATTTTGTAGATATGTAAGAGTATCCTGTATAGTTCAGTCGGTAAGACACCAGCCTACCAACCAATGTGTCGCAATATCAAATCAGCAATGGAAAAAATAGAATGAAATAAAACTTTGCATAATCCAAACATAAATGTTGGTAACTAACGAAGACTTCTCAATTCAGCTCAGTCAATAAGGGACACAACAACTGATTAACTGTTCGTGGCTTCAAATTTCAAATTGCGTTAGGGAAATGTTCATTTTTGATCACCCAAATTTCGTTACGATAGTTCTTCTTGTTCTTGTTCTTGTTTTTGCTACGGTAGATAACAAAGTCGACTTCAGATTTTGACTGGAGTCCGACTCTCTCTCCCCCCTCTCTCTCTCTCTCTCTCTCTCTCTCTATATATATATATATATATATATATATGTATATATATATATATATATATATAGAGAGAGAGAGAGAGAGATGTTTAAAGCTGTAACACTGTTTGGACTATCTCTCTCTCTCTCTCTCTCTCTCTCTCTCTCTCTCTCTCTCTCTATATATATATATATATATATATATATATATATATATATATATATAGAGAGAGAGAGAGAGAGAGAGAGATAGTCCAAACAGTGTTACAGCTTTGAACACTAGACATTAAAAAACTTTTTCAATAGATTTTTTTTTGTGTCACTTCAGTCACTTATTTCCCAATATCTGTAAATGCAATTAATGTAATTTTCCAAGTGTTGTTTCTTCTATTCTTTCTTATTATCGTACAATGTATAAATTGTCTCTTTTTGGGATCATCAGTTATTTATCATATAACCGTTTCGAGGATTTCAAAAACAAAACAGTTATATTAACATGGCGCCCAGCAGTGTTGATCACACACACACACACACACACACACACACACACACACACACATATATATATATATATATATATATATATATATATATATTGGTTGTTCATAGTCGTTTTATTTTAAATGGGTGGTATCTCCCTGTTTTTCAGAAAAGACGAAAATCAAATAACATGAAAATAAAAAAAAATCACTTCAAGATGCAAATTACAATTGATATAACATTATGCCCAGGTCTCTACTCCTCTTGTTTTTTTTATTTTTTATTTTTATTTCTACGTATTATTTATTCTTTATTTTGTTTCTTGTGTATTTTTCAGGGCTGGTTGCAGTTTGTGTCACCAAGAAGCGAGCCGGATATGTGCTCGGGTTGGAAATTGTTACATTACTCTCCAACATCTGGAAGTAATCATGTTTTTCCCCAGTGAAGTTGAAGGCGAAGAACATTCTGAGCCTTGTAAAAACACATGTACGAATACACGCTGACATGGAGCTGTTCGCTGAGGCGTGTGCAAACTGCTCAAAACACATGGGTCGTAGAGCAGTCGACAGTGACGCCCTCTCGCGGTTAAAATTCGAACTTAGCCCGCATGAGAGCACACACATCATAGAACAAACATTCACACACATACACACATTTCTATCTTATATTGAACTTTCAAGGGATATATTGCTAAATGTTCAGGTGCTAGAGTTGATATATATATATATATATATATATATATATATATACATATATATATATATATAAATTATAATTAACGCTCTCTTCTTTAGGGCTGAGCACTCTTAGGCTGGGCACTCATCTGCAAATAACAACTATGCAATGCCCCTCCCT
The DNA here is from genome assembly GCA_963457665.1 of Thysanoteuthis rhombus. Taxonomy (NCBI): domain Eukaryota; kingdom Metazoa; phylum Mollusca; class Cephalopoda; order Oegopsida; family Thysanoteuthidae; genus Thysanoteuthis; species Thysanoteuthis major. Next base: position 57,509,393 of record OY735216.1, on the reverse strand, counting down.
ACTCTGGAATCGAGCATTGATGGAGAATTCTGCGTATGTAAGTACATCGCTTAATTTGGTCTTACTGACCGTCCTGTTCCGCGTAGGACAGGTTTAGAGCATTTATATCTGGGTCTGGAGCTATGGTT
>OY735216.1:57431765-57504265 GCA_963457665.1 Thysanoteuthis rhombus | reverse complement strand
AAAAACAATAACGGCGTCGACGGGTAAATAATAATTTTCTCCACTGTTTAGAAAGAAGAATTGGTTATATTTGGACAGTTCCCGCTCCAAATGTGCTTGTTTTAAAGGGGCCGGACTTTATGGTGTGTGGAGCAGCATGCTATAATTGTCATCAAAAGTAATTTTACGTCCGCCGTACGAAACTACGGGTTTGAAGTATTTCAGTTACTTCTCTTCAGTATTGCCAATTAAGTTATTTTATATTTAAATTCAGATAATTCTGGAGACCAGGAACCAACGGAGATGATTTATACAAATTATGAAAAATATATAATATTTATTCTTTTTTATATTTGTAGTATATTACTCGATCCAAACAACTTCAAACTCAACGCTGCACTGCCTTATGTTGTGCTGATTACTATATCTTGCGAATGTCGACTACATACAATGGCCAGTTGTCGAGTAATTGCAATGCTCGTAGACACATAGCGATTTCTACAATTAAAGTTAGATATTAGATACATGAATATGTATTTCGAACATTGAGCGCAGTAAATAAATGTCTGAATTTCATCACGCAGCAAGATTTAAATTATTATTCGGTGATCAGAATCAAAATGCTATCATACGTAACAAGTAAGTAATCATATTCGCTTGAAATTCTATTATGTCTGATAATGAACTGTCCAAATGTATATAGTCTTAAAGTATTGGGACAGTATTTACAATAACCAAATGAACGCGTTTTATGTTGGAGTTGCTCTGGAAAAGAAGTTATCCAGAAATAAGTCATTAAAAATTGAAAAATACTTTCGATATATATATATATATTAATTATACTAATACTAGGAATGATGTATTATTTTATAGTCTTGATATAATTACTTTTGAAGTTACCGTTAGATGAGCGTACCCCAAGTACTAAAATATATTTATATATATATATATATATATAAACATACATTAATAAAAAATATCTGAAAAACATCTGTCTGTTTCATATTTTAATCTAATTTTCTTGTTTGCGTGCAAACCTTTTATTAAAAAGATCGAAATTTCGCGAAAATATCAGGTTTCTAAGTTCTAGATAATCCCTGCTCCTTATCAAGATAATGTCATCAGTTCAATCATCATCATAATAATTTTTTTTCGAATGATTCTATATGTGTATATTCAAGTGTTGTTTTCTTTAAATTTGCCATTTCCGACGATATTTTTCGTTTGTTTTTGAAGCAAATGTTTGTTTCGGACGTTTAAACGTGTAGTAACTTGAAATATCAATTGGAAACAAATATTTTTATCATTGCTTTTAATATTCTTTTTACGGAAACAAATACTGTCAGATATTGTATTTACAACGTTGCAGGTTTTTCTTCTCACTGAGTCTGTTTTGTTGTTTTTTTTGTTTCTTTTCAAATTAGTCCAATAAAGACAAAATTTGTGAAATGCGAACTTCCTTAGATTCGTTTTTACTGGATTTTCGATTTATTCACAATTGGTCATCTAACCGAAAAAATGTTTAATCAGACCGGAGCCACGAGGAGAACTATTGGAATGTCTTCAGTGTTGTAAGCCTGAAGAAGTAAAGCTCTGAATTAGTCAAAAGCCTTTTCAATGAAGAGTCTGCTTGGGTCCTTGTGGATTAAATCTTAATGGGAGGTTTTAATATCATCACAGCAAGAAATGGCGTCAACATGTAAGCCCAATGGGAATCACGCATGATTTCACTGAACAAGCGATCAATTCCAGCAATCTAGTGTTGGGCTCCTCCTGTTTTGCAGAGAAAGGGGAGAGAGATAGAGAAAGGGGAAGAGTGAAGAGAATAAAGGAAAAGACTGAACGAAGACAGAACTGAGAATTAGTGGGGTAAGGAGACAGAGCGAGCTCTGGAACAAAAAAGAAATACCGGAGAGAAAGGAGGCAGGAAAGTAAAAAGAAGAGGTAGATGTTTTGTTTCTTTTCTTTTCTTTTTCTTCCAAGTCATTGTTCATCGGATCTTAAAGCCGTAAAATTAAACCAACAAAGAATAACGATGACGCTTGTTCCTTCAAGCAGTGTTTAATTACCCTCGAAAAGTTCATAAGGAACCTCGGAAAGGAGAGCCATTGGCGATTAAGGCCGATTCGTCTTCGGTCGTGGTCTTTTGATACAGACGTCGATTCCAATCTTCAGTTCATCGTACCAAACATCGAACGTCAGCTGTCGAGATCTCTCCACCTTTAGTAACACTGTTATTTTATTCTAGTTTTTGCTGTGAGGCCTTTTTTAAATTTTTTTCCACAGGAGAGGGATTATTTTCATTGGGTTATGGACCCGACTCATTGGAACTTGAATTTCCTTTCTTGCTACTTTTTTTTCTCACTTTCTTTTATTCCCCCTACTAATTCTTTTCTCTGAATTGTCTTTACCCACTTTCAATCAAAAGTTGCCATCTAGAACTGTCAACATGAGTTTCTGTCAGTTTTTAAGTTGGTCAGGATGGTTGCCAATTTCGATGTAATTTTTCCAATTTTTCAATTCTGGAAATCACTCTCAAATTCGAAAATTGAAAAAAAAACAAACCCATCTCAATTGGCAACACGACTTTAAAACAAGAAAAAAGATTGGTAAAAATTTTATGTATTGTCAGGATTTGACTAAAAAAAACAAACAAAACAAAACAAAAAACATCTAAATTAGCAACTCTGTATGAATGTATCACTTGTTTAAACTGCACCAATGGAGCTAGAGGGTTGAAAATTTTATCATTTACTCCTTATGTTGAAAAAAAAATTAGTCTCATTCCTTTTTATTTCGAACTTCATTTGTTGAGTCTCTCAGTTATTTTGACTTTTGTCAAAATTCAATCCAAACCTTGAGTTGAATTTTCTCCTACTGTAACAACAACAACCTTCACCAAATTTTGAAATCACTGCAAACAGATCAGTAGTACCGCCCTTAACCGAATTGGCTAAATAGACAAGTCAAACGTACCTACCAAAGTTCATGTTAAAATAAAATACTGAAAGGGTTTTTACTCTATTCTAATAAGTAAATACATTTATAAAACTGACTTTCCCCCACTGTGATTCGAAATCACAGCCAACTGATTGGTAGTAGAGTCTCTTGTCAAGTGAAATAAATTAACTGGTCTTACTTATCTACGAAAATTCATGCAAGATGTTCACGGGGTTTATTTCATTCTAATAAATAGATTCATCTTTTTCAAAATCAATTTTTCCCTTCCGTAATTTTTAATGATGACCAAGTGACTGATAGGTGATTCTTTTACCGATTAAACCAAATTGACAAGTATATCTATGAAAATGTATCTTTAAAAGTCCAATTTGTATCAGAAACTGTTTACCAGATCAGACAATATAAGTGAACAGATTTTCCCAGTTTTCAAAAGATTATCGCTGGCTGGTTGTCTATCATCTATGCATGTTTTGCGCGTACAGGTTGCACCAATGGAGCTAGAGGGCTTAAAATTTGAACATTTACTCTTTATAATGTTTTGAAAAACAGCTTTTTTGTTTTTTTGATATACCGACGAAAAATAGTTTGGGGAGAGTAGCTAAATTTAGAATATAAGTTCATGCTAATTGGTTTTAGCTTGTATCCGGCTCGAGGTATTTTAGTGATCACGACCCATCAAAATGCTAGAGAAGTAATTTATACATTGATCAACCCTTTTTCTGATGCTTTAATTAATCACCCCCAAAACAGTATGCTGTGAAATGACGTCTGCCAGGCGACGTTTTTTTTATTGCATGACCAACCGTACCAGCTCATTTTAACTTTAGGACAAATAGTTGCACACTTTTGGCATTTAGTAACTATTGCTTGGGATTGAGTGACAACAAGTCTCATAATTCTTTCAGCTCTTTTCTAAGTGTTTTTGCTGATTGTAGTAATGCTGTCTTCTGAATAGTTTCAAGATTTCCATGGATTAAAAGCCATTAGCATCGCTAATATTCCAACAATTTTTCAGCGCATCTCTATGAGATGCATTTGGTCGTTCGGGTCTGATCATATTGAATATCAATTTCCTCAGCTGTATCATGGTGGATTGATATGAAACTTGTTCCAGAACTCCGGATGAACAATCTTCATCTCTCAATTCTTCCTCCTCTTTTCTTCCCTCTGTAACTATTACCACAACTCGTAATGTTAAATATCTAATTCCTCAGACGTATCATGTTTGATTGATATGTAACTTGATTCAGACCTTCGGGCGAACAATCTCCAACTCCCTCTTCCTCCCCCTGTTTTCCTCCTCCTGCAACTACCACAAATGCTACTACAACTTAATTTAGGATTCCTTTGAATTATGGACGTAAGTATGGTGGATGCGTAATTGAGTTTTGTTTCTTGTTCAGTGTTTCACTCTCTTTCTGGTTTGCTCTTTAATAGCGGTTATGATTAGAGTTGAGACTCTCTTGATCCCCAGCTTTCACCACCAGAAATCCTTTAGAGAATCTATCAGAGAAGAAGAAGAAGAAGAAGAAGAAGAAGAAGAAGAAGAAGAAGAAGGGACGCTGGGAAAAGGAAAACGTTAGAAAAATAAATGAATCAGGGACAGAACGAACATTAATGAAGTTTCAACTTAATGAATGAATATCATTTATTGAAGATGTCATGAAGCGAGCTTTAATTTGTAATGTGACACGATGGGAATCACTATTTATTTGGAAAGTCTTCAATATCGAAATGATCAAATCACACCTGAATTTCGTGCTATAAATTCTCTCTCTCTCTCTCCCACCACTGGTGACAGGCGATGCCCGGGAACTGAACGATCCCAGAGGAGAAGTCAGATATCCCGATGATGGCGTATGCAATTGCGTGTATCATTGTATATATATATGCTTCCGTTATTTTCGCCTTTATATTCCAGTTTGTAAGAAGTCAGGACATCTTACACGTTGTTTGTGAGCGCTTATGAGGAGGTGCCTTAAAGTTTATGCCCCCTATCTCACGCCAAACTGTTTACGTATTCCATTTGCATATATATATAAATAATGAAGCCCAAAGAGGGCAGAAACATGAACAAGTTTGTGTAGCGAATCCACAATCTACTATTTATTTCCAGCTCTACTCTAAAACAACTTAAAAGTTCTATGTATCGAGCACTCTATGCAATAAATCCATTACATTTCAGAAGTGGCTTTATATCATTGATATATTATTATATTATATTATACTGCTAGCCTGATTTGTACCACGTATACTATATATATATATATATATATATATATATATATATATATATATATATATATGTGTGTGTGTGTGTGTATATATATATATATATATATATATATATATGCTTGATCCTTTGTGTATGTATGTGTGTGTGTATGTGTGTGTGTGTGTGTGTGTGTGTGTTTGCGTGCGCCTTTGTGTGCGTATGCCATAGCGAGTCCTAATTCATGACGATCGGGTAGTGCTAGACTCGAACTGTTGTTCCAGAGCTTTATTCCGTATTGTTTCTAAAAGACTTTCCAATAGTCGTGATGTTTACCGTATTTTATTCTTCAAAAATAGACAAAGACACCTTAATGAATTGTTATAGCTTGAAAAAGACAAATATTACATATTGTGCACTTATATCATCATCATCAGCAGCAATAGCAATAGCCTTTTAAGGTCGGTCGTTTGACAAAGACCTTCCCCTCGACCGTGGATGTCGCAGTTCCAAAACCTCCTGAATCATCGCGTCATATCATTTTCTACCAGCTACACTTTTTCGTATGATCTCTGGGGACGCACGTTGCGAGTTGTGATTTCCACTGATTGTCTACAATTCTTGCAACATGGCCTGCCAATCACCATTTAAATTTTTAAATGGATCCTATGATATCTCTTGCATGTTTGTCCTATAATATCTTGTGCACTCTTTGAATCCTCCCATAAGACACGAAACATTATATTCTTCCCCGCACGTTTTAATTAAGTTCCAGGTTTTAGCTCCATCGGTGATACGTTCGTTTCAGGCCCTTCTTTTGAAAACTAATATCATCGAGAATTTAGCGCCTACACTATCGAAACTTGCCAACCTAGGGTGATCCGTGTTCGATTCCTTCCATTGAAGATTTCATGGAGCTCAGGGTGTCTACTTTCTTTAGTTCTGCGTTTTTGGTTTCGATCTGCGTGTATTTATCAGACGTATTTGTTGTGCATGACATTGGTTTCTATTGAAGTTCATATGTAGACCTTCTTTTGTCTAACATCTGGATTTCTTGGAAGTTATCGGCAAAAAAACAACAACAAAAAAACAAACGAAAAACGATGTCGTTGGTGCATGTCAGGTTACTTTGGTATTCGCCATTAATTTTGATTCCTTTATTTGTTCAGTCCAAATTTCAGAAGGTCATTTCTGTGAAGAGTTTGGCTGAACTAGTGTCATCTTGTCTTACTCTTTTTTTTTTATTTAGAGGGCCATTGTGTCTTTATGTAGCCTCTGTGTGTTTGTGTGTTCATGTGAATTCAATTGAATGACAGTACATGTGAATGTTTTGAATACGTTAGTATTTATCGGACAAGTCTGATTTTAACACACAGTTGCATCTCTTGGATACTCTACAAAGTCAAGCCTATTGTCGATGATTTTGGAGACAAACATATTCACCATAGTTACTTAACAAGTAAAAAACATTCCAAACATCTGTTTTTTTTTTTTCACTGTTTAGCCATATTGTTAAGGCTATGCTCATTGAGTATATCACTTATTTCTTTTGACTCAAATACATACACTGTACCACCAAACATAATTGACTCTCTTCTGTGTGTGCAGACTTGAATGCCTGATGAGACGGAGTTCGTCTTCAGTTTATATGTGCTTTTGATAAGGACACACATTAGTAATTGATAATTATCTGCATCGAATTGTCACGAATGCATTTCACCCAAAAATACTGGAATAAAATCAGCGGAGAATTTGAAAACCGATCTCAACCCCTACATTGGCTCCTCTTAGCTGATGTAGAAGTACCACAGTAGCTACTTACATTGAAGTGTGCCATTTTCACCATGATCTGAGGGTCACTCGAGCTCTTATAGCATTGAAGAGCTGCATTCTATTGATAGAATCATGAATGCTGAAGGTTACATCAATATATTGAGGGGAAATGTATGGCATTCACTTAAACACGCCGAAAGAAGAGCCGTGAAGAAGTTAATGGTCCAAAATACTACGATAAAAAACAACAGACTAAATGGTAAAGACGATCGTTTGGCCTAGCATGTGGACGCATTTAGATCGAACCGAGCATTTGTGAAATGTACCTAAACGGAAAGTAGAAAGACGAAGACCATCTTACAAGCCAGAATTGAAAAACTATAATGTCCGAGTGAAAAAACATCCCAGAAAATCTAGTGAGGTCAATGTTATTAGGACTACAAGTAGAAGTATAAAATAAAGGCAGCCACACCAAATAGTGATTTTGAATAACTCCTTCTGCAGGAGTGTAATTATTTTTGGACTGCTACGTATTCATATTTTTGGTTAGAGAATTTCAATGCTTTAGAGTTTGGTCATAAATAATACTTAATAATATCAATTTGATTGTATAATGCTCCACTTGAAATAATAAAATCCTGGTATGTTTGTTCGGTCAAGTAGAAAATTAACTGTTGGGGTGTACTTATTTATGAGCGATATTGTAAGAAATATCACATGGAAACAATAAGACTTGATTTTTTGCAGAACCAATTAAATGGAACTTCTCTTATTTTCAATCATGATAGCAACGAAAGAAGAAAAATGAGAGACAGAAAGCCATTATTTTAAGAGGCTCTAAAGTTATACAAATATTAAAAATGAAAAAAATGTCAGAGCATAAATTAAATTAAGATTTTTAGCCAAAAAAAAAGGAGATTCATTTTAGATTGAATCACATTTTAAAACAATTTCGTGATTCTCCTAGAAATTTGTGTAATGGAAGAAAATAGAAAAACTGTCACAAGACAAGAAGTAAACATCAAGGAAGTGAGAATAGCTCGCGAAAAGAAATCTACGAAAGTGAAAGTGAAAGCGAAAGTGAAAAGATTGAAAACTGTTATTCCAAGTTACACTCAGTTCATTACTTTCCTTCTGTCTGAAGCACCAATCTCAATCACTGCTATCACTGTAATCAATATAAAATGACTATCATTTTGTCACTTAGGATAGTATCAATCTTGATGGAATATGAACGAATTATGTATGCCTAGGATCTCTGAGATTTTGTATGTTATATATACATGTATTAAAATAGACGACTTGAAAATCATAAATTATACAGAGTTAGTTTTCTGTGCCTTCAATTAGTTTATGGATGGGAATAGGAACTAAAATATAAATCTCTCAAAATTGCTTTTCAAAGTGATTATTTCTATTGCAGATGAAATTCAAGAATGCAATATCTTCCTCCTTCTCTCTTCAACTCAGTGAAATTGAAGACATTATCATTTCGCCAATCTTTTTCACTCACATTCGAAAATTATGCACAAGATTTGGTCAGAATTTTTTTTCAATGAGATGCTTCAATCATTGTATGTGATTGTTTCGAACCAAACTTGGCCACAGCCACTTGCCTTATCTCTAGTGCGACGAAGATCAAGAGAATATGCAGTCCGTACAACACCTAGGCAGTATTCAAAAGCACTCACGCTAGACAGATACCTCATCAAATTGAAGTCTCCAGCGAAAGAAAACTTGATCAAGAACTGTGTATGGAACATTTCATGTATTTGTGACTGAGAGTGAAAAGACAAGACTAGTCGATCTTTAAAGTTAAGACTTGATGAACACCATAAAGCTGTCATCTACGGGGATGCTTTAAAGTTAGGTATGGCTGATTATGTGAGTAGGGAGAGGGAAGCATAATGGAATTAAGTAAAAATGATAGACAAGGAGCAGCATTGAAGAAGAAAGTTGAAAGAATCTGCATATATACTATGCTCAGATCTGTTGTCAGATCAAATATAGTCAGTAATAGCTTGTTGTAACCATTGATCGAGAAAGAACAGTCAATGATCTAGGGATGGAGTATGAGCAAAATTCAATGAAAGGTCACGGGTTCAAAGCGGAGGTTAGGAAGAGACACTCCAGAATAGATAGTCACCGGATAGGACGTGTATGGAACGAAATTCGACGTAATTCCAGAACACAAAAGACGCCTGGAATGCCGAGGAGCAATCAGCCGAAACGTTATGAAAACAAATCAAACAGCAATGTCGATGAACTTAGTCCAAAACAACCACATGTATTTATTATGCGCAAGATTCCAACACACATAATTCTCTCTGAAATAAAAGTGAAATTACATATACACACGAATAATTCCGATTGAACTTTTATCAAACTCATGTCAAAATCTGGAGTTGACTTTCTTTTTTCTATCATAACAAGAACAAGAACAACAAGAACAATCCTCACCAAATTTGATGTGTGTATGTGTCTAAGAGCAACACTCCCAAAGTGGTATTTGAAATCATGACCAATTGATTTGTTGGCTGGTCTCTTACTGACTTATAAATTGTCAAGTTTTGCACATAAGCCGGAATTTAAGTTTCAAATACGCAAAAGCTGATTTCATTCTAATAAATACATACCTATAAAAGTAATTCTTCTCTACTGTCATAAGAAATAATGATCTAGTTATTGGCAGCTGGTCCTCTTTCCAGGTAAGACTAACACACAGCGAAATTTATCTTACAGATACCCAAGAGCTCATTTTATTCAAATAGATAAATACATTTATTTATATCAAAGATATATTTTACAATATTTTGATCATTATTTATACAAAAACGTTGCAGTAAACACCTTTTGTCCGTGGTAGTTGAATTTGACCATATGTGGTATCCATGATATCAGGACAATTATACTTCTGAATAATAATAATGATAATAAATGATAAATAAAGTCTGGTAAAACCTACTATCCATAGAAATATTTCTGAATAATGTCTACTTATGAGAGGAACTAAAGGAAAAACGGGTCTGGTCAGTTACTCAATAGAAACCGTCTTGCAACCAATGCCTTTCGTCAGTAAGCCGAGTTGGGGGTGTTCAATTAAAAAATTTAAAAAATGGTGATCAATTGAAAATTAGTTCTCTCGCATTGGTGCAGTGGTTACTGAAAAAGGTGGATACAGACTAAAGGGATCAATTCACCATAAACCTAGTTTGTAAATTGAACCCCCATCAAAAACCTACTTTTAGGTGGAATAAAAAAAAAACAAAATAAAAACTATATATAACATGGCTTGAATGTTTAGATTTTTTTGCCCTATAACTACATTAGTGAAGATTGAACACGTGATACATACATACATACATACTATGCGTATGTGTATGGTAAATTTTCGCTAATATCATAAGACTCATCAACGTAGCTTAGTCAGTGAGACAGCCACCTGGCAATCAGTTGGCTTTGAATTCAAATCATCTTAGGGGAATGTGAATTTGGCATATCGGTTTACATCCCTAACTTTGGTGAGAATCGTTCTTGTTACGATACAAAAACAAATTCAACCTCAGATATTGCACTGGGCTTTGACAAAATACTGTTATCTCCAGATCCACGCAGGCTCAAGTCGACGGTACTAACCATCAAGCGATTTCCCCATTATCAAATTTCTGTTAATCGAAAATAATTTCAGTGCTGGAAATGACATTTCTTTTTATCTGGAAAAGATCCCGAGTGATAATGTAAAATGATTTGTCAGTAGTCGATTGACATTGATCTGATTGACGATTTGTGTTCAAGACTCGATAGCAGACGATAAGTGATCAATCGATGAAGGAGAGGAGTGCGATAATATCAGGAAATGAAAAAAACCCGAGGATTAACTTTGATTTGTGATGGTGCTGAAGCGGCCAAACTGGCACAGGTTGAGATGCTATCAAACAACAACAGGCGGCGGCCAATCATAAACCTTGCAGAGACGATAACGATGAATGGGGGAAGTGGGGAATCAATTTCTAAAGACAGAAATGCACCGAAAGAAATGTCAACGTTAAAATGGAATCCAGGTGTTGGAAATAGAGTATTCAAAACTCTTACAAGCATGGCCCGGTTCGGTGAATGAAAAGGCTATCGTTTTGCAACTTGATAACACCTGACGTATTACGTTGTTGAGCTTGGATCAGATGAATACGGAGACTTCATTGCTGTCTACCTATTTATCTGACCTCTCTTCGACGGATTATCAAGCAGTTAGATCTTCATCAAATGTAGAATCCCGAACTCAAAATTGATTCAAGTCAATAAGTGGAAATTTTCAGATTACACCGTGATCAAAATTTGATTCGAGCAAAATAAGCATACGATGATATCATTTTTTCATGATATTATTTACATAGCCGTGGGAAGGGGGTCTGAATTATACATTCTATCCTTGTTTTTATTAGATTAAATCAAATCAAACTTACGGTGTAATCTGAACATTCGACTTGATTCGGTTTCGGAGTTCAGATTCTACTTATGAACCCAAGTTCTTGTCAGGATGAATATTGGAGTAACTTTTGATTGGTTTATCATTTTTTAACAAATGTTTTTATTTCAGCAGCGAATTAACAACTTGAAGCCAAACTGGAATAAATCTATCAAGAGTGACGGGAAAAAAATTGAATTCATTTTTACTTGACTTTTTTCTCAGCTTATTTTGTTCGAAGAGATCGGCAATTTCAAGTTGAACAAATATGAATTCAGATAATGAAATTAATGAAAAAAATACCATTTTCCTAATTTTGTGAGAGAAATATTCCATTTTAAAATGGTAAAACATGAATTTATCTACAGTAAATTTAAACCATGTCAATTAATTTCATACGAATACCTTAGTTTATTCAGGTATTGCAACTAAATGGCATTGATTTTTTTCGCATGAATTATTTAGGGAATTGGTTGAGTCAATTGTAACACAGGGTCAAGTTTGACATCCCATTTTCACCCAATAAAGACAGTCTTGATAAACTCGGCTCATTTTTTGAAAATCGTCGGATTTCATGACAGAAAGGCTTCAGTAAGAAAGCAACTTGAAGGAAAATTCTGTATTTTTCAACTACTGCTCCGAGTTATCATTCTCATGAACTTTAAGTCATATCATTTCGATATGTATTTTCTAATCTAAAAGCCAACAAAACTGACATGCTAAGATTTTGCAGGTTCATCGTAGCCCAAGTAAATCTTGCTAAACTGATAGCAGTGGGGTCAAGTGTAACACCTGACCTCTCATTGTTTCAACCATGACACTGCTCATCACATGAGCCTTTATTTATCTACTTTTTAATCAACCTAGCATTATTAATGTTTATGTAAATTGTCAATCTTTAACCAGCCAACCATTCACATGCTAGCTAGCTACTAGCACCATCCACAAGGTAGTTGGGGTGCACTGCATGTAGAGAGTGGGCACCAGGAGGCCAATACTACGTCAGTCACAACTGTGAATTAGACTGAAACCTAATGGCTCGAAACAGCTTAGATTTTTAGTCTGACTTTTCTCATATAATCCGTCAGATTACATTTTTACACTTTACATTTCAAATGTTATAGAGGCTGATGAGATTGATTAAGTTATAAAAAATGTTTCTAATGGTTGATTAGTAGTCATTATTTTGCTTCAATAGTCTTATTTGTGGTTGTTTTGTTACTTGTTACAGTTGACCCCCAAACCATGTTACAGTTGACCCCCAAACCATGTTACAGTTGACCCCACTACATGTTACAGTTGACCCCACACCATGTTACAGTTGACACCAAACAATATTACAGTTGACCCCACACCATGTTACAGTTGACGCCACACCATGTTACAGTTGATCCCACACCATGTTACAGTTGACCCCATCAGTGGGATCAACTGCAACATCTGACTGCTAAAATATATATATATCAATACTGTACTTTTTCATGTAATCTATTCGAACTTCTCAATGATAATGGCATATCAATAGACTCGTGAAATAAAGGTATAGCGCAACATGACTAATCTTGTTGAATCAGTCTCAAGGTAATTAAGAAAAGAGTAAAAAGTGCCACAGTTGATCCCATTCTCCTCTGTAGATCTGTAGCAAGTGAGATGATTGGGTAGTTGAGCCAATGTATCATAGACCAACGTAGGAACCGTTATGCATAAGTCGAACGTATCAAATATCTAAGTTTCTTTTTGTGTTTCTCATTTATTTCAACTAAACTCTTTTATCGGAGTTGATAGTAGCAGAGTAATGCCATCAAGTAACCGGACATATTGCCTAGCCAGATAAAACATTTCCTGTTTTCATCAAGTTTTGCCAATGAAAACACTATTGTATTCTTCATAAAAAAAATTACGTAAGGCTTTCTTTGAGGATATTTAGTAAATACAAAGGTCGATTTATAAGTCCGTAGCTTGACAGAGATTTTTTTAAGCTAAATTTTTATATTTTTGCTTTTGACTTGAATCTATGTAATCTCCTATCTATGCGGTTAATATTCATCACTGAATTTAAATGTATCGACAAGAAAAGATATTTTGTTGAAAAATGAATATTGTTATGCAAAATGAATGCTTTTTTGTTATTAGTTTACGGACTTATCCCTGTACCTATATAGATTCTAGGCTAATTACCTATGATATAACGATTCAGTCATCATCTCTAGCGGGTGGGATTTGCTTCTATTCTTAAGTAACCAGGCCCCTGTTTCTTGGAAGCATTTTGAAAGCTTCGTATGTGTCTATCGATCCATCTTAGTTGGTATCTATCTATCGATCTATCTCTATTCGTATCTATCTATCTATCTTTTCGTATCTATCTATCTATCTATCTATCTATCTATCTGTTAGTATCTATCTATCTATCTATCTATCTATCTATCTATCTATCTATCTGTTCGTATCTATCTATCTATCTATCTATTCACCTATCTATCTCTGTTCGAATCTCTATTTTTCTTCCTCACTCTGTTACGGGAGGCCGGAGTTTCGTTGAGTCGAATAGCACAAAAAGAATTGAAAATGAAGATATCAGGAAGATACCGAGGAGTTGAATTCGCCATTTCAGAAAAGGATCCCTGTTGAGCTTTCGTAAAAAAGGGTTGAATGTTTGTTTCGTAAGGTTTGATTCTCGTTACAATAAAAATCAAATGAAGATTTGAGGAAAGAAGAAAAGAAATTATTTTAGCTGTTTTCTTTTTCCATCGCACTTTGATGAGGCTTTTAGCACATAAAAATGTCACCAGCGCTAAAGGCAAAAGGGACTCTGAACACCGCACGCCTCATTGAAAGACATTTATTACTGAAGAAGTTCATTCAAATATCATCGGGGTCCACATTTCAAAGTCCTTGATTCGAAGATTATCTCAGCTTTTTTTTTTGTTTTCTGTTTTATTCTTGAAAACCTACTTTATTCTCTTTTCTGCGTTTTACATTTTTAATTTCTTTTATTTTGCTGCGTATTTCTTTCATTATCATCACCATCATCACCACCACCATCATCATCGTCCTCTTAACATACATCCTCCCTTAAGATTCGCCAGATCTCTCTATCGTTGGCGTCGTGGGGCTAATATCATCTGAACCTATTCTAAATCATCATACCATTTTATTTTCATATGATCTCTAGGGATCCATGTTGCGAGTCGTGATGTCCAACGGTTGTCTGACATTTTTGCAACAAGACCTGCCCGTTGCCATTTGAGTTTTCGAATGGATTTTTGAATAACTCAGACTCCCTTCCCTTAAATGCTTTTGCCTTTTTTTTCTTCCACTATTTTTCCTTTTCTTTCTTTAATTCTTTTTTCTTTCTTTTTCTTTCCTTCTTTATTTATTCATTTATTTCGTTCTTTCTTTCTCCAATTTATTCTCCTTTCCTCTCGTCCTTTCGTTTTACCCCCTTTCTCCTCTTTTTTCCATGAAATCTTCTAATCTCTTATTCCCAGTTCGATTATTTGATTATCTATTCGAGGATTTTTTCCATCTAATTTTCCTTCTTATTTTCCTCCACATTTTCTTTCATATTCTCCTTCATATTTTCTTTCATATTTTCCTTCTCATTTTCTTTCATACTTTCCTTCTTTTTTCCTTCTTATTTTCCATCAAATTTTCCTTCTTATTTTCCTTCGTATGTTCGACTAGCCTAACTGTACCGTACCATCAAATCAATATCCCTGTACGTAAAATGCAATGTGCGTTCATATATTCCATATAAGCCGTCATCTATTTTTTACAATAGTAGTGTAACGTTCTGTTGACAACTAAAGGGTTTTTATCATTTTCCGTTTACATTTTTTATCATCTTTTCTATTTTTCTATAATTCTTTGAATTCAGCATTGCTATTACGTCATTTGAACACGAATGAAATTCTACTTTATTACGCATGACAGATGACATCTGCACATAGCTAGTTATTATATGGGTGGATTCTCCAAACCATTTTATTTTTGTTCTTTTCCTTTTCATTAATCCAGTTTTCAAAACTCAATTTGATATTAGATGAGTCAACATTAGAAAATAGATAAATAAAAAAAAAAAAAACGACAAAAAAACAACAAATTAATAAAAACCAAAACAGGTTTGGTTACTCACTCAATACGAATGTCATCCGATCAACGTCTTTTGGCAGCATTTCGCCTTGGGTGTGATCAATTAAAAACTGGAATAATTGATGATTAATGAATTAATCACTTCTCTCACCTTCAGTTGGGCAGTGATCGCTAAAAGTCCAGATTTTCCCCAAAATCTAGAATGCTACTAAACACAACCAAGGGACTAACTTACCATTAACTTACATTGTAAATCGAGTATCTCCACTAAAAACTAATTTGGAGATGGAATTTTGAAAAAAACAAACAAAGCAAAAAATATTTCTTGACATAATAAGGAGTAAATGTTCAATATTTCAGCCTAGTAACTCCATTGGTGTGGCCTGTATACTCAGATAGTCTACTAGTTAGCCAGACTGACTTAAAAACTGGGGAAATCTATGTTGACAGTTTTGGTCGTCAGTTTCTGATATTTATAGTTATTTGTTATCCTTTGAGGTCTGTTTATAAGGACACATTCGCATAGTCAAATGCAGTTATACTATGATGTACACGGAATACAGTTAACGTGTATACAAGTGCACGTGCATATACAAAAAAGATATAAGACTTGAAAAATTTGTTAATGCTGCTGTATACACATTCTTACGAGGGCAACTATGAAGATACAGGTATCAACACATTCGTATGTGTGTGTGTGTGTGTGTGTGTGTGTGTGTTCGTGAGACTGTGTGTACTGTTACACATTAATACAAAAAACAAGCACTAATAACATTCATAATCATGTTGACGTGTATCACGTGAACAGCTTTTCTGGACATAAGACGCGTGTTGAGATGTACTTTTTTCTTTTGCACTAAAGACATCCTCGATGTTATACTACTCATATAAATCTGCTGATAGGAACGTAGGGTGGGAATGTTTCTGTTGTCGAGGCAGCGTGAGCACCGGGGTAGCTTTTAAAATTTTGCTTTGTAGCTTTCGATTGGATGTTTTGGGGTGTTCAATCTTTTGAATGCATATGCATGCGTGTATGTGTGTGTGTGTGTGCGTACTTATGCATGTGTGTGTGCGTGTGCAGGTGCGTTTGTAAGTATGCATAAGCTAGCATGCATCATACACATACATGCATAAGTATATTACATAAAGGCTTTATTTCCATGATTGGAGGGGGTCATGTGTGAGTACGTGTGTGTGTCTGTGCGTGCGTGTGTGTCTGTGTGTCTGTGTGTGTAGATAGACTTTCGTGTATAGGTGTTTGCGTAAGCTGGTACTTACACTTTGAGGTATAACTAGAATGAAGGATATTCCGGTTTTGCATGGTCGATGAAAATCGTAACTTTTCCACGAATGCAATGTTTGGCAGAAAAATAATTCTTGCGTTCCCCATTCACAAATCCGAACTGAATCGACTGAATGGCCGCAAAAGAATATCCGTTCGATTCACCGGGTCTTTTCAAATGGAAATAAACGATTAAAACTTCAGCAGAAGACAAAAACTCACATTTCCAAACCTTGAAAGTAAATTTAACAGACAATGCTAGCTATAAATACACCAAATTACAGCATTAATCAAAATGTTACACTTAATTACCGTATTTTCGAGAGACGAATGATTTATCAGTTGTAACAAACGTTATTGTGCGATTCAAAAAGTGTGAACAACCAGCCTCTGTGGGGTTTGATATAGATTTGAAAAGACGAATGAAAATAAAAATGAGCCGGATAGTCTGGAGAGCTACGATGACCAAAGGTAGCAGCTGGTTGGTTTTTTAAATTTTATTCTATTTTTTAGAATATTCCTTCAAAAACTGTGGTGCGTCTTATATGATCTTATTATGAATACAGTATTTGAAATCAAGTATTAAACTATATTATTTTCATGATAAATTGTTATTATTTTAGCATGAAATTTTCAACAATTTTTTTAATTTCTTAGATTTATAGGCTTTTCCTTGCTGAATATCCTCATACGACTTCACATGTATGCATATTTCAGAGACAAACATATGACAAAGAAAGCTGGAAATGAGGATATTTCCGAGATATGATATTTTCTGAAAGCAATATTACCATTCACTGCTTTCCTAATTTCATCCAATAATTGTTTATTATAGGAACTTTTTACAGAAATGGGATCCATAGCATTAGAATGATAAAAGGATCCACTTCCCAAACACGGTTATGTTTCAGTCTTTTTAGGCTTCTTTAAGGGAATGATTCGATATATATATATATATATACATATATATATATATATATATATATATATATATATATATATATATATATATATATATATATATAAATATCATGAAAAATTTTTGTGTATATGACAGATACATGACGGAGATAACGTCTTAAAATATCGAAATATTTAGAAAAAACACATTGTATATACTACTCATGCACACACACACACACACACACACACACACACAAAGGTGAATATATATATATATATATATATATATATATATATATATATATATATAATAATTATAAAGACATTTATGTAAGGACTAGATTTTGCTCAGCACCTACATAATGCAATTATCACTTCCTTTTGGATATGAAATAACTCCTGATGATTTACACACACAACACACAAATAGAGTAGATACAGATAGTGAATGAACAAAACGAGAATTTGGTGTTTGAGCAGTTATTTGGACTTTTGCATTACTGACTGCTGTTTGGTTCAATCTCGCACACACACACACACACGCGCACATACATATATATGACAGACCATATGAAATATTCTGTCATTCAGTACGAAGGGAATGAATGTGAGAAATACATTTAACACATTTGAATGAAGGAAATATCAAGGAAATTGGGTACAAAAGGCTAATAAAACCGTAAATTCCTTGTATAAATGATCCACTATTTCGTGAAACACTTTGCGGCATTCCTATATCTCTGTTGAGTCACATACCATTCCATATGGGTCGAGACTTACCATTTCCTTGAAAACCCGAATAAATCACATGTGTCAACATTGATGGTAACATTAAAAGAATAGTTCTGAACTATGGACCAAAAGACTATAAAACTGCTGAATTAATGGTGTTTTATAACACGACCCTCAGGCATTTCGTTCAGAGATCTTGGACTTGGCTGGCTGTTCCTTTGAGGAGAAACTTCGGGATGTTTAGGAGATAACCCACACTATAGATACACTTTTTGATCAATATATATATATATATATATATATATATATATATATATATATATATATATATATATATATATATATATATATATATATATAAAGAAGTTATCTAGTAAACTTTACAACTAAAAATGTGGAAGAATTTGAAAAACATTCACGTTATCTCAGTCAATTATTTAAGATTTTAAAGGCATTTATGTTTTACATAGAATTAGATATTTTAGTGGTATGTGTGAATTTTACTTGTCAGAATCATCAACTGTTTATCATGTAACTGTCTCAGGGTATTCAAACACAACATACAAACGTATGCACACACACACATACGTATATATATATATATATATATATATATATATATATATATATATATATATATATGTGTGTGTGTGTGTGTGTGTGTATGTATGTGTGTGTGTAATGATATATATATATCAGAAAGCTGTGAAAATATATAAAAACGAGTGCACATTTCTCTGTTACTTTTCATTCTACTCTGAAGATCATAGGCTGAAAGCCATTATATCTTCGTTTTAAGATACGCTAGCGTCTCTAGTACCGACTCTCGTCACTGACTGACGGGCTGATGAATCAAAATATAAATCTCTTGCACCAGTGTTGCTAATCTAGATATTTTTCATCGAAATGGAGATATCATAAATTGCTATTCAGACGATTTTTGATAAAAATAATTAATAATTTTTAGAAAATAAAATGAATAATTTCTTACAAATAAATTACATAATATAATAATAAAATCAATGTTGAAGATTATTTATTAATGATACGTAATATATTTCCTAGGCTTTATGTACAATGTAACCTATAAATGAGTACATCTTGCCACTCTTTTGAAGAGAAATTGTATTTTTTCCTTAACTAAACACAGCAGGATTTTATGATTCATGAAACATTACACAATCAACACGGATATTATCAGCCATTATCTATAACCAAACCCTACTGCATTTAAACTATGTTGCCAATAATATTAATATATTGCCGTCCGGAAATAAATACGGTAGAATATTCATACCTGGTAATAGCCGTTTTGATTGTACAATGTTCCACAAGAAATACTAAAAACCTGTCTTGTTAGTTTTGGAGGAAAATTAATTTTCTTTTAAAAAATGTGCTGAGCGTGTACTCATTTATGGGCGATACTTTATACCCACCCACTCACACACATGAGTACACAATAAGCAAAATAATCCACTTTCTTCGAATAATGTGTCCTAATCCAAGCACAAGCCAGGATTCCAATATAAACTAACGTGACGAATGCTCAGTCTGTCACTCCTGTAATATTTACATTACATAGTCTCCTTCGAAAACATTACAATGGGTGATTGTACACTAGACTTCTCTACGGTAAGTAAAGTCCTACGCATACACTAACCTCTTCTTTCGTAAACGCTCATACACACACGAAACTACCCAAGCAAGTGCATAAATATTTAGATATAGACGTATAAAATCATATGCAGACAACTTCGAACAACCTCAAACACACTCGTGCGTAGAAACATGTACAAATTAGTTTATCCATTAAGATATTTTAATCATGATATCAATTTATTTAGGTTAGATAATGTATGCTATTTAGTGATGAAATATCTTAACTTCATTTTCCCCTCTACCATTATATCTTCTTTATAGTACTTCCGTTCTGCTGTATTTTGCCCGAGGTGAATTCTTGCGAAGCTAGGATAAATATAAATAATAGAAGCTAAAAAGAGAAGAGAAACCACAATCAAGGACAAGAAACGAGAAAGGATGAAAAAGAGAAAATAAAACCAGAAATGTCGGTGTAAAACAGTGGCAGGTATGATCTATTGGGAAATCAAATGTTGTCGTTAATAAAGGAAACGTTGGGAGAAAGGCGAAAATGAAGCCCGTTTAGATTCAGACTCACTAACATCTTCTGCAACAGACACTTCGCGGCTGGTTACTTAGTTTCTTTCAATTATGATACTCACACACACAGATCAACAGACTCATGCATATGATAAATCGCCAACATACACACACACACACACACACACATCCTTCCACACACATGCACATAGCGCGTACACAGACATACAGATAGAAACATCACTTTGCATTAAAAATAAAGTCCTTTTCCATTTATTAGTCAATCACAAGTCCGACGTAGCGTAACGGTTATTATGACAAAAAAAAAATAATTCGACAAACCGAGTTCGAATCCCAACTGAGGCTGCTTATATTCTTTCAGCCCCGAAGCTCTAGAGAGAGGTCCGAATCTCCGCTCTTGCCCTCTGTCTCATAGCTATACATCTTTGCAAAAAAATGTCTTGTTGCTGGCATGCCACGATGGTTGACAGAAAAAATTGGGTGTGTGAGCACTTGAAAAAACCACTTTCCAATAATAACCTCACCAATGAAGCAAAAGTAAAGTTACACCCGTCGTGAACCTTGATGCAAGTAGACAGCCAATCTTATCAATGTTTCCATTCATATCTCATTTTGTCTCTTCTGCTTTCTGTCAGGCAATAAACATTTTAAAGGTAAAATTACTCCTCTTGCAATCAAGCTTAAGTAAAGACCCGAATACCGTATGGTAATATTCTAGAGAGGAATCTGCTATCATTATAATTCGGATAATTCGTGTACTTGTAGAATATGAGATACCCAACCTAAGTTCATACAGTTACTGCTGTGAAAAAAGCTGCAGTGCCTTCAATGGAACTCTTATCAGATGATAACCATGGAGTCAAACCTGGTTTCGGGGCCAGAACATCATTACCACTAACCCAGAATGCCTCAGAGTACCTTATGTTATCACCAGGATTTGTTGGTTCTTCATCAAATTGCAGGAACACCAGATTCATGCAAATGTTGCCTCTATTCGAACTTGGAACCCATTGCTTTTGATGACGTCAGGTAGGTCGAGGCTGACGTGACAACGAAACCTTTGTGACTGACTACAAAGAATGTGCACTAGTTGTACAGCCAAATTCATCCCCTTCCTTCGACATAAACGAAAAACAATCGGATCATCATTAAATCTGAAATATGTTAAACAACAAGCAACCAGTCGAACATGATTATAAGTGAAGGAATAAACTGCACAAGTAATTAAATCCGAGAAAAAATAAATAAACGGTTGCTAGGTCAAGTACTCCTCGGCGGCCATATTGTTTCTAGAAGAGCCATACCTTTTTCGTATCAAGAACAACCTAATACCACCAATCATAAGTTAATAACAAACACGAAATAGCAAACTATTTATGAGTAAATAATATAAAAATCAACTATTATATTCAAACAAAGAAATAAATCACATGGAAATTTAAATCCAAGAAATTAATAAGTGGTCGTTCCTACCTCAGCATAACCCTCTAAGTCACAGAAGGCATTATCTCACCCGTGGGAGCGCACACATTTTATCCTCAAGTCAAATACTCTGTGGACATTTTGCTTCCGGCAGAGCCATACACTTTTTATGCTAATCAGAAATTATATAATCAATCGGTGAACGATCAGATAGCACTGCAATAAATGGATTATGCGATCCGTGTAAAATCTCAGAACGATTACTAAGCCTAAACAAATAGTAAGTAACTCCGATAAAGAAATGATAAAACTGTTGATTCTGCCTCGATACATAATCTATCTATCTACATATGTATATAGTTGTATGGGGGCGCCAAATCGCACCACAGCCTCCACCCGATCCTGGGGTGTCTTAATATATTTTCCTCTCACTGTTGATGCCTATACAACTCAATGTGGCCAACTCGACAGCCTGATGCCTGTACAATTCAATGTGAGCAACTCAACAATCTGATGCCTGTACAATTTGATGTGGCCAACTCGACAGCCTGTTGCGTGTACAACTCGATGTGAGCAACTCAGCAATCTGATGCCTATACAATTTGATGTGGCCAACTCGACAGCCTGTTGCCTGTATAACTCGACAGCCTGTTGCCTGTATAACTCGACAGCCTGATGCCTGTACAACTCGACAGCCTGATGCCTGTACAACTCGACAGCCTGATGCCTGTACAACTCGACAGCCTGATGCCTGTACAACTTGATGTGGCCGACTCAACAATCTGATGCGTGTACAACTCGATGTGGCCGACTCAAAAACCTGATGCCGATTAGACACCTGGACAACTTAATGCATATTGTTTCCTTATATTCTAAGGATATTTTAAGCAGATGAAGTAAATTCTATACCATAAGTATAATGTACATTCATTATTCATCCATCAAACATTCATTAAATGACAATAAAAGATAGATATCCAATAAAAGAATTAAGTGTCGGCATCAGTTTGACAGTGAAATTAGATTTACTTATAATTATTAGCTATTCCTCGTACATATACCAGCAAAGTCCTCTCTTCAGTGTTTAAAAGCATATTACGAATGAAAACAGATCATAACTATAAGAATATCTGTATAAACTCTATATTCATATAATGATCAAATTTATTCATAATCATAATTATTTTAATTCAGATGCTTCGTAAATTCCCGAACATCGATTGCCGGTATAGCTATTAGGTTCTTAGACAACATCTCCATGTTCTGTATGTATTCTGGCACGTGGTCACATCAGCTGAAATAATGAATAATGAACTTTTTCTTTCAACTGCAAATAATAATAATTATGTCAATATTTTCGTTTACCTCTCCAATTTGACGTTTCTCATGTTATCATAAAGGCAGCCATTTAGAAAGCCAGTAAAATGATAGTAATACCGTAAAATGTAACTGCCTTTCTTTTCTCGCCCGACGCTGTTTGTATACACGATCACCCATTGGTTGATTAATCAAGGTAGAAATTAAGAATAATCCAATTTTTATTTGTGATATAGTTTAAAACATTGGGGAAAAGGCCACGCTGGAATATTTACGAGGAATGGCTTATAACAATGAATAAATTTAATTTTTACATGAATGTAAAGTTTATACCAATTCTTTGATAAATAAATAAATGATACAGATTTAACATTTTTTCAAATGAAATCTGAGAGAAATATAAAAAATATTTTTCAGTTCTTAGAACAACAAACTTTTTAATATTTTACCCGTTGGGCATCAGCCTGGCCTTTCATCGACTTGACTCGATGAGGAGTTGCTCTGACACGGACTCAGCCTTATCAAATAGTAACCAATCTGCTCACACAGGACTTTTTTTTTAGTTTACATATATATATATATATATATATATATGTGTGTGTGTGTGTGTGTGTGTGTGTGTGTGTATTGGGAAATGAGTGACTTGAGTGACCCAACAAACATTTTTTGAAAAAAAATTTTTTTTAATGCGTTTAATGTTTAAAGCTGAAGATGTACACATATATAAGTAAAGATTTTCTTAATATTACATTACAGATGTTACATTCTGTTTCTCTCAAAAAAGATTTTCAATAGTAATTATGAAACAGGATTTTTAATCTGTAATGGACTCACTCATTTTACAATCGCTCTACTTTTATTATTGGGCTCTTTTTAAATTAAGATCTACTGGATACTTAAATGAATATACATACATTTGTTGTACATTTTATCATTGTTCTTAAATATATGTACATATATGTATATACATGTGTGTGTGTGCGCGCGCGTCATAGCCATGATACCACTGAATCTAATCTAGAAAAAACTGGAAAGAATGATAACAATTCACAAACCCGATTGAAAAAGCCGATAGATAATTAATTTTTTTTTCGCGAAGAATAAGTAGGAATTGGAGACATTGAGTAAAACTCTTGGGAATCATGGCAATGGCGCGGGAAAAGAGTTTGGTAAGGAGAAATGCACAGAACCATCGATGTGTGAAGGATGACAAAGGAGAAACTTGAATCGATGGATCATCGAACGCAGAAGTTGATGATGTTTTATCAGGTTCTACACCCTAGAGATAATACCAGCATGCTATATGTAAAAAGAAAGTATACTAGCCATCACAGTTAATAACTGAACAACAGTAGCGTCGAAATTTGAAGTCATGTGAAATATTCCATCTGAGAATTTATATGGTCAGAATAAATTCTGTTTATGCCATCACCGTTGGTTTACTAAAATAGAGTGAAAACATTGAAAACATAAGGAGAAAATAGATGTTAAACCAATCAGATTAAGGCCCCCGAATAAAAACAAAAAAAAATTCTTATGAGGGGTCTAGTGGAGTACCGTTACTAATTTCCACGTCTTTTGACAAAACGTTACGGCCAAGAGCGCTGGAACTCGCAAACACACAAACGCAGGCGCATATAAAAAAATGGATGGATCTATTCGCCACCTTTGGTGGCTATGGTTTTTCGATGAGAAAAAAGACTCATCAGCATCAAGGAGTGTGTGGCGGATAAAACGTTATTTGCAAAATGTGCACAACAGAGCAGTAGAAATATTATGAAAACTTCTCATTATAATGAATGGACACGAGACACATGAACAGTGACGTACACACCGAAGAAATGACACAAGAAAAACTGTTCAGCTGACAGAAACATTTACAAACGAACAATAATGGGCATGGTTACACAGAGGACAAACGGAAAGCGAAACGAAATCTCTTAAGCATTGCATCCCAGAACAAATGAATCAAAACCAATTGTATCTAAACGAAAAAAAAACAAAAACGATAAAACATAGGAAAACAGTAAATATCAACTTCCTTGAGGAAATGATGAAACTGAGAAGCATATCATAAGGGAAAGTACCAATTTGGTTTCAAATGATTACAAAAACAGGCATGACAGAATGAAGGCAGGGCCAAGTGAACGTCTCAGCGAAGAGAACGTCTCAGTAGGAGTTAGAACTCGATTCACTAATCCCGTACGTATTGTTAACCGCTCGTTCACTCTCACAGGCTTTTATAAAAATCAAACAAAACAAACAAACAAAAAAACAAAGACAGTTCAGTGTTCCAGTTTGGTCATTAAACCTGTATTTATTTTCTTTATTTCTGGCGCTATATGTAAAAAAGTAATACACGTTACGGAAGAAAGCCACTGAATCCTAGCAAGCCAGAGGACTGCGATGACGTATGTATATTTGATAGATACAGTCTTGAGTCATTGTTTCTGTTCGAGAGCTCAGAGAGGACATTTGAGGAGAGGAGTCGCAGAAAGACCTCAAGTGTTTGTCTTGATCAAACAGTAGAGGAAGTATGATTCTTACCTGACAAGAAGAAGAGCAATTAGTTGGCAGAAATGATGACAAATAATAACATTTCACCACTTAGCTAATTTCGTTCATTCCTTTCCTTTTTTTTCATTTTGTTTATTATACTTCGTGTTTTATTGTATGCCTTTTTCTTCTTCTTTTTCTCTAATTCCTCCTCTGCAACTCAGTTATTTAATTATTTTTTTTAACTCCTCTTGTCTATTTCTTGCATCTTTAGCTACTTACTTCTCCATACATATCTTGATATCCTTTAGGTTTTCGTTTCATTTCTTTACTTTCGACCCTTCCTCTCACAGACACAAGCGTTTGATTCTATTCATAAAAAATGGCACTCATTTCCAAATTCATACTCACAAACATACGCGTGTGAACACGTATTGAACTGATACAACTATCGATGAAGTTAGCTTAATAGCTGATATAGTCATGTGCTTTTTTTTTCCAAAGAAGGAAAATGCTGTCCAAGCATGAATAAAATCTGAGATTTAAAAGGCTAAATTTTAATCCATTAAAGCCATCTTTAATTGAATAACTATCGCAACTAGCGAATCAGTGTTGAACTGATTCGAGTCCCGGTGTAACGATTGTGGAAGTAAACTCGAAAGTCCACTTAGAGGTCGTTTGTACATTAACTTTCGTCTCAATCATCAACGTTCACCCCATGCAGGAAGAAGAGAGATAACAGAAAACCGTATTCGATTTCATTCATTTGTCTAGCAATCCCTTGAATATTGCTAATTCTAATTGATTCAAATCCGATTTATTTTATCAATAACTTTATCAACTCTTCTATCCTTCATTAAAACTATCTAAAATCATTTGACTTAGCCGCTAATCCAGATCTACGTTCTCTTCATTAAATCATCTTTATTCACCTATTTATACAACAATTTCATTTAGCGTTATCAATTTGAACTAATTCTCAACTTAATTTAATCTTTTTTCAGTGGTATTTATATTCTTATTTATTCTGGAGCACTTCATTTAAACTATCTGATACGATTCCCCTTCACTCTGTTACACACTCATCTAAGAATACTATCTCACGCATCCGAGCTGAGCCTTTACCACCATTCAACCCGTCTCCCCTCCCCTAAGATAACTCAACCACATAAACAACCTAAGACAATTATACCCACACTGATACGTCAACAACATCCCATCCGTGTGAAGTTCCTTTCTATGGCCCCCATCCTGTAAACCATTCTGCACTGGCCAGACCACATCCCCCACCCTGACTGTCACCCACACAAACAGAAAATGATAAAAAGATGACCATTGAAAGAAAAGCAAAAAATCTCAAAAAAACCCAAAACTAAATGAATAAAAACATAAGATAAAAACAAAAAACATCAATTGCAATAGGTGCGTGAGACTGATGAGTAACAACAAAATTGTAAATCTCTCTCTCTCTCTCTCTCTCTATATATATATATATATATGTATACACATATATATATATCTCCCAGAAACGTGCATGTAAGTATGCATCTATATATATATATATATATATATATATATATATATATATATATGTACTGATGAAAACAGATGTACGTATATATATATATATATATATATATATATATATATATATATATATATATATATATATATATATAAAAGTAGGTATATATATATATATACATATATATATATATATATATATGTATGTACCTGCTTTTATATATATACACACACACACACACACACACACACACACACACACACACATATATATATATATATATATATATATATATATAGTAGAATGTTGATTCACTACACAAACTAGCTCATCAGCTCCACTCTAAAACAACTCAATTTCAATAGTAAAAAGTTGTATGTATCGAGCACTCTCTGATATAAATCTATTACATATCAGAAGTGGCTCTATATTATTGATATATATTTTTATATTATGTTATACTGCTAGCCAGATCTGTACCTCATGTACTATACATACATACATACATACGTACATATATATATATATATATATATATATATATATATATATATATATATATATATATATATATATATATATATATATATATCAGTATTAGCTGTGTGAACACACCCACACGCATGCACGCTTACAAATACACATGATTACAGTCTCAAAACGTATATAATTTTTTTCAAATTTCCATCCGATCGAATTGAAATCAATTGATAGGAGAAGATTGACGCTGAAGCTCAGCCTCAACCTTCCATTATAATTGCAATGGCACAAATGTTACAACAGGGGGTGGAGGGAAAAGTCGCCATGGTTTAGGGTTAGCGATTTCTCCAGCAAGAGCATTATTTACGAAACGATATGAAAAAATATACATTTATGAATCAGACGTTTTTGTGCAAATATTCCACTCGAAATGTTGGCTGCTGTCGGGAATGACTGTGTTAATCGCTGGCTCACCTGAAGAGCTACGAAGAAGTCTACAAGTCAAGTAATTCTTATTTGAACTTGGCAAAATCAGAATTGAAAATTCTCAAATTTTTTTATATGCACTGATTACCGAGGGTTGGTTTCGTTTCTTTCAGAAAATAAGTGCACATAAACTTTTGAGATATGATGTATTCATATAACATGAGCCATGTAGATATATTTGTCAAGATAGTTGAAACCTGTTCCTTGCAGGTAACTATCTAATAATCTAGATACGGATATTTGAGTAAAAAATTGTATACATGCAGATGTATATTTACAAATATACATCGAAATAAAGAAAGAGGGTATACAAACACACGTACACACACACACACACATACGCACACACTCACACACACACACACACACACACACACACACATATATATATATATATATATATATATGTGCATGTATGTATTTATATGTATGTGTCATTGAACTTTCCTTGTTTTTGCACAAAAGAGTGTATGTTTGTATTCACAGAGCGTAATAGTTGTTCAAAAATGTTATCATAAATACCGCTTTCGGCAAAACAACTAGCCATTTCCAAGGTCTTTGGCAATTCCACAATTATTTCAACCACGGTGTTGTTTAGCCGAAAGCTGTAGGTATGATAACACTTTTGGACAAATATTACACCCAATGAATCCGAACATACGTTCTCATGTACGTAAACAAGAAAAATAAACAATATATATAAATATATATATATATATATATATATATATATATATATATAACATGAACTTGACATTCTTTTTTTCTTATCCACGTATCAATATCTTTTTTTCTTGATATCCTATCTTAGCATTGTTCCCGTTTAGCGATCTTAAAATGTGATACAGCGTTAGTCAATCTCTTTCTAATGCTGAGATAAACAGCCTGTCTTCAGAAGGGTCTTTAGGGAGACACACGAAGCCTGCAAGACATTTTGTATCTCTCTTTCGAATCTGGATAAGAAGAAAATGAAATGCCACGGTACACGCGAGCGGGCACACATACGCAGAGAGAGAGAGAGAGAGAGAGAGAGAGAGAGAGAGAGAGAGAGAGAGAGAGAGAGAGAGCTCAGACAGCAAAAGCATTATATATATATATATATATATATATATTAAGAGATAACGTTTACGTTGTCAAACTTGGTGTCCTATACACATCCACTTCAAAGTGCATTCATGTGTGTGAGTGCGCGCCCGCGTGTGTGAGCAGTATTTGTATGCACTTAAATGACAGCACAGATGACTACATGTACTTATATCTATGCACAAATATAAATATATTTATATATGTATGTATGATACATATAGATGTATCTATCTATCGAATCACTGGGGCCCCACAAATGGCCCACTCGACTAACCAGCCAAGTGGGCTACAGATTCTTCTCTCTTCACTCGTTCGTGTGTCAGTCTTTGAGTGTCTCTGGGTGGTACGTACATTTTGGGGACTACAACCTTGAACATCTACATCAGTACATTTTTGACTGAAAATAGCCAAATATTGTGCAGGCACATTTTTCGTTAACTTTAGATAAACAATCTATTTCATTTTGGGAGGATAATTTTCGATTTGGGGGGTATTAGGTTCCGATATGTATGGATATATATCTATCTCTCTCTCTTTATATGTATATATATATATATATATATATATATATATATATATATATATATATATATATATATTGCTGTCTATCCACCAATCAAATACTTCTTGCATACCTTTAGAGTTTTAATCTGAAGTCTAGCACTGATGAAAACGGATGTCGTAAAACCATCATCTCGAATTTCACAATCTTGCCAATTACAGGCTCCCATAGATATCTAGGAATTTACAGCAACTTGATTAACTCCTTCTCGTAGCAGCATTTAATCGATATGATTAGCGAATAATCAACTTAGCATCTTTTAGCGTCGTAATTAGAAAAATAAGGGTCACTGAAATGACCTGACAATCTTATTATTCTTTACAATAGCTTTCGCAATATAACTGACAAGTGCAACCATATACACATAAGTTGCATAGACTGTCTGACTCAATTATGAATGAGAGTATGCAGACAGCGTATATATATATATATATATATATATATATATATATATATATATATATATACATATTGGTGTTCGATGATGATGCAGTCTGTGTTCTTAGGAATGATTATACGTATTGCTCTGCGGTTCTTACCTGGAAGGCGCCTGCAGGTGTCACAATGGTAGTCTGTTGTATAGATCGAGGCGGGCGTTGCTCTGTGACGTCTACCCCTTGCATCTATAAAATGCTGCCGCCGGTCTGGAAATGAGCAAATTTTTACGCTGGTCTACAGGCTACAGAGACCCCATGCTCGTGTGGCCGAAGGCCAACCCATTTGAAGTTGATTTTCAGGCTAGGCTCTCCTTGAACTTCAATTTAGGACCTTCCTTGACTATGAGCTCTGCCGTTGCTCGCTGTACATCAGCTGTCTGGGTGTGCGATCGTAGTCTATTCTGATGAAATAGCCAGTTCAGCGTAGCTTAGCCTTCAGAGACATCGACTCGATACTTGTTTAGCCAGCTCTGTCCGGCATTTCTTGGTCTATGACTCTGTCATGCCCGAAGATACTGATACGCATTGTGGAACTGTTCCAGTTGCTTAATATGCCGGCAATACGGGGTCCACGTTCCACACCCATAGAAGAAACGACTACGGCTTTGTAGACCTTGAGTTTTGTAGACAGTGTATTACCTTTCTGCTGGAGCACCCCTACTCTCAGTCTCCCAAGCCCTTGGCTAGCCTTCTCGATTCTGGGTGTGATCTTTTTAACCAGGGGTTAGTTTGCAGAGATTGTGCAGCCCAGGTACTTGAAGTCCTCTACGCACTTCAGTTGAACTGCGTTTGGGGCTGTTCGAACCAGGATCTCATACACACACAAACACTCTTCCTGGTTGTTTGTTGGTCGGAAAAAAAACTTTAAAAAAACTCCTGCGAAGCGGCCATCAATTATTTGCAGATGATTTTCCTTGTGTTCTATAGGGAAAGAGTCATCCACGAAAAAGACTTCAAGGATGAGTTTCTCTTCGGTCTTAGTTTGAGCGGATAGACGGCAGAGACCAAATACAGATCCATCCGAACTGTATCTGATATACAAACCCAAGTCCTGGTCCCCTGAAACGCGGGGCTGGGTCTGCGTGAGGAACAACACGGGGTCCAATACACAGCTCTGTTCCACTCAGAGATATTGACAGAATCTATGAAGTCATCATTAGAAAGAACTTATCTTATCATGATGTCGCAGAAAAGTCTTATTGACGTGGTGAACTCGCGTGGACAGCTCAGCTTCATGAGAATTATCCACAGAGCTTCTCTGCTGAAAGTGTGAAATGCCTTTGCTAAGTCTACAAAAACACTTCATACAGGTCCATTTGTTGTTCAAATCAATTCTACTATCGTTCAATACTTTTTAGTGAACCTGTCGCGCAGCAAACACCAGATCTAGGGTACTGTGATCAGGTTGTTCTCAGAGACGCTGTTTTAGCTATGGAGAGCAAGGTTATTCAACCGTAGATTCAGCAATCTAACTGCACTTATTTGTTCTTTACAATGTCACTATGATGGCATCTTGAAGGTCTGCTGACACACTTTCTCCCAACCAGATGGTCATGAGAACGTAATTGGATGTTTTAAAAGATTTCGTCCCAAGTGCTTTCTACCGTTCGACAGGGTTTTCCTGGAGCTCTGCCATATATATATATATATATATATATATATATATATATATATATATATATATATATATATATGTTGGTAATAATTGCCGTTGAAGCTGAAGAAGCTTCTATGGCAATTGTTACCAACAAAAATTCGGATTATCAATAGGGTCCCCGAGAAGCGGAGTTTTAGTCTGTTTGTTTCTAGAATTTCTGGAATCAAGCCCGTTCTCATGCATCATACCAAAAATAGCCTCCTACTTCCGCTAAATTGATGACGTCTTAATAATATACTCTCAGCACATAGATCTATAGACAACCTAGAAACTAGACTGGAACCATCGATTAAATTCACACTGGAAAAAGAGTCCAACCACACATTACCTTTCTTTGATACCCTACTACACTGAACCAACAACACCATCGAAAGATGCATCTTCCGTAAAGCCACCAAGAAGAATAACCACTTACATTTCTACCCCCACCAGACTCCAAGAATTAAATCAGGACTAATCATATACTTTTATCTAAGGGCCCCCAGAATACGTAGCCCCGATTAACTTGACGACGAAGAAGAATACAGAAAATATCCCTCGTCTCATTTCAATACTCAGGACATTTCGTACACCAAGCAAGGAGGTGGACGTGCAAGATCCACAAAACCAGCAACAAAAAAGACAAAAAGGAAAATAATACCACCACTAGATGTATCATATTACCTATCAACATAACCACCATCAACCTCAGCTCCAACCTAAGCAAGATGAGATTACACAATACCACCAACACCCCAACAACCATCAAAGACTTGCCACACAAACCACCATCCGAAGCCGTCGTCTACGCAATTTCATGTAACGACTGCGACAAATCTTTCAAAGGAAAGACATCAAGACCTCTCAAAAAAATACTACACGAACACTAGAGAGCCCTCAGACTGGATGAAAAGACAAATGCCCGGGTCGAACACAGAAACATACTCAACCACGACCTCAACTTTCACCAAGCCCGTTTTTTCAAGAAAATTTACAACTCCTCGACACGCAGATGCGTCGAAGCAGCCCTTATATCCTAGTGTAATACAGTAATTCAAAGGTATGAACACTTTCAGATTGCAACCACCCTAAATACTCTGATTTTAAAACAAAACCACATAGACACAATATACCACACCCCCCCCCAAAAAAAAACAACACCAACATATAAGTTATTGACCAACAACTGAGTCATTTCGATAAATGATACAAGCACACACGCACTTCTCCCTTTTAAGAAAGCAAAAAAGTCTTACCCATCATAAACCCAAAAAACTAAATGAAAACAACACAACTACTTTTACTGTGCCCCACATACACCGTCCTACATATAATTATATACATTATCAAGAAATCGATAAATAATCCAAGAGAATAATTATTAATGCGTTATATTATTTTAAGCTGTATTTAAAACGATTTCCCGTGATTACACGGAGGATGAGTCACTTGGCCCAGACAGTGTAAATAAAGAAATAATTAAATAAAATGGGGCAGCTGCAGGAATTGAATCTGCAACGAATAGGTAGCTGCTTCAACGAAGCTTTGCTCTTGCCATTAAGCAGAACAGCCCGGTGGAAAGGCAAAGCCCAAAATAACTGCTTTATCCCCACGTTTTCATCTTGTTCGTTCACTGTCCATATCTGCACCATTGCTTTTCTGAGTAATAACGGAAGATAATTTCAAATTGAGTCCTAAATTATATAGTGCATCCATAATGATTCTTTTGGAATGTATATTCATTTCTTAATAACATAATTCTCTGCGTTCAGAAACAATAGTTTCATGGGACTGGGCAAAGATCGAATACGTAGATAGATATATATTAATGTCAGAATACATTAATGACCTAAACCCAACAACAGTGAATAAACCGGTCTGTTGTGGAATTAATGAAATTTTTGGATCTTATCGATTTCCATGAAGTAATTACGGCTTATGTAATCGTGTAACTCCCTCAGGTGTATATAAAAAGCCGTCAACCAAATCTGTCTCTAAAACTGTCAATGTAAGTTTCTTCATTTTTCAAGTCAGTTTGGCTGGCTAGCTGCGTATGTATCACGTATACAGGATGCACCAATGGAGCTAGAGGGCAGAAAATTCAAACATTTACTCCTCATTATGACTAAAACCTATGTTTTTTTTAAGAACTCTCCTCCCAAATAGTGTATGAGGGGGTCTATTTGCAATTTAAATTTAGGCTAAATTGATCACCGTTTGTGGTCGCTTGATATTTTTTTTGAAAATTCAGACGTCTTAGTGATCACAGCCCAAACAAAAGCAACAGAAGAAATTTATTCATTGATCACTTATTTCTCCATTTTTGTAAGAAAATTGATCACCCCCAACAAAATATTCTATCAAAAGGTGCTGGCCTCATGACGATTTTTACTGAGTGACTAACCAGACCTGTCTTATCTCTTTAGTTTTGAATGAAATCCTTCATTTCATTCAGGGATCCTTCCTCAGGAATTGAACTCGTGACTATTATTCACCAATAGTTAGTCCCTTTTCATCGTGATACGTGTGACTGCCTCGGTTGTTCAGACTACCATACCAGCGAACTGCTTTATTCCGTCAGTTTGATTCGATACCTAGAGTTGTGAGTTTAATCCTCGACTACTCCGCTAGTTCAGTGTCTGTAATCTTGTGGTAAACCACCTTGGTTTGGGACTAGCATCGGGTGAGTAAGACTAGGAAAGTGACAGACGACTGTGGAATATTAGAGGCTCAGAAAGGTGCTTTAATCAGCTGGTAGAGAATCAGGTAATATCCCTGGAAGTCAGGGGAGGATCTAAATAGATGGAAACACATCCTGAAATCGCATTAACCATTACTATCCAAACGAATGACTTTAGATTGGGAGCAAACCGTGGCTCAAAATATGGATGGTACGTATGGATCTATTCGAAATATAAAATATTTTTGACTTTTGCAGCAACACATAAACAATCGTTCAAGCCTTCAAGAGTTCAACACGCTCAACAGAACACCCTCAACAGTACACACACACACACACACACACACACACACACACACACACACACACACACACATACACACACACACACACACAGGGTACTCTGCAGCCTATTCATATGTATGGTAAATATGGGAAAATGTA
The DNA here is from genome assembly GCA_963457665.1 of Thysanoteuthis rhombus. Lineage (NCBI taxonomy): Eukaryota > Metazoa > Mollusca > Cephalopoda > Oegopsida > Thysanoteuthidae > Thysanoteuthis > Thysanoteuthis major. The sequence goes on along the minus strand of OY735216.1, from coordinate 57,469,159 downwards.
TGTGTGAATCAGGATATATCAATTAGAACTGAGTATTTTTATGAACTGTAATGAATTCATAAAAGGCTGTTACAACCATCATCATCCTTGGCATGGGCAATTGAACAGATTATTTGTAAGCATGCTATTTATGCATGTTCACTCAATAATTGATCTATATACAGAAGATACCCTAAATAGTGTGGTTTTGAACCGTGCAGGTTTTGATAGAGTACGGTTAAGATATTGCTGATCAAATTAATGTAACTAAGTATAAGCTGAAAGAGTACTCTCTCTCACTCTCCCCCTCTCTCACGCACACACATACAAACAAACATACACACACACACACACACACCAAATCTCAAACAGTGCAGTTTCGAACAATACGAAAACTTTCGGAACTAATTTTACCACACTATTCAAGATATGCCTATATTTATATATGGCAAATTGTCAACCATAACAGTCAACATAGACTTCTTTTCAAGTGATTCTGCTTGGCTTGCTGAATATATATATATATATATGTGTGTGTGTGTATGTATATAATAGTAGTGAGAATCCTTCAACAGCGCCACTTTTGCTATTGAAGTTTTTATCAAATTCATTTTTAAATAAAATATCATTATTGATTGTGTATATATATATATATATATATATATATATATATATATATATATATATATATATATATGACGTAAGAATTGTTGTCTTTAAAGATATAATGCTCAATATCAATTAAATAGAGATACATAACGAAATAAAATATATATACGGAGTTTTCCCCCAAAAATTCGTTTTGTACATTTAATGTAATTCTTAATTAGGTAAAATTATTTTATATTTATGTATAACATTAGAGGGCGAAGTTTCAAATTCAAAGAGTACATATATATATATATATATATATATATATATATATATATATATATATATATATATATATATATATATATATATATATATATATATATATATATATATATATATATATATATATATATATATATATATATATATATATATATATATATAGTGATTCTGCTTGGCTAGCTGAATATATAAGAATATTCGATTTCACTTGGATTGGATTACATGATCATTTTTGTAAAAAATATTTGTTTTCTATCCTCGTTTTGAATAAATGAACTTTTAATCAAATCAAAGAACGTGTTAATTTATTTTTATGAAAAAAGTTAAGACAGCCTTTTTTGTAAAATGTTTGATTCCACAAATGTATCTTTGTTTTTTTTTTGTTAAATGAACTTTTGATTAAATAGAAACTACCTATTTATTCAATTCTGTGAAAAAAAAAGCGAAATTTCGCTAATTAGGCAATTCCACTGATTCGGCATGACATACATATCTAAAAATTTCGTCCATATTATGCTTACAAGAAAACTTTGGGGAAGGGGGGCAAAATCACAATGTAAGTTCATGCTAAATTTGTTCATTAGTTTTTGTTCAGCTGCGTTCACATTTGTTTTTTTGGCTTTTCAGTGATCTCTGCCCAACGGAAGGTGAGAAAAGTAACTTATTCAATTTAAAAAAGAGTTTTTTTTACTTTCTTTATTACACCTTCTGGTACGCCTTGGACACATCTTCAGCAATAAAGCATTGTCATAGCGTGTTTCGTTTCTTTGATCATCGGACACCTATACCCTATTCGGTTTTTAGCCTATGTAGTAAGATTGTTCGGTCAGGGTTGAGCAGGCTTTGACAGCATCCAGGGTGTTTTGGGGGTGGTTTCTTTGCTCTGTCTCACTCTCACTCCGAGTTTGAATGTCCGCTGCAATGAATTACCAATTTCATACTATGCTCGCATTCTAATTAGCTCTCTAAAGATTGAAAACATAGCATGATACAAAATCTGTTATAACAAAATCTAAACATATATCCATCTCTCTGTCTCTGTCTGTCTGTCTGTCTCTCTCTCTCTCACACACACACACACAATACATCGAGGCCGGCAGAATATTAGAAGGAAAGACGAGCTAGACAAATTCAGAGTGTACTGGCTCTGCAACACCCATGATAGAGAAATGTGGTGAATCCTGGGGAAGGTCTATGTCCAACGACAGACGTTAAAAGACTGATGATGGTGATGACTTCCAATTACTTTTAATGCACTCCGTTTCATTCTAATCTCTTGCTCCTTCACAGCTGCTCTCTTTTCAACTGTTAAAAAACGTCAACCACGACTGTCAACTGTCATTGAAACTCTTAACCTGGGTTTCTCCAGTTTTTAAGTTGTTCCGGTTGGCTGGCTACGTATGTTTGCATCTCACGCACACACGATAAATCAATGGAGCAAGAGGGCTGAAAATTCAAACTACTCATTATCACATCTAGAAAACAATTCTTTCGTTTTCTGGAAATTCCTCTCTCCTGGATAAGTATTTCGTGAAGGGTTCAATTTGCAGTTCATGCTAATTGATCCCTTTTATTAGTTTGTGTCCATTAGCGGATTGGCATGTTTTTTTTTCCAATCATCGATTATCCTTTTTTTCTAAATTTTTAATTGATCACCCCAACAGAGCACATCTCAAAAGACGTTAGTCTTGTGACAGTTTCTAGTGAATACCAGCCCTGTTTCTATATTTCTTTTTATATCTTTATCGTTTCCTTTTTTTTCTTATCTTTGTATTGTTGTTTGCTTTCTAATGCGTTGTTTCCATTCAATTTATTTTTCTTTTCTTTCCATTTTCTCTTCGTTCATCTTGTGATTATCTCATGTCTTTATGTTCTTGATTTACTGTTTCTTCCTAACTTATTTTCGTCAACCGTATCGTCGTGATTTCCCTTCATTTTATTCCCAAATTGACGTATACTTCGTATTTTCCCCCTTTACTTCTTTTCGTCTACTGCTTCGATGTAATTTTCCTTCATTTTATTCCCAAATTGACGTTTACTTGGTATTTTTCTTCCTTACTTCCTCTCGTCAACTCTTTCTTCTTGATCTTTCTTCATTTTATTCTCAATTTAACGTATTCTTTGTATTTTCTTCTTTAATTCTTTTTGTCAACTCTTTCTTCGTAATTTTCCTTCATTTTATTCTCAATTTAACGTATACTTTGTATTTTTCTTCTTTGCTTCTTTTCGTCAACTCTTTCTTCGTAATTTTCCTCCATTTTATTCTCAATTTAACGTATTCTTTGTATTTTTCTTCTTTGCTTCTTTTCGTCAACTCTTTCTTCGTAATTTTCCTCCATTTTATTCTCAATTTAACGTATTCTTTGTATTTTTCTTCTTTGCTTCTTTTCGTCAACTCTTTCTTCGTAATTTTCCTCCATTTTATTCTCAATTTAACGTATTCTTTGTATTTTTCTTCTTTGCTTCTTTTCGTCAACTCTTTCTTCGTAATTTTCCTCCATTTTATTCTCAATTTAACGTATTCTTTGTATATTTCTTCTCATTTCTTTCTGTCAACTCTTCCATCATGATTTCCCTTCAATCTATTCTCAAAATACCGTATAATTTCTATTTGAAATTCCCTACAATATCTTTTTAAATTTAATTTTTCTTTTCCTTGTACGTGAATTTCTATTTTCCTAATTAACTTCCGTCTTTTTGATTTCTCTCCTTCCCTTGCTAATATGTTTTCTGTTTATCTTTCTCTTTTGTGAACCAACATATTTTCTAACTCGTCTTTGAGATTCTTTCTAATTAATCAAAACGCAGCGAATGAATCCAACACTTTCCCTCTCAGTTTTCTACCCTCTCTCTTTTTCGCCCGGAACAAATTGTTATTTTCCAAAATCTAATCTCCAAATTTTCTAAAATATTTAAGGCTTTTTCATGCCAAACAACTTTTATGTTTATGTATGTATATTTTTGTTCTATTTTCTTTCAACTTGCTGAAACTCCCAAGAGTAGATCTAAGGCTTTGAAAAATTAAAACAAATTCAAACGATGACAACAACGGAAACAAAACAAAGATAAAATCAAATATGAAAACACCCAAAATAAAATAACGTGAATTAAAGGAAGGAGAGAGAGAAAAAGGCTGAAAGAAGTTGAACGATGATTATTTGCGAAGAAAGATATCCACACGTGCTTCTCCCATCGACCGGTATATTGGGAAATTTACCCAAAGGTATATTCTAATCTTGCCAATATCCATCACTTTGCTTTTATTCTCTGTTTATCATCAGATTTGCACGATGGAAATTCCTCATTATATCTCCTCCGTTCTCGAATAGATCAATTCGTTTTTGTTCTTTGCTTCACTCCCTCTATTCTCTCTCCCCCTCTCTCACTCTCCTTTGTTTTCCTCTATCCCTCTGTCTCTCTCCTTTGTACTACCCTCTCTTTCTCTCCTTGTTCTCTTCTCTCTATATTCTTTGTTCTCTCCTATCGCTCTCTCTATCTCTGCTCTCCCTCTGACTCACTCTTTTGTTCTCATCTCACTCTTTTTCTCTCTCTCCCTGTTTTTTACACACATTCTCTCTCTCCCCTTTGTTTTATCTCCCTCTGTTCCACACTTTTGTTCTCCTCTCTGTCTCCGTACTCTTTTCTCTCTACCCTTCTCTCTCCGCCTCTGCCTTTTTCTGTCCTCTGTTCTACCTGCGTCTCTCTCTTTTGCTCTCTTTTCTCTCTTTCTCTTTGTTTTCTTCTCTCTGTCTTCCTCTTTTGGTCTTCCTTGTCTCTTTCCCCCTCTCTCTGTCCTTTGTTCTCTTCTCTCTGTGTTGTTCGCTTTTGTCCTCTTGTCTCCCTGTCTTTTTTCTTTGTTCACTAGTTTCTCTCTCTCTCTCTGTTTTCTTCTCTCTCTCTCTTTCTCTCTCTCTCTCTCTCTCATTCGTTTCCAGGTCTCACTCCTTTATTTTCATGTCTCTCTCGGTCTCTCATTCTTTCTCTCTGTCACGCAGCCAATTTGTTTTTCTTCCTTTTCTCCCGCTCTTCTATTCATTTTTCTTTTTTTCTTTGTTTTGTCATTTGAGAAAATAGTGAACTGTTTAGAAGGAGACGACTAAATGTAACAGGAAACAAAACACGGACATATGCGCGTGTGCATGAGAAGGAGAGATAGAGGAACAAGAAGAGAGAGATAGGGGGGTTGGAGAAAGCAAGTTAGAGAGAGAAAGAGAGTAAGGAAGGCAGAGAAAGAGAGAGAGAGAGAGAGAGGAGGCAAAGCAGAGAGAGCGAGAGAGGGGGAAAGAAGCATAGCAGGGAGGGAAAGCAAAGCAAAGCAAAGCAAAGCAAAGAGAGAGAGAGAGAGAGAGAGAGAGAGAGAGAGAGAGAGAGAGAGAGAATGGGAGGGAAAGGAAGGAGCAATGCAAAAAGAGATAAAACAGTAAAACTGACAGAGTAAAGAGGGAGAGAGAGAGAGAAAGAAAGAGCGAGAGAGAGGGCAAAGCAGAGTTAGGGCATAAACTTAATACAAATAAGAAAAAAGCCAACTTCATACTCTGTAAGTATTCCTTTCAAAGGAGTCGATATGTGGAAAGTACTCCTCGTACTCTATGCATATGGGTCGTGTCTTACTTACAAACCTCTCTCTCATTAAAACCCAAATGTTTTTCAACCATTCCAAGGCTATTATTACTGCTATGATTTGGTGAGTTTAACAAATAGATTATTGATGACAAAGATATTAAGATTATTCGATAAATGCATATTTCAAAATCATTATCAGTTCATTGTCACCATTCGTTTTCTAAATTTCACTTCACTCCAATTCATTTATTTATCGTGGATCTGCAACCCAATCGGCAGGACTTCACGACACTGAAATGGATCAAAACCTTTACTTTGAAAAATGGTGTTCTAAGCCCTCTATTATCGGGCGCTAATTGCCCTTCACAATGCTTGTCTATTCGGGGTCCGCTTAGATTTTCCTCATAATCAGTCCTTTGTAGCTAGCTGATTCACTCTAATCCATCATAGTCAAATAGTTGCAAAATTCCTGTTTACATTAGCCAAGGTCTCCGGTGAAATGGTTCCAGGAATACTTCTGAGACCTCCAGCAGATATTGGTTGTCGTTTGGAGAGGCGTCCATCTGATGTATCAATCCAGACCTCAAGCGATTCTTCTTTGTTCAATTGTGTGCAAGTGAATCATCATCATCACCATCATCATCATCATCATCATCATCATCATCACCACCACTACCACCACCACCACCACCACCATCATCATCATCATCATCATCAGGAATAATAGCATTAGTCGTGTCCGTTATCTGACATAGGTCTTCTTCATGGTCTGCCAGTCTTTCCCTTTATGGACGATGGTAAAACATTCTGCATTCTCCCAGAGCATCACGCCATCTTACTTCTTGTCGGACACAATTTCACCCTTTTCACAATTTGGACTCGGGGCGGAGGGGGGGGGGTTCCATGTTGTTAGTCGTGATATCTCTCGGTTGTCTGGCATCCTTTCAACATAGCCTGCCTACTATGATTTAAGTTTGCTTATAGCTTCTAGGATCGCAGACATGATTTTTTCCTCATATATTGTGCCTGTTTTGCGATTTTTTCCCCTGTGCATGTCGTATAGTTCTTAGTTTGAGAGCCAGTTTCTGATCTGACTTCCATGTTTCAGCTTTGTGGGTCACTAACCAGACGGATTACCTATTGTAGGCCCTTCTATGGCATATTCTTGTTCTTGAAGTTCAACCTTGCTTTGCCGAAGACTTGCCGAACTAGATTGATTCTTAGCTTGATTTCTTACTTATTCTACTTGAGGTTTGGGCATTTTAAAACAAATTCCACACTTAAAGCTATCATTTTCAGATAAAGTTCTCCTTTGCTGGTCCAAATTGAATGATACTCGGTGCCCACTATTTCGGCTCCATCTTACTGTAGTATTATCACAGTTAGTAAGCCACAACCTTCAATCAAATAAAAACTAACCAACCGTAAGAATTATATTTACATTGAAGAGATGGAGTTAACCGATTCGTATAAATTTAATTTTACACATTTTAAAGGGAATATTTGAGTAATTTTCTCAATGCATTCAAATATTTCAGCGTATTCAAAGCCGGTACAAAACTGTTTTAGCGTAACTGCACTTAAAATGGCGGGGGATCAGTTTTCTAAGCGGTAACAGCTAAGCCGTAGCCAAGCATTGGGGAGATTCTTTTCGCGGTAAAAATGAAAGTTGACTATTTGAAGAGTTTAGATAGAAACTGAGAGAGAGAGAGAGAGAGAGAGAGAGAGAGGGAGCGAGGGAGCGGTGGATAGGGATAGGGAGAGAAGGAGAAGGGATGTTAGGGAGAACCTGGATTAATTACTGACAAAAAGATCTAATAATAAAAGGAACAATGACCTCTTCAGTGTTTACCTTCCAATATATCTCTTTTCTCTCTCACTAGATAAAAAAATGGAACTCTTTTGCGGTTCCCTTGCTGTATTATATTCCCTTCCTATTTCATGTAGATATACACTAATCATTTATCATCTTTCCAGCTTCAAGTACCTACATAAATGAGGCTGAAAGAACAAGAAAATAACAGACTTTGCACAAAAATTGTGGCGTTGTGTTGACATTTCCTCGGAAGAAGTAGTCTACATTTGCATCTCTCATGAAATCATTAGTTTCCAATTGAGGTTCAAAGTCAATCCCCATTAAAACGCCCGAAATGAAGATAATGATCGTTTTGAAAAACGTCCAAAATACAATTGTTATGAAGGAATATACATGGAATCTATAGAAACACTGTATCGTCTGCTTTCTTTCTTTTTTTCTTTGTCCCTCCTCCCTCTCTCCCCTTTCTTCCTTTCTTTCATGATTTTCTTTTTTTTTAGAATGGATCTGAAAAGGGGATAATATGACGTCGTGTGACGTAAAAGAAAAACAATCTCATCTTCCTTTGTTTAGTCTCTACATCGTATCTGTCTATTTTCACTTCCGCTCTGAACCGATCGAAAAAAAAAACGCTGTCTTTCCCTCTTTAACCCCTCTCTTTCACATATCTCTTTCGCCTCCGTCTTCCCCCTTCTCTCTCTCTTTCTCTCTGTCTGCAGGTCACTCAGTTCCTTACAAACGCTGTTAACCGATTTTAAAATTGGTCTTAACCAAAATGTTTACCCCGTTCTGAGAACTGCCGGCTAGTTAGAAAATAAGTATGTACATACGTATCTATAAGAAAAAATGTTGAAAACGAACAAAAGCTGTAGCAATAAATCTATGTTTGCAATTCACTGGCTTCCGACTTTCTAATTGATTTCCCTCCTTCTAACGAGAATTTTGACGGCAAATTCATTCATGATTTAAGCCACAAGTATTTAAACCATTTCTCTCTTTTTTTAAGTGCTGACATCTCTTCTAGACCTGATACTTACACTACTGAAATTGAATTTACAAGATGTAACACCTTAAAGCAAACAGTTTATGCATCAAAGTATCACGACAGGTTGTCTTGTAAAATAATAGAGATAATATAAATGATAATATAAAAGGAAAAAAAAACATTCCACAGAGGCGCTTGATGATTCATTGTATAGAATTCACTATATTTGGAAGCAAACTATCGCCCATGATTATTACAATAAAAAAAACATTGTCATTATTCCATGAATTTATCTATTAAACTTAGTTTTTAATTCAGCGCTTCAGCCAGTGCATACTACGGTCTTCTCCGGGCGTTTGTCGCATTTGGTCACCTTTGTATCTCATCCATGTATTTTTCACTAACCATTCAGCACAAGTTACGGATCAAAACGTCAAAGATTCGTTCTGACTTTAAAATTTATTGAAAAAAAAAAGAAAAGAAAGGAAAATTATTCTATGTACACAGCGTCTGATATAAGGGAGAAGTTTATAAAAAAAAAGTTATGCGCCAAAATTAACGAACGTGCCGGTCTTTTGAACACTTTTTTTTTGAAAATTCAAGATCGATTCGAATTACAAAACGCAACGTGAATCTTAGATGCTCCGGAATTCTGAATGGTTCTAACTGGAAACAGTGATGAAAGTGGGACAATGGAGACGAGGTTTCAATATGACCAGGTGTCAGAAGACCGGAGAATGCATCTGTTGACATTTTGCTAAAAAAAAAATTGGGGAAACCCATTCGAATGATTTTGTTCCTTTGTTTTTTTCACAGATTACATAAACTCATGAAAAAAATCACCAACAGGACAAAACTAGAAGCCACAAAACTGAAATGATACACACACTGCATATATATATATATATATATATATATATAGAGAGAGAGAGAGAGAGAGAGAGGGGGGGGAGAGAAAGAGAGAGAGAGAGAGTATCAAATTATAATAAGATATCCAAATCTCCGTTTCTTTCTTGGTATACTAGTGTTTTAAACTCAAGAACTTCATTTCATTTGAAAGCATTTTGTGCAGAGAACTCTTTATCGGAAGTGTCGCATGAACGTAGTAAACGTAAAAAGACATCAGAAAACGATTCTTAGTATTTTGACCATCAGGACATCAATTATTTTGCCCAGGAAACTGGGAAATATCCCACGTGAAGTACCCCACTAAAACATTTAAAGAGAAGGCCAGATTATTCATTGACGCCTGTAATTTGATTGGCTTTTCTTATGCAGTTTTGGAAAACATTTAGAAAATTACACCCTGTCCTGTTTTCTTCTTGGCTGTCTGTCTATTCATTTATCAGTCCTGTCTATTTGTCTCCCTCCCCTCTCTCTCTATCTATCTCAGTCTGTTCATATCTATCTGTCTTCCTTTCTTTCTTTCTCCCTTTCTTTCACTCTCTCATTTCTCTCTTTCTGGCGTCCTATCTATTTGCTCATACACACATCTATCTATCTATCAATCAATTTATCTCTGTTCATATCTATCTGTCTTCCTTTAATTCTTTCTCCCTCTCTTTCCTTCTTTCTTCCTCTCTACCCAGCGTCCAATCTATTTGCCTATACATATATCAATCTATATATCTATCTATATATATATATCTATATATCGTATTTATCTATCCATCAATCTATCTCTGTTCTTATCTTTCTATCTATCTATCCATCTATCTGATCTGGTTCGGATAATCAAAGAAAAAAAAAAGAAGAAATCTATAGACAAATATATGCTTATATGTATGTGTGATTCGTGTGAGTGCGTTTTCGTGTGCGTACACACACACAGAAATATACATCTGTTCAAGGATAAGCAAAATTTCACTATCAGTATCTGCATCGGCATAATCAATATACGCGTGTCTATTTCAATCTACCTTTAAACTTATGATTATCTTTAAGTGGAGATATCTTTGTATGTGTGAAACAGAGTAGCATCGAGTTAAAACGTGCGTATATAATTGTAAATCTTTACTTCAAAAGAGAGAACGCTACAGGCGAATCAGTTTGACATTCTCAATAGTACACATCGCGTTAGAAAATAATTCTACAACAAATAACAAATATATAAACATATCTTGAGGGCTTAAATCTTCCTTTCCCTGTCTTTCTTTCTTCTTCATTTTGTGTATTTTTACTTTTTTATTGTCTAAACCTATCATGGGTAATGATTAGTTTTCCATAAATCTAACCGTTTCGAACGTGCTAACTGAATCGTTTAAATCAAAATAGGGTTATATCAATAATATGTTAATACGCATTATAGAAATCGATGTAGACTGACAACCACTGTAGTTAAATGAGCGTTACACGCACTGAGCATTAGCGAATGAATATATAAGATAACTGTACCACTCAGAAATGAATCACCGTAACCCACGCGTGTACCTGAACTGATTATCAAAATAATCATCCAAACTTATCTGAATGTACATGAATATTTTATCTAAAATTATCTAAATAGAATACTAGCGCAAGGTTCGGGCATTGATGGTCCCAAACTGATTATAAAGACCGAAATGAACATTTATTAAAAACAAAACAAAATAAAACAAAAAAATTTTCTTAGATGGCTCCTAATGATATATTCATACAAATTTACAAGAGTGTAGTCCCCAAGATGTAACAAGGAATGCCCAGACTCACTCTCCTACACAGACACTCAGAGAGAACCATATACACCACACAGACACGTAGATAGATAGACATAGTCACTCGAAAAGAGAAGAATCTGTAACTCACTTGGCTGGTTGGCCGGTCTATTTGTAGGGCTATGGAGATTCGATTGCTCTGAATTCAGAATTTGAATGAAAATATTCTCTGAAGAGTTCACTCAGAAGGTCAGTTGATTGGAATTTATAATGATGTCCGTGAATACATATGTGAGTGCTTATGAAGTATACAGAAAGTAGCTGTAATTAAACATAGAAAACAGAGACATCATGAAGGGAAGGAGCAAGATGTATAATAATGAATCTAACAAATTGAAAAAAAACAAACAAACTATTTCAGCAAAAGATATAAGCTTAGCTGCTGCAGGATGAAAACCCTACGTCTATTCCGACTGAAGAAGGTGATAACTGCAATTTTTCGATTAAAAACATAATAGATAAAAAATTATAGAAATATTTTTTCAAGTATAAATATTTTCATTTATAAAGATGAAATAAGCATTCATGCATTCCTGATATAAATTTGGTTGATATGTAAGAGTTTTCAGTTTATATCGATCAGTAAAAAAACAACTACTTATTAAATTGTTGTTTTCAAATCACAGTATGGGGAATGTTAGTTTTCACCCCCCAAAAATTTGTTGAGGATTGTTCTTGTTACGGTAGAAAAAAAAAGGCAACTCCAGGTTTGGACTGAGGTTTGAAAAAAGGCATAGAAATAGGAAAAAGGAATGAAATTAAGGTGGTGGGGAAATGAAAAAAAAATGAATGAATGAAAGTAAAGCGAAGGAGAAAATAAGGAAGGAAACTTTTAAAAAGAACGAAAAAATGAAAGAAAATCACTTTCAAGCTTTCAACCAGGCAAGCTCAACCTTCAACAACAAAAGAATCCCGCTAGTGCTAAAAAGAAGAGTACACAAACAATGCATACTCCCGATAGTCACCTATGGAGCTGAAACATAGAACTTAACCAAGAGACTGAACCTCAAACTGAAAACCATACAACGTGCTAATGAAAGAATCATGCTCAGCATCACATAGTGAGATCGAAAGACAACACAATATATTCAAGGAAAAACGGGAGTTCGATTTATCATAAACTCCATAAGAAAACTTGAATAGCGATGGGTTGGTCATTTTGCAAGAATATCAAGCAACCACTCGACATCACGACTCACAACGCAGATCCCCAGAGATCACATACGAAATCGGGGCCGACAAAGTATAAGATGATGTTAGGAACTAGATATGTTCAGAAAATACTGGCTCTGTGACTCCAATGATAGAGAGGTCTGGTGAATCTTGGGGAAGCTCTGCGCCTAACAACGGACGCTAAAAGGATGTAGATGATAATGATGATGATGATGATAATAATGAATTTAAGAAATTTATAAATCAAAAGCATCTAAGGAGATTATTATGAGAAGAAGAGAAAAGAAATGATTTGAAAAAAGAATTTGGAAAAACACAGATAATCAGAATATGTTTTTGAAAAATTTAGATTTCAATAAATAAAATTTCTCTAAGACTAAATTCAAAATAGAAGAACTGATTTACCTCATCATTCCATTGCTTCTTTTCTTCTCCCCCCGGGTCCAAATTTGCGTTATGTAGGTCGTTTAGCACACCTGTAGATTTTTACTCTTTACCTACCGTACCTGTACGGCCGTATCTTTGCAGTTTTTGCTGCGTATCTCGAACATAACTTTATTCTCTTTTTTTTACTTTATCTATTTCGTATGATTGCTGTTAAGAGTGCAAAAATCCCGCCAAAATTGTAACAGTTTTGATCTTTCAATAATATTAGGTTGCTGCAAAAATATTAGACGTTTTTCACCATCAATTTTAAAGCGGTATATCTCAGATTAGAATACAAGTTATTAATCGAAATAAGAAAATGTTCACATTTCTGCAAACTAAAAACAAGTCCATACCGGAAGTATCAAATTCTGGGGTCCTGGAACTGATTAATTACTCGGAGTGGTTTAAGCTGTTGCTTAATTGTCGAAGACTTTTTCTTGCAGGAAGTGTCGAAATGCTTGATGAAAATGTTAGTCGGTCAGAGAGAGTTCTGATGAGTCAAGTGGAGGAGATAGAGTTTTGTAGCCTAGTTTATTCATGCGACATGCGACCTTTTTCGCTTCATGCAAGGTCATCTCATCTGTATGCTCGTTGACAGTCCCGTAGCCAAATACTCGGTTGACATTGCGAGCAGTTTCTGCTGCTTCAAGTCCCATTTCAAATTTAAAATGGTATATTACATGAAAATAGTTCAATAATACTTTTTTCCAAAGTTTAAAATAAGAAAAACTGCAATTATTTTTGCACCAACCTGATAGATTGACCAAGCCTGGCTGCTGCAGGGTAAAACTCTACGCAAACTTTTATTGCCCCCAGAAATGATAATTGCAACTTTTGTTTTGTATATATAAAAGATCAAAAACGTATTTATTAATCAGAAACAAGCCAGTGCGTATCTGATAGATACATTTTTGTCCACATCTAAAACTCAAAAATTTAGTTCAGGCAGTTAGACAACCCCTTGGCAATCAATTGGTCGTGAGTTCAAATCACAGCACGGCTATGTAGGTTTTACATATCTGTTCACTCCATTAAATTTCGTGTGGATTGTTTCTCTTACAGTATGTACAGGAATCTGACTAAAAAAGACTAGAGGCTGGAAAAAACGTATCGATATGCATACAAAATTAGACACGATGACATTTGCTGTTGTCTGTGTAACTGTGAGATTTATGAAAGACGTGGTTCATTACTGTTTTCGCCTCATCAACAGATGAAAACTGTTACACTTACCATCGATATTGATTTCTATCCAACTGCCGAGTATGCAGGGCTAGAAATGATACAAGCAACTACATAATAAAATGTAACAAGCTAGCTGGGAAAGAAGTACAAAAATAGGCATGACTGGATCGGAAGGATGATCCACTAAGAACCATGCAATCGACTACAATTTGAACTTACAGGCTATTGGTATACACGCAAACCATAATCCGTCTCGAAGAATGTAAAACACGAAATCATCTAAGACTCTGTGATACATATCTCCCCTCGGGGAAACTTTTCACTCCGTAATTATGTTTGGTAGATACATGATTTCGTAGTTGCTCCCTCTCTTCCTCGGTTCTAGTTCACATGAAATATTCATTCGGGAGAAAGGATAAGAGGCCAAATTCATGGAATCGTAATCTTAGTTTCGACAAGTACATGGGTGTAATCGCTATTTTTAAAATCGATATCAGAAAAATAACTTCTCTTTCTATGAACTAATAACTATCGGCTTCTGTTAAACGTAAAATCTTACTTTATGATTACAGAAATCACAGCTGCAATATTTTTGAATCACCAAACAATTTTGGCGACGGTGACCATTTTTTTTCACTTATTTCACACACACATACACCATGTTGAGTGGGTTACTTTTTGGCCTAAACGAATTTATATCTGTTGAAATGTTAGAAACCATCAACCAAAACCGTCATCAAAACTGTTGGTATAGATTTCTCCGGTTTTTTAGTTAGTCCTGCTGGCTGGCTCGCTATGTATGTATCATGCGCACAGGTCTCATTGACTGAGTGAAGGGTTGGTAATTTAAATATTTACACCTTGTTACGTCTTTTTTCCGCACCCCGAATTCCCCGTCAAATACTTATTTTCCGAGGTGTGCTCAGTTTTCAATGTGACTTTATACTAAAATTGATCACTTGGTTTGTGTTGAGAAGTTTTCTTTTGAAAATAAATTAGATTTTTCTTTAGGGATCAGTGTCCAACGAAAGTCTGAAAAAGTGATTTATTCATTGATCACCCCTTTTGCCAATTTTCAATTCATCCCTCCCTCCGCAACATAGCGACGTGGGTCACGTAAGGGTTTCTATTCAGTGACTAATCAGACCTGTGTGCATTTTGATCAATACTGAAGAATCAACAGAATTTCGCTCTTCTGATTATTTAAAACGGACTCGCAAGGAACCAACTTGATATTCATAAGTGAAAACGCTAGCTAACTGTTCGCTAAATACTCAAGTGACGGAATGCTTTCCTCGTAACAAAATATAAAAATCTGTTTTCTATAATAACAGGAATACACTCATTGCATTGACCTTAGTAATAAACAACACTATCTTCCCGTTGCCATCGGTAGGTTAGCACCTTCCATAACTTTATTTCTTGGCTAATAAGAACAGCATCTTAATTGCTATAATTACTCTTCTGTCTCCCATTGGCCATAACTTTCTCATTAACATCTCCCCCTTTCTATGCTTCCCCTCATCTTCCTCCTGTCACCCCAAATAACGGAACTCCCTCCACGAAAGCCAGCCCCCTTCCTTGATTTGCTGTCTGATAAGACCGCTGCCTAACATCTTGGCCTAACAATTCCTCGATTAAAGAGATCGCAATCAACACCGCACTGATTGGACGATTAGGATTAATTCAAAAATCTCCGATGAACAGAACAAAATTTTAGGAAGAAGAAACAGGAGAAAATAAAAGAAGGATGAAAAAAAAAAGTAAGACTCAAGATAAACGAGATGGTTGAAGAGATAAAGGAAAATATGTAAGAAAAATTTTAAAAAATTGAAAAGAGAGAATGAATGAAATTTTGAAAAAAAAAAAGAAAGAAAATTTGTAGAAAGTAAACAGGAGAAAAAACATTCAGGAAAAAGAACAGATGGGAATGAAGGAAAGAAACAAAAACTGGAAGCATACAAGAAGAAGAAGAAGGACGAAGAAACAGAGAGAAAGAGAAATATGAATGTCTGCGTATGATAAGTGTCCATCGCACCATCCATTGCGAAAATGCTTTTGTTGGATAACACTATTTCAATCCTTTCCCCATAATTTACGATCAAAATCGAATCAGTTTTCTCAGACCAGAAAAAGAACTGAGTATGTTAGCACGAAAAATAACTGAAATATCAACTTTTTGAAAATGGTGCGTTGTGCACTTATCATACGCGTTCACTCATACACATAACTAAGAGAAAGAGAAAGAAAGTTAGTTGTCGGATCGAAAGTTAAAAAAGGGCAGAACGAAAAAGGAAAGTGAAAAAAAAAAAGAAGAAA
Organism: Thysanoteuthis rhombus; assembly: GCA_963457665.1. Taxonomy (NCBI): domain Eukaryota; kingdom Metazoa; phylum Mollusca; class Cephalopoda; order Oegopsida; family Thysanoteuthidae; genus Thysanoteuthis; species Thysanoteuthis major. Next base: position 57,453,141 of record OY735216.1, on the reverse strand, counting down.
TAAACTGGTCTGGTTAGTCAGTCAATTGGAACCATCACATCATCAACATATTTTGGCTGCTTTGTTAGGGATGATGAATCACAAAGTTTGAATAAGAGATGGTCAATGTATAAGTGCCCTCTCTCGCCTTTTGTTTGATAACTAAGAAGTTTGAATTTTCAGAAAAAAAGCACATACAATCTAGACACCAATTTAGCATAAACTTACATTGTGACAACTACCAACGCTGAAAAAAACTATTTGGGGGTTAATTTACAAAAAAGACAAAACAAAAAAGTTTCTTCTCGACATAACGACGAGTAGATATTGAAAATCTAGCTCGATTGGTGCGTTGTGTATGCATTATACATAAATACATAGCCAGCCAGCCAGCCGGTCTGCCGAACTAACTTTAAAACTGAAGAAACCTAATCTGGTTCTGGTGACAGTATCGTCTGACGATTTCTAACCTCGGAAAACGGAAGATTTAGGAAATGAGACGTGGGTTATTTGAAAGAACGAAATGAGAACAACAAAAGCAATAACACAACATACAAAATATGAAAGGAACGAATTTGATTATGAAATGAACAGTACGAATTTCTTGATTCACTGGTGTAACTATGGACTCTTCCACTTGAAGGTGACGAGTTTGCAGATGCAGATATCTCCTACCCATCTGTTAGGACGATGGACAATTCCACTGTAACGAGTTTCTTTTCTGAAAATAATCACCCCAAAGTCAATTCGAAACTAATGCCCCGTTGGATTACCATTATCCATATATATATATATATATATATATATATATATATATATATATATATATATATATATTGTCTAGAAAGCTTACAGCTTTAAATGCTATATACATATATATATATATATATATATACACATAAAACATTTTTCCCCAAAATTATGTCATTTCGGTCAATTATTCCCCTATATGTTAATGTAATTGATGTAATTTTTTTAGTGTTTCTTTAATGTTCTATGCAGAATTTGTTATTATAGTACTTTGCATTAATTTTTATCGTTGGGATCATCAGTTATTTATCACGTAACCGCTTTAGGGATTTAATAGCAAAATTTATATCAATATGGCTCCCCAGCATTATTAATTAAACACCTCCTTCCCTCAAGCCATGATATATATATATATATATATATATATATATATATATATATATATATATATATATATATATATAATATTCATTGAATCCTCTCTACAAATTTGTTCTATGCAATTATAAAGTGCATCGTAATAATGATCAATACGCTATCTTGTATTTCTATTTGAAATGATGTTTCCCTATCACATGGTAGATGTATCATTTGGCCTCCCTATTTTCCTTAATTGTTCATTCAATTTACGTTGTCTAGGCCAAATGATACATTCACCGTGTAGTAACTGGAGATTATTTCAAATAGAGTTTCGAAATAATATAATGCAATACATATATATATATATATATATATATATATATATATATATATATATATATATATATATATATATATATATATATATACAAAAGATCTTGGAGAAAAATTACCCAACACGTGTTTCTTTGTACGAGTAATTGCCAAGAATGATGGATTATTTCAAGTTTTAATCTGATAACTTGATAAGTTACTGTTGAAACGCAGTATTTGAAATTACCTAAAATATATATTATCACTTGATATATATATATACATACATGTGTGTGTGTGTGTGTGTGTGTGTGTGTGTGTGTGTGTGTGTGTGCGTACGCATGTTCCATTGAAAGTGGAAGAAGATCGTCTCTCAATAATTGTACTATTTGGTTAATCATTGCCCTCGTCAAAAACAAACAAATGAACTGAATTTCCACCATGAGTAAAATATTGAAAAATGATATTAAAAAAAAAAACGAATGATCTGATGGAAATAAGATATATCCAGATCAAGAAAGCATAATTTGGCTAAAGTGCCTGATAATTCAGAAAATACTGCTTATTTTGATTTATCACCCTTTGAGAGCCAACCGAAAATATGAGTGAGTCGTCATTATAATCCGTCACATTTCATGCAATTCTCCCAAAAGAGCCTCTATTGCTTCAAAGTACCGAAATTCATTCTTTTACATTTATATATTTGTTAATACGAGAGTTTATGGCGATTTCAGCTCATATATACACATAGCTATTGGTAAATACGCTAACGCATACTGACGTGTAAATAAATATTCTAATTATGCTAAATGGGCTCTGAAGAATGTCTTAGACATTTGTGGCACTCAAGAGATTTAAGTTTTTAATCGTATCCATTAAGGATTTAGTACAAAAAAAATTGCAAGAAAAATGAAACGCCCATTTCCAGTAGTTTCGGGGGAGGAAATTCTTTCATTGTTTTTTTTTTTATACTGTTTCCGGCAATTTTTCTTTCTCTGAAACCATCCAATGTTACTAATGCTCGGGTTTGAACCTAGAATCGTTTTCATATTCCCATAGATTTCATCTGTATCAATAATCAGTTTCGAATATCTCGAATTTTTGTACCCGCTTTGTTCTCTCATTTTTTCTTACATTTATGCAATTCTTCACATCATCATCATCATCATCATCATCATCATCATCATCATCATCATCATCATCATCATCATCATCATCATCATCATCAGTCTTTGAACGTCTGTCGTTGGACATACACCTTCCACAGCATTCGCTACACTTTTCTATCATGGGCGTCGTGGAGCCAATACTTTCTGAATTTATCAAGCTCGTCTCTACATCTAATATTCTGCCTGCCTCGGTTGTGCATGTGATCTCGGGGGACCCATGTCTGGAGTCGCGATGTCCATCGTTTGTCCGCCATTCTTGCAACATGGCCAGCCCACTGCCATTCGAAAAAAAAAGAAGCAATCTGCATTCGTCAGGCAGAAATCAATTCTTTTGCTATTGTGACTGTCCACAGTTTGAGAACATGTACCCTTTTTCCTTTCTTTCTTCCTACCTGACGAATGCAGACTGCTTCTGATCGTTTACAAGAAATTTCAGGTTGCAAAATACATTTAATGTAACTCATAACCTCGTATTATTAAGTACAAGTTGTGTCAATATATATATATATATATACATATATATATATATATATATATATATATATATATATATATATATATATATATATATATAAATTGAATGCGAGTTTATGTCGGTGTTTTCATGCGTGCAAACGCAAGAGATATCGATGCATTTTCGAGGGACAGCGGTTTCTATCATCCACTTAATATATTTCTCACTACATTTTTTTCTCTTTCTTTCTCTATATATATTAGTATGTTTTAAGGAGAAGAAATTTACTAAATCAATTCATTCCTATTTCTCAGAAAGTTAGTTTCTATTCTCCGTTTTTTGCTGGGCTCATGCAGATATGATGAACATATATACAGTGAATATATATACAACTATATGCAAGAGAAAGAGAGAGAGTAATTATCTATATATGTCTATACGTATGGAAGAATTGAGTATCAAATATTTTTACGCCATTTCACATTTTTTTCTTACACATCTGAACATACATGTGAAAAATGTATGTATGTAAATATATGTGTAAGTTTTGATGAAAATGACCATCGGAAGTTGAAGAGAAAAACTCAAGAGAAATTAGGTGTTGTGGCTCAATTTTTCTTTATTATTCAGTGGGTATATTTTGATTCATTTTGATGGGTGCCAACCATTTTTATCATAGAAAATATCTGCAGCAGGTCATATATATATATATATATATATATATGTATATATATGTATATATATATATATATATATATATATATATATATATATATATATATATATATATATATATATGTACCAACAAAATCTCATATGATTCTAGCGAAGACATTTTGAAGTGCTATTAGTAAAAATAATGAACACGTGGCTAATATAAAACTCATCAATGAATATACCTACGATTAGAATTGTTGCAACATTGTTATTACATACTTCTTCGTGATAATGACGTATATATATTTATATATAAGATTTTCAAAGATATTAAACCCAGAGAATGCTAATATTTCGTGCTTAACGCATTCTTCAGCAGCAGGCAATATGTTTTATTCTTGTAATTACACTGCCAGTCGATGAAAAGTGTGTATATCCTTGTAAATTTTATTTTAGATATCAATTTACTTTGATGAATAATGAACACTGTGATTAGATATCATCGACAGCTGGAAAATTCTGTTTTTAGATCGTTTTTTGTATTCTTATAAACTGAAAAAACATGAACTATATATATATATATATATATATATATATATATATATATATATATATATATATATATATATATATATATATATATATATATATAGTCTGTCTTATTCCCTATTGTTTACGCATATGTTAATGAGCCAAAATATTTGAACCAGTGACATGTGGCAAGAATGACTTCAACTGACTCTTAACAACTGTGCATGCCAAATTCCGGAAGTGAAGGAAGAGATTTATCACAAAACACAGTACATTAATCCTCTTTGCGTATGTGGCTTCGTAGCTGCAGGCCAGTTAGGGTACACAGCCAATCTCTATCACCGGAAGTGTTTCATATAGGCACGCAGGAGTCGGAACTGGCCCTCATATCAATAGGAAAGCTTGCTTAGTCCAAAGAGTTTCGCTTTCTTCTCAATCAGATGTGCGGCAAGGTATGTCGGCCATGATCCAAGGGAAGCAATGTCATGGGGATGAAATGAGAGAAAAGAAGCCGGCAGAAATATTTAGATTGATTGGGCAACGTTCACTTGGGAAAATTGGATCATTTATATAGAAGGTACTTTGTCCTGTGCTGTCTACACAGATATCACCTGGTACACCTCTTCATAACAAAATTCTTTTACAATGACGTGACTCCTTTCCACAGGATATTGCGCTCAGTCAAATTGAACGAGTGGTACGACAATAGTCTCAGAAACATAAATTAAACTTCACTGTGTCCGACCCTCCCCCCTTAGCCACCGGACTCCCCAGATCTCAATCCCATTGTCCACTTATGGGTGAATAGGACAAACAAATTCGCTCAGCAGAACCAACTTCATGTAGGGGACATTTAAGGGACCTGTTGCTAGAATCCTGGTACCAAATGCCAGAGGAGACATTCAGGAGTCTTGTTAGGGTCTATTCCTGGTCGGGTAAAGGCTGTTTTACCGTGTACATGGTGGACTAAGACCTACCAGGTGGGTGGTTATAGTTTTGGGCTCATTAGTGTATATACAGCGATAAATTCGTGTATATTCACACACATATTCACACACGCACGCACACACATATACATATATATTTGGTTGAAAACATGGATGAGATTTATCCAATCTAATAGACGATATGGAAACACGAAATTTTGGAAGAATGGATCGTACACACACTGACACACACACACACATTTATAATGTCTACGTGTAAGTGGTGTGTTTATCTATGTACATATGCATACTTGTATATATGTGTTACATCACGAATTTCTACAGCTCGAAGAATAATAAAAATTGTAGAAGTAAAATAGAATGATGGATACCACACACGAACATTGTCCAGGTAATAAAAAGAATTTCTGGGAAAAGACAGATATGAAGAGACGCGAGTTTGAACAACAAAAAAAACTATAGTTTTTCCCGAACTGGAATCTAATATTTGGAAAAAGAATTGCGAAACGTATCTGCATTTGCTTATTTTCAGATGTTGAGAATGTGCACTAAAAAATAAGGTTTTTTTTTTGATAGTAATGGGAGTACATGTTAAACATCCCATTTCTGTTTTTAGTCTCTGTTCGAAAAATTTTCTTGAAGAACCTTTGAGTTTTTTCCTTAAAATTTGATACATGAAAGAGAAAGAAATTCAGCGAAAGGGGGAGAAAGAGAGAGAATACGAACTCACTGCCTGGAAATATCTTGAAGGAAAAGCTAAAACTGATTTCTGTATTTTTACTTAAACGAATGAATATTCATATGTTGATGCAACATGTCACTCCGTAGCTGTATTAAAGACAGTAAATAGTGTTATTATTTTGGACATAGCCATATATATATATATATATATATATATATATATATATATATATATATATATATGTGTGTGTGTGTGTGTGTGTGTGTGTATGTGTGTGTGTGTGTGTACGCCCGTGTGTGTGTGTGTGTGTGCCTTTATCAATATATATTTATTTACATTTATGATATGTATCTATCTATATTCATAATATATATTTATTTATACATATGTATATGCATATATTATTCAAGTTAAAAAGTAACAATTTTATGATATAAAATTATAAAAAATGGTATTTATTACACTTTAAGTAACATTAATTACACATGTTTGATGGTGACTGACGATAATCAAAAGATCTAGACCTTGAAAACCTCTGAACTTAGGAACTTCTATGAAATTTCGATTCTTTTAATAAAATTTTCGTACGCAACTTGTATGTGTGGGCTTGTGTTTGTGTGTGTTTACCTCTCTCTATTTCCATCTCGCTCTCTATACGAATATATAGGTATTTTCTCTCTCTTTTTCTTATATATATATATATATATATATATATATATATATATATATATATATATATATATATATATATATAAGCAATGCTCTCCCAACTCTGGAATAGAGCACTCTGGTGGATGGGGAATTTATATATATATATTTTAATATTGATTAATCATATAATCTTTTTTAAGTGAAACGACTGTACAATTTTTAATGGTTTCTTTTTCCCTCATTCCAGAAACTGGTTCCAAACAGCAAAGGCGAATTAAAATAAAGAATAAGGAAAAATTAGAATTATCTGTGTTTATTAGAATTAATGTATCATTCTATCAAAGTATTTGTACATACATACATACATACACACACATATATACATACTGCAAGACAGATACGCCTTTGTTGATCCTCGAGAAAAAAAAAGAAATCAAGCGAAGAATCACTCTAGGGTGACAAACTTCAAGAACAAAAAAAATCCTCGTAGTCCTGAAAAGAAGAGTATACAACCAATGCATACTCCCAATTGCCTATGGAGCTAAAACATGGAACCTAACCAAGAGACTGACCCTCAAACTGAGGACCATGCAACATGCACATGAATGAATCATGCTCAACATCACATTGAGAGATCACAAGACAGTACAGTATATATAAAAAAAAAAATGGGAGTTCGAGATATCATAGAATCCATAAGTAAACTCGAATGGCGATGGGCTGGTCATGTTGCAAGAATGTCAAGCAACCGCTGGACATCATGACTCACAACGTGGACCTCCAGAGATTATATGCTAAATCGGGGCCGGCAGAATAAAAGATAGTGAGACGAAGTAGACAAATTCAAAAAAATATTGGCTCTGCGACACATACGATAGAGAGATCTGGTGAATCTTTGGGAAGTTCTTTGTCAACGACGGGCGATAAAACACTGATGATGATGATGATGATGATGATGATGATGATGATGGTATTCTTGGTGAAGATTCTGTTCAGAGTATTGTTTATCTTGGACAGGCAAATTAGTAATTTCGTCCAACAATCTCTTTGAATTACAGCGATAATAGAGATTTGAGCATTTATTCCTGAATACGTTTGTACAGCTGGTCAAAAGAATGAAGAAAAAATATCGCTGTCCTACTTCAGATACATCTCTAACCAATTACATTCTTTATAATTAAAAGAAAATAGTTTGATTGGTTCTCCTTTTTCCTGTGTGTATGTTTTTATAAAAAATCTATTTATTGGATTAACATTATGACATCGATTTCTGGTACATATTTGGAGCAAATTTAATAGACTTAGAGGCTGAACTTCATCCAAAATCCACTAACTTATGAAAAATCGTGGGAAAATTTGGTTGACTTGATCAGTAATGAAGATTATCCACTACTGACCGGGAAGAGTGCAAAGCGGGGATACTAAACGCCCCAGGAATGTTTCTTATTTGAATAAACGCGAATGGTAATTAAAAAAAGAATAAGAAGAGACTCTGTTCAAAACCTGTGACGTTGTTTATACAATTTTGATAGCATTTGGCAATATTTGGCAACATTTTGCGACATTACTTTCTGTAATGAAAATATTGATAATATTAAAAAATTGAGTTTTCAAACTAATCAAATCTAGCATAAAAACAAAAAAATGAAAAAAATAAAATGGAAAAATATAGCGCGAAATGCAATGTGTGTGTGTTTATAAAGTGTATAATTGAGTTATAATCACTGTTGATTTCGTTTTCTTTTTTTTTTCTTTCTTTCTTGTATTCTTTTTTTATCTTGAGAATTAATTTGAAAAAAATAAAGAATATGAATAATCCCTCTTCTTTTTCTCTCTTATCAAGATATCATAAAGATTACAGTTTCCATTTTCTGTTAGGAACGCTGTCTATCTCTCTTCAAACACTCTCTGTTTAGGTCTCCTAATTTCTTGTAAGCGTTGTTAACAAATTCAAATCCGGTTTTTACATGAAATTTCTCTCTTTTTTATGACTGCCGGTAGTTAAGAAGAACATTGGTCTACGATAACATCTATACACCGTTTACATACTTTGGAAGGATACGTGAGGAAGTCTACTAACATGAAGAAGAACAAAATACAAAAGACATGCATTTGTCGATTTCTGACAAGAAGAATGTGAAATATAGAAAGAGGAATAAAGGTTTATTAACGTGTATGTTAGTATACGTACATGTATAAAGCAAATAGAACTAATCTATTCCCTGGTCATTTCACCTTCTACAAATACTGGCATTCCTCGACTTTACAAACTAATTCGTTCATAATGATAGTTTGTAACTTGGGAGTTTGTAAATTAAGGTATAATTTGCTCGTACAACATCTGCAATACTACACGTCACCAAAAAGGCTGGTAAAGTCTTAGAAACCCATCCTCTATCTACGGACACTTACAAATAAACTTGTAACAGTGCTATTCTCTTGTGGACAATTTTCTTACAGTGTCCAAATTGAACAAAAATAAGATTTTACATAATTTCCATTTAGTTTGAAATTTGACGTTCGTAAATCTGAGAGTTCGTAAAGCGGGAGTTCGTAAAATGAGGCATATATTTGATCAAGAAAACTTTGGTGTTTGACCAGTGTAGAAGAATCCCATTGGTCGTCATCTGAGCATTGACTACAAGACAACCCTGTATGTGTGTGTGTGCATGTGTGCGTATGTATGTATCAGTGTATGCATGTGCATATGTGTGTGTATGTGTGTGTACCTCTGTGTACTTGTGTGTATTTTTATTTACACAGATGAGGCCAATTTAAATTTTGCAAATCTGCAAAAAACGGGCAAACATTAAAATCATTTTTCTTTCTCTACTTTCAACAGTTTTTAGGTCTAAACTGAGGAACTTCAGATGGCAATTAATCACACAAAAACTCTTCCTTTTCGACTAAAGAAAGCACTGCCTGTAAAAACATAACGAAGGGAGACATATCCAAGAACGAACGTTAACAGGAAAAATTTTACTTCTCTTAATATGTGTAAAAATAAATGAATAAAACAAACAAAAAAAAAAATGGAGAAAATTGGGAGGGAGGGAGAAAAAAACGTTTCGAATCGAAATGAAAATAAAACAATGAAGACGAAATAATAAAAAGTTGAAAAAACTAAAACAATAAACTTAAAGTAAATAAGAAAGCTATGTTTATGGTTGAAAAAAACTTGGGGGCATTGGATTCAAAAGGAAATAAGAAGATATATTAAAAAGTCGTAGAATAAAAATAACAGACACATAAAACGATTAGGAAAAACATCGACAGGAACAGAAAAAAAAATCAAACATAAACAGTATTTTCTCAATTAAAAACGTCGATCTTTTTTGGGTATTGTTGATGTTATTTATTTATTTTTATTAGAAGCAGGGTAAAAAATAAAGTGTAGAAACAGTAATTTGAACAAGTTACTTTCGTGTCTCTTCCCGTGAGAGAAAACGTTCACCAAGTGTGAAAAAAAAGCGTTACAGCTTAAACAAAATGGTAAATAAAAAACTGAAATGTTTATTTATACTTTTTATTTTCAGAAACCCAAGAAGCTGACTAGATAGATAAAATCTAGTCACTTTAACGCAGTTGGTCGTTGGGGCAGCTCCAAAAGATTCTGCTGTATAAGTATTCCTTGGCGGCTCCCATCTCCTCCCTTGGAATTTTCCTCATCTTTTATTTTTCCTTTTTGGTCACTATACGTTTGCTTTAAGTGCATGAAACAATGTTTCCAAAAAAGAGTGTCTTAAAAATCTATAGATATATCATCAACGTGTTTTTCTATCTACGTGAAAATTGACAATAGATAAGTGCAATCAAAGATTTATAATTCTGCACCAACACATACGCACACACACACACACACACACACACACACATACATATATATAGTTATAATAACGCCAGTGTCTGTTGTTTTATGTTGCTAAAATGGTCACGCTATATTTCTGTTCATATTCAAGTGTTTAGAACAGGTACACCTGTCATATTTTGCACATAAAACCTCAAAATACGTCTGAACGAAAAGGTATGAAAAGAAAAAGAAAACTGCTTACTTAGGGCAGGTTTTATACTGTTTTTAAAATCTCTGTACACGAAGTGGGGGATCAATAAAGTGGGGGCTCGGTACCATTACATATAAGAATACAAAGTACAAACCTGTAATCCAATACACTATGTGTAATAGGTTTATTTCATAGAAGTGCTCGATACAAAAATACTTTGTTAGAATAGAGCTCCATTTCAGATTATTATTATTATTATTATTATTATTATTATTATTATTATTATTATTATTATTATTATTATTATTTCATCATATATTTTCTTAAATTTATTCAACCCTTATTGCGAAATTTATCGACCAATTTTCTTATGTATGTACCTATAGGTGTATATTCTAGTAAGGCTAACAATTTTAAACTCTACTGATATAAGAGAATTTCTCAAAATGTCATTTGATTTCAGTCAATTATTTCACAATATCTCTTAATGCAATTTATATAAGCTTTCAAAGGGGTTTATGCTTTACACAGAACTAAATATTATGATACTATGTGTAAATATTTCCTGTTGGGATCATCAGTTGTTTACTATGTAACCATTTTGGGGATTTAAAAACAAAATAGTTATATCAACATCCTCCCTCCCCGTAGTGTTGATCAACCCACGCCCTAAAGCTATGATATCAACGTTTAGCTTTGTTTTATCATCTTATGGACGTGTCACAATGAATGTAGTTTGTTATGTTATATATGGTAATATCATAATGCATTGTACATGGATATGATTTTATATTACATGTTTGATTTTTCGAAACATGGGTCTTGCTTACGTAAGTTACCTCCCCCAAAAACTATTTGATCATGGGGGATCAGTAAATATTTATCAGTAAATATAACAACGAATGTGGCTCATTGTTCGTACCACTTCATTTGAGGGTTCACCCATGTGAATATTGAATTTATTATGAAGCATTTTATCACAGACTGCATGCAAACCAACGTATGATATCATTTTTAAGAATATTAGTCACCCAGGAGAGATTCTTCGAAATAGTTTTCTAACAGTACATTCGACTGAATAATTTGACAGAATATTATATACGTATATGAAATATCAGTAAATGGGCAATTTATATCCGACAGAATGTTATAATTATAGTGACATTTTTGATGGAACTTATTTTGTGATTCAGTGAATAAGAGCAGAGCCGCATATAGGCTGCTTCCTGGCTGACGCTCAATTTGCAACTGAGTGGCATTAGTGCCTGATGACACTGATCGGTGCCTTGCAAAATATTTTTTAAGTAAAATGTCTTCGTAATTATAACATTCTGTCAGATATAAACTGTCCATTTACTGATATTTCATACTGTCGGCATGGGGAACACATACACACACACACACACATAAACACAAATACACACACTCATACACTATATATATATATATATATATATATATATATATATATATATATATATATATATATATATATATATATATATATATATATATATATATATATATATATATATATATATATATATATATAATCGTACAAGTGTGATATGAATGGGCTTCTTGGACTCCCGGTTGCAAGAGTCGTTAGCTCAGTTCGTAAGAGCAATACTGCGTGTAGGCGGTGTTCTGATGGACACGGGTTCAATCGCTGCAAGACAGGTATTTCATTCTTTCTTTTTTTTTCTTCTTGTACGATCCAGGACTGTTCGAGTAACATCACTGTCTAGATGGAGAGACGGACAAGACAAATTCAGAAAGTACTGGCTCCACGACGCCCAAGATAGAAAAGTGTGGCGAATCCTGGGGAAGGTCTATGTCCAAGACTGATGACGATGATGATGATGATGATGATCATCATCATCATTATCATCACCGTCGAGAAAAATCAGTTCCTTAAAAGATGTCTTTATAATCAATAATGATACTGTAAATATTATATATATATATATATATATATATATATATATATATATATATATAATATACAGTATACAGTATATATATACATACATATATATATATATATATGCACATATATATATATATATGTATATATAATCATACACACACGTGCGTATATATATATATATATGTGTGTGTGTGTGTGTGTGTGTATGTGTGTGTATATACGAAGATTGCATAAATGATTCTATATAACAATAAAATTTGATAAAATGAATATGCATGTATATCTATGTACAGATACTCACCAACTTACGACCTCTCGACCGACGACCATCGGTAAACACGACCGAAATATGTGGATATAAACAATTCGTGTAAATATAAAAGGTTCATCCCTACATGAAAAAAAAAAGATGAATATAAAAATTTGCTTCGTTGCACGCGTATATTAGAACTGATGAAGTGCAAAAGAGAATAAATGTTTTATTAGTATATTTAAAAAAAATACACATTACGTATGTAAATACCATACATATGTATAAGTCTTGATTGTACCTGTGTTTCATAATTTTTTAAAAATTTAACGAAAGGATATCTTATTTATGAAACACGTGATTCAACGGGGATTACACTAAGCAAATAGCTTCAAGAGCATTCTTTAAGAATGTTACTCCACTCTCAACCCATGGAGAAGTAGTCGAGAAAAGAATTCAATTTAAAAAACCTGTATTTTGTGATACATATTTTTCGAATGCATTGTTTCCTTGAACTTCTCTCTTCTTAAAAAAACCCAAAACAAATGAATCATTTTTTTTACATATCTTGATTTTAAAAATACTATTACGTATTAGTTTTCTATTTTGTTTTAAAAATCATTCAATTTTTCTAAAATTGGTTTTCTCTCCCAGCTTGTGTAAATAATTTGAAATGCAAAGTTTTTTCCCTCTTTTGATGTCATGAGACAAACAGTCTATATTGGTCATTATAGATTAGAAAGGTGAAAAATAAGCAAGAGAACTCACTGTCCACTTCATTAAAAAGTCAAAACCTGAAAGAAGCGAGGGACAGGTAAGAACAGACCAACACTGCTCATCTACTTGTGGATCCTAACATAAAGGTAGAATTAAGGACTCATTGAATCTGAGGAAAAGAAAACACGGAATGGATTCACTGGCTTCAATGAACAGTAGAGTCTAATGACAAATATCCTTTTCAACGCAAAAAAATAAATGTGCTCGAAAGTATTAACCAAACATTATTATCATATTTTACCTTGATGTCTCGTAGTATTCGTTGCACTCCGAGTTTTGGTTTAAAACTCTGGGCTGGCGACAATGTTATAATGAAGTAGGCACTGGCATTTCCCATCATATATATATATATATATATATATATATATATATATATATATATGTATATAATATATATATATATATATATATGTATATAATATATATATATATATATATCTTATATATATATATATATGTATATATCTTATATATATATATATATATATATATATATATATATATATATATATATTTATATAGGTACATTTTGATACACACTCACACAGCACACACCACTGATGATGGGAAGAATCCCGAAACATGTATGGACTATTGATATATAAGGATTAATAAACCTTACCACGAAAAACTTCACTCCCGAGTCTGTCTCACTCTCTAAAGTACACATTATATATATATATATATATATATATATATATATATATATATATGTATATATATATGTGTGTGTATATATATATATATATATATATATATATATATATATATATATATAATGGGGTCAATTCAAGACAAATACAGGAGGCTACCCAAGAGTCAATACATAGTTATATAATAGGAAATATTCACATGGACAATACTTTGCGAAGGATATGGACGATGTCTGTGTTGACAATTTTCTGCATCTCATAGATACTTGGGTTTCCTGGTATTCTTCCTAGATATTTGTCGGCACCCTTTTTTTATGACCCAAGGGGTCCTGTAACGACCAGTAATGTCTTAAGTTGACACATTTGACAGGTCTTCGTGTTTTGGCAGTTTTTCAAACTCTTTTACAGATATGTTTTCGTCTGATGGAATGGTTATAACTATCAATAGGCATCCTTTTTCCTTCCTATCCTTATCAATTATGTTTGGGCAGATGGCTTTGATGGTTCGATCTCTGGGTACAGGGAAATTCCATTATATTGCCACATCTAGTGTTCATGTTACAGGTTCAGGGTGGTGTTCAAACCATTATTATTATTATTATTATTATTATTATTATTATTATTATTATTATTATTATTATTATTATTATTATTATTATTATAATATAATAATAATAATAATAATAATAATAATAATAATAATATTATTATTATTATATAATTATTATTATTATTATATAATATAATAATAATAATAATAATAATAATAATAATAATAATAATAATAATAAGGAAAAGGAGAAAGAATATCGCAATGGGATGGATAGATTACAGAAAGGCATACGATATGATCCCACATAGCTGGATACTCGAATGCCTTAGAATGTTCAAAATTAGCGAACCGGTGGTTAAATTCATTGGTAATTCAATGGAAGACTGGAAAGTAGATTTGACAGCTGCAGGGGACAAACTAGCCGAGGTAGGGATAAAAAGGGGGATCTTCCAAGGGGACTCGTTGTCCCCACTGTTATTTGTTCTAACAATGATACCGCTTAACAGAATCCTGAAAAACAGCAAAGGATACCACTTCTCTAAAACAAAAGGAAAGGTCAACCACTTAATGTACATGGACGATATCAAATTGTTCGCGAAAAACAGGGGAGAGCTTGAGACTCTGTTCAACGAAGTAAGGGAATATAGTGAGGACATAGGAATGGAGTTTGGGATAGAAAAATGCGCAATAATGGTGATGCATAAAGGAAGGCTTTCAATGACTGAGGGAATTGAACTTCCGGACAACAACAAGATTAGGGCATTGACTGCACAAGACCGATACAAGTACCTAGGTGTCCTTGAATGTGACACGATAAAACGGGAAGAGATGAAGGAGAAAATTAAGAGGGAATACCTTAGAAGGATAAGGAAAATATTAGAAACCAAATTAAATAGCAGAAATCTAATAAAAGGAATGAACACCTGGGCTGTGTCAGTAGTTAGGTATACAGGACCATTCTTAGGATGGACAAAGGAAGAGCTCCAATCAATGGATAGGCGAACAAGGAAACTTATGACGATGCATAAAGCATTACACCCTAGGGATGATACAGATAGACTATACGTTAAGAGAAAAGAAGGTGGTAGGGGGCTCATCAGCATAGAAGATTGTGTCCAGAGAGCTAGAGTAGTCCTAGATAAATATGTGCAAACAAATAGTGAAGAAATCATAAAGAGCGCGAGGGATAGTGCAACAAACAAAGTAGAAAGCAATGGAACGGTACAGCAAACTAGAAAAGAAAAGTGGGAAGGGAAAAAATTGTACGGCGAGTTTAAAAGACAGATAAAAGATATAGCAGACGAGAAATCATGGACGTGGTTACGAAAGGGAAACCTTAAGAGAGAAACAGAATCGCTCATCATGGCAGCCCAAAACAAAAGCATAAGGACAAACTACATAAAAGCTAAAATCGACAGAACACAGGCAAACAGCAAATGCCGCATGTGCGGTGAAAGAGATGAGACAGTAAACCACATAACTAGTGAATGTAGTCAACTCGCCCAGAAGGAGTATAAGCATAGACACGATAGAGTAGCAACGATGATACACTGGGAACTAAGTAAACAAATGGGATTCAACCATGGGGAAAAGTGGTATCAGCACAAGCCAGAGGCAGTTTTGGAGAATGACAACCACAAACTACTGTGGGATTTTGACATCCAAACTGACCACCTCATCCAGGCAAGAAGGCCGGACTTAGTAATAGTAGACAAAAAAAAGAAGGCCTGCCAAATAGTAGACGTGGCTGTGCCAGCAGACCATAGAGTAAAAAAGAAGGAGGGTGAAAAAAGGGAAAAATACCAGGACCTAGCAAGGGAGTTAAAGAAAATGTGGAACATGAAAACTAGGGTAGTACCAGTCATAGTGGGAGCACTAGGAACTGTCCCCAGAACGCTGAGGGAGAGACTGGAGGAGATCGGGATTAGGGGGAGGATAGAGACCGTACAGACCACAGCACTACTGGGAACTGCACGGGTACTGAGGAAGGTGCTAGAGATATAAGTACTGCAACGAATTGTAACTCTGTCATGATATGCGAAAGAGGGAGGAGACGGTAGCTGAAGACCTGAGGAGACTTATTGTCACTCAGCCCTCAGCGATAACCACTGGGCAACCGGTGTGAAACTGTAAATCGCAGAATTACTGCGACCTGCTAGTACTAGGAGAGGAGGGCTGGAGACTTGAGGAGACTTGCTGTCACTCAAACTCCAGCGGTTACCACCAGGCAACTGGTGTGAGATTCCTAATAATAATAATAATAATAATAATAATAATAATACCAGTTGCTGGTTGGTTACCTCTGGAGACTGAGCGACAGCAAGTCTCCTCAAGTCTCCAGCCCTCCTCTCCACACTCTCATAGTCCACAGCAATACTGTGGTTTACAGTTTCACACCTGTTGCCCGGTGGATATTGCTGAAGGCTGAGTGACAGGAAGTTTCCTCAGGTCTTCACCCCTCCTCTCATCTCATCTCTCCCTCCCCTATCACAGCAGTGCAAGTGTCCTTGGGTCTCCAGTCCTTCTTTCCGCACTCTCGCAGTCCACAGCAATTGTGCGATGGTTATCACTGAAGGTTGAGTGACAGTAAGTCTCTTTAGGAATTCAACCATCTCTCATATGTGCCTCACCTATCACAGCAGTGCTGTGGATCGTCCCTCTACCAGTATTTGTAGCGTGAGTGTGTGTGTGTGTTTTTTTTCCTCCTCTCGCCTCATATCTTCTCTCTGTTGGGCCACTGCTAGGTCATAGATCTCATATTTCTAGTACTTTACACAGTATTCATGCAGTCCCTAGCAGTGCTGTGGTGTACATAGTCTAAATCCATCTTTTTATCCCTAATTTTCTCGCTTTCAGTGTCTTTAGTACGATCCCGAGTGCCCTTACGATTACTGGTACTACCCTGACGTTCATGTTCCACACCTTCAGTTCTCTTGCCAGGTCCTGATTTTTTTCCAGTCTTCCTATTTACTCTGTGGTCTGCAGGTACTACCACGTCTGTTATTTTTTCTCTTGCTGATTTTTCTCTTCTCGTCCACGATTACTATGTCTGGTCTTCTCACTTGGATGGGATGGTCAGTTTGGATGTTACAATCCTCACGTAATTTGAGATTTTTATTTTCCATTGCTGTCTCTGGTTTGTGCGGGTACCACTTTCCCACATGCTTGGATCCCATTTGTTTACTCAGTTCCCTGTGTATCACTGCTGCTACTCTATCGTGTCTGTTTTTACACTCCTTCTAGGTTAGTTGACTACATTCACTAGTTATGTGGTTTATGGTCTCATCCCTTTCCCAACATAGCTGGTATTTGCTGTTCGTCTGTACTCTGTCGATTTTTGTTTTGATATAGTTTGCCCCGATGCATTTGTTTTTAGCTGCCATGATGAGCGATTCTGTTTCTCTCTTCAGATTTCCTTTTCATAGACATGCCCATGATCTCTCGCCTGCAACATCCTGTATCTGTCTTTTAAATTCTCCGTATAGCGTCTTCTGTTTCCATTTTTCTTTCTTTACTTGCTGTGCTGCTCCATCGTTTTCAACTTCTTTGTTGTTCGATGCGCTGCTCCAGGCACTCTTTATAATGTCTTCGCTGTTTGCTTGCACATACTTTTCTAGACCTGTTCTGACCCTTTAGACACAGTATTCAATACTGATGAGTCTTCTGCCGCCTTCTTTCCTCTTCACGCACAATCTATCCATGTCATCTCTGGCCTTTTGCATTGTCATAAGCTTTCTGGTTCGCCGATCCATTGATAGGAATTCTTCTGTTGTCCATTCAAGGAATGGTCCAATGTATCTTACTACCGATACAGGTCATGTGTTCAACCCTTATATCAGGTTTCTACTGTTTAGTTTGGTCAGTAATATTTTCTTTATCCTCGTGAGGTATTCCCTTCTTATTTTCTCCTTCATTTCTTCTCGTTTTATTGCGTCACATTCGAGAGCTCCCAGGTATTTGTACCAGTCTTATGTAGTCAATGCTGGAATCTTCTTGCTGTCCAGGAGTTCGATTCCTTCTGCTGCCGTAAGCCTTCGATTGTTTATCACCATTAGTACACATTTCTCTATTCCAAAATCCATCCCAATGTCATCACTTTATTACTTCACCTTGTTGAATAACGTTCCAAGCTCTCCCTTATTCTTTGCAAATAGTTTTATGCCCTCCGTGTACATTAGGTGACTGGCCTTTCATTTTGTTTTGGAGAATTGGTATCCTTTGTTGTTTTTCAGGATTCTGTTGAGAGGCATCATGGTTAGAACAAATAGTAATGGAGACAGAGAGTCTTGCTGGGAGATTCCCCTTTTTATACTTACATCTGCAATTATTATTGCAAACTAATTCCAACAAGAAAGTGAATTGTTAGTAGTATTAGTAATAAGCAGCGTTTGGTAGAGGCGGAAAGTAATTTGAAAGAAAACATGGAATGGATTCCCTGGCATCAATGAGCTGTAGAGACAATTGACAAACGTTCATTCCTCTTCAATGCAAAGGCAGAAATCAAAAGTTATACTTTCCATCTGCTCACTCGTCTATTATTGATACTGTTTTCTTTTTATCAAGCTATTCTTCCCTTTTAATCATTTCTTACAAATAAGCTTGTTTTTTTTACTCAACTGAAGATTCTGCGAACTTATAATAAGTTAAGATCTGAAAAAAATGAGGGAGAGGTTGGAACAAGACAATATCACTCACTCACCTACTTGGGGATCGAATTTTAAAGACTCATTCAATCCGACGGAAGGGAGAAGGGCGTGAAGAACAATTCAGTTTCACTATTTGAACAGGGAAAGCTTGAGTATTTTCTTTTACTTCAGGGTCTCCGATTTAGTGGAAATTCCCAAAGTCATTGATCATTTCATTCAGCAAGGGGTAGAACTTGTATATGTCAGAGTCTTGCAACATATCTGCCGACACGGCATTTCCTTTATCAGGCTACGTAAAGATTCTGGGCCCTTCCAACTAGAAAAAAAAGGGTTAAAACAATGTAGTACCAGTTAACCCCAATTGTTCACAGCCTGGTCGTAATGATTTTCCGAAACTTCGACTGTGGAAAAAGTCTAGGAAAGACAGCAAATGCCTTTGTAACCTCAGAATTGCTGACGACATTTTTCTTTTTTGTTGAGAACCTTTACCATTCCAAATTAATGTTAGATGAATTGAATCAAGTAAGCAAGAAAGCTGCAGAGCTGGAGAAAGTAGATCATTACTTCAACTAAAGACAACGAAGCTCCATGAAATCCTCAAAAGAAGAAATCAAGCAAAGAATCACCCAAGGTTAGCAAACTTTTGATAGAGCAAGCTCAACCCCTAAGAAAAAATCCTGCTGGTGCTAAAAAGAAGGGTATACAATAAATGCTTCACCCCAAAGTCACGTATGGGGTTGAAACATGGAATCTAACCAAAATATTGACCCTCAAACTGAGAACCATGCAACGGGCACATGAAAGAATCATGCTCAAATACATAGAAAGATCATAAGTTAAGAAAGTATATAAGAGAAAAAAACAAGAGTCAGATATATCATGAAATCCACAGGAAAACTCAAATGGCAATGGGCTGGACATGTTGCAAGAATGTCAGACAGCCACTGGACATCGCAGCTTACAATGTGAATCCCCAGAGATCATATCTTAAACTGCAGGTTGCAGAAAATAAGATGGCATGACGAACAAAACAAGTTTAGAAAGTACTGGCTCTGCGACGCCCATGAAAGAGAGGTGTAGCGAATCTTTGGGAAGGTCTATGTCCAACGACAGACGCTAAAACAGTAGTGCTACTGAATCAACATTTTCTTGAAATAGAATCTGATTAAAATATATTATTAATCTCTCAAAAGGAAAAAAAAAACAATTTTTCAACATCTTTTAGCACTTGAATTTTAAAAAAAAACAAAACGTAAAAAATTAACTTGAATTGTTGTGTTTTTTTATGGAAGTAGTTTCCCTTGAATTGGAAAAAAAGCTTTGTGTTTTGTAAATTGGAAAAAAATGAGTCGTTCGGTTAAAAGGACAAGTCGGTTATTGGGTCAAAAATTGTAGGTCTCGATGCGTTCCTATTAACCGGAATCCACTGTAAATTAAAATCTTTTACATAATTGACTAACGTACAACCTGCCAAAAAAGAAGAGAGATATTTACGTAATCAATATTTAGGATTGTAAAAGAGATGATGACGATGGTGATGTGATAATCGATGATAATGCTGAGGTCACCCAAAACGGTGTGTCAGTGGTGGATTGGTTGGGTTAATTAGGACGATGACATCAGTCGCATCTGTGCAAGCTGTTATCACCAAGGCATCAAAGCATTACCTGGCAGTGGCACACCTGCTTCTTAGAAGTGGCACACATCAGAAAAGGAAGGCACACTAAGTGAAGGAAACGGGCAAAAGCATATTGAGATCGCTCACTGATGTGAGTCTATTCATTTAGAGAGGTTCGACGCGAGAGAAAACTTTTATATCGCTAATCTATCTATATAGATATTTTTATGGACGTTTAAGAGCACTCTAGGATGGTAAACCTTCGGCAAAGCTAGCTCAACCTTCCAAAAAAAGATCTCATAAATCCTAAAATGAAAGTATACAACTAATGCATCCTCCCGATAGTCGCTTATCGAGCTGAACCATGGAACTTAACTAAGAGACTGACCCTCAATCTGAAGACCATGCAACGTGCACATGAGAGAATCATACCCAACATCACATGGAGAGATCACA
>OY735216.1:57424265-57426765 GCA_963457665.1 Thysanoteuthis rhombus | reverse complement strand
TGTGCACCTTATATATATATATATATATATATATATGCACCTTCTATATATATATATATATATATATATATATATATATGCACCTTCTATATATATATATATATATATATATATATATATATATGCACCTTCTATATATATATATATATATATATATGCACCTTCTATATATATATATATATATATATGTGTGCACCTTATATATATATATATGTATATATGTATATAAATATATATATATAGAAGGTGCATATATATATATATATATATATATATATATATATATACAGAAGGTACAGTAATCATCTTTTGTCAGACTAGAAGTTGAGGTGTGAAGTTTTCTTCGTCTTTTCCTTCACTTCCCCCACCGTTCCACAGTACCTCCTCTCTCTTCTCACCCAGGCTTCTTGATGGTCGTATTTACTGATCGCTCAACCATTTTCAGCCACTAATCACTGTCAAGATAAGCATCTATCTTTTCTATTGGCCTCATTATATTCGATATTCCTCTCCGCCGCAGATTTAATCCACACCAATAATGCCTCCCCATGACACTCATACGTTTGTCAGTCAGAAATAATTATCTGACCAAATGACAATGCAAGGGGGCGGGCATCTGGGGTGCGATTTGACAAGCAAGTTGATGAATAGATGACAGTGAACATCATAGTCGTGCTGACTACCGGGGTTGGATACATTTCTGGCCGCTCGCAGCCAGGCCAGTGAGAGAGTCCATGTGTATGTGTGTGAGTGTGTGTGTGAGTGTGTGTGTGTGTGTTGGCTTTGACTCGCGTTGAGGAGCGTAGCGCAGAGATCGGTCACATCTCCGACGAGGTTTTACGGGATCGCTTCAGGAGGCTTTCTGCCTGATCCACAGCTGCCAATGTTTTGACACGAACGCTTCGACTGCAGATATTTCGACCACAGACGTTCAGGCCTCGTTTCGTTTGTAGTGAAGATGACTATATATATATATATATATATATATATATATATATATATATATTGTTTGTTTGATGGATACTATTATTTTTTTTTCTTTATTCATGAAACATTATAACACCCAGTGTCGTCATCATCATCATCATCATCATCATCATCATCATCATCATCATCATCATCATCAGTCTTTTATCGTCCGTCGTTGGACATAGACCTTCTCTTGGATCCGCCACAATTCTCTATCGTGGGCATTTTGGAACAGATGACCCAGCAGGAATGGCTGGTATATTCTGATCGTGCAAACCACGGGAAGCGTTAGGCCATGCGCACCCACGCAGGCCCATGACGTGTTGTGGGGGTCTGGGTAGTCGGTACTACTTGGCGGCTCCCATCACCATTCCAAGTATTATGTGGCAGGTTGCAATGGGTTTCGTGGTTCCAGCCGCCTGACTTGATCCTCTTACGCTTGCTGGTAGTATTTGTGAAAGTCTAAATTGAAATTTTCATTTTGATGTATCTTAGGGATTGGTACATTGAAGAGTTGCATTAATAAAAATCCGTTTAGAAGTCAATGAGAATTAAAGGAGAGTCTATGTTTCTGATATGCCAGCGTTCTCAGCACATGCAAAAACACTCTGGAAGCACAGAGTGTCTAAATGGGGAAATATGATGGTGGAGAGCGCATAACAGAGGAGAGGGTGGAGAGTCTTGATAATACAATAAAAGAACGACACCAACGTTTTTTGTTACTTTACACTTCACAGATGGTTCTTCGATAACGAATAACACGCTAGAGAAAGTTCAGCAACCTTTATTGCGCACGTGTGAGATACGTGCACTACGTGACGTTGATATTACAAGGTGTTCATCAAATCTGTTGATGTCAAATATTCCATCTTGATTTCTCAAAAGAAAATTTCCGTATATTCTTAATCCCACTCCAGGAGTTCGCTGATTACACCTGATTACCGTATAATCATCTCAACAAATAGAATGATGCTTGCACTAAACGGTGAGAAAGGCAGTCTGATACGCTACATCACGAGGAGTTCAACTCAATTAAATCAGTGTAGTTGTTATAGTTTCAAGCAGGTTTTTTTTTTTAACCTTTCGGGCGTCACCGCCCACTGGCACATGTTTTATTTTTTATTTTTTATTTTTTTTTTTTACCGCCCATCTGTATGGTAAATATTCAGAAAGGATATCAAAACATTTTTAATTCTTGATGAACGATAAAACTTGACTGCTTTCGCTTTAAAAAAAAAATGATTTTAACATCAAATGTGTGGTACACACATACCATTTTTAGATATTATCAATGCAATCCCTGTGTGTGGTGAAACGCAGTTAGTGTAGACACATTTGGTTTACATAACGTGTGATACCACAGTGCTGCTTGGTAAATTAGTATTAGAAAATATTGCTGTCGACTCATTTATTATTATCAATGAATACTCAGAATATTATACCATCCACCAAAATTTTAAAATGCTAACCATTTTCAGCACTGTTGCTGACCGCCTACCCAAGAGTTGGAATTGCCCACTGGTGGGCGATA
>OY735216.1:57416765-57419265 GCA_963457665.1 Thysanoteuthis rhombus | reverse complement strand
GACTATTCAAGTTATTCCTATGTTAATAGGCAAACGTTACTCTGAAATTACGAAATCAGAGTTACGTCGACATGTTACAAAAGATCGTCAATTTCTATTGCAAAATAAATAACCAAATGATAATTTTAAATAGTGAGCTGAAAGAAATTGCTATTGTTCTTTTTTGAAAATGACTAAATAAATTTTAACTGTAATAAAGATCCAACTGGAACAAAAAAAAATCTTCAAATATGAAAAAGATTAATGAAATTGGCTGTTGATATTCAAATGCTAAACATAAAAAAATACGAAAGGTGTCTGAATGTTGACCAAAAATGAAAGTCTCATAAAGTCTCACCGTGAGGTCTCGTCCCGTCAGTCAACCATTCTTTTCACTGTTTCTCCAACTCAGTCACTTTACAGCCCGTGTCGCTATCCAGATTTCCTTCTTCGATTTTAACGGGAGTGGTTTGTTTCACGACTAAATCTGTTAATCGTCTACCATATTTCAAGATGTTCATCATTTTAAATCAAAATTCATGAAGCCATACATTATAAGTATATTGTTCATGGAGATAAATGAGAAATATTCACTTCAAAATTAATATAAGTCAGTAAGAATTTGAAATTATGAAATTAGCAATGTCCGCCATGTTTCTTTGCTCCATATTTGTCAATTGTGAACACGTAGAAATATAAAAATTGAACAACTGGTTTTTTGACAATTTCTGACCAGGTGAACGCAGATGTGATGCCACATGGAGTCTTACCCCTAAGGCTTGGTATTACTCGGAGCCGTTTGGACAAACGGGATCAGGGTTTGCCCTGTGACAAGATCAAGTACTCTTGTGTTCTTGCAACAATAGTTTCGGGGACTATGAAGATTTTTGGGAGTTCTGTCTCCCGACATGTTCGTGTGTGTGGTATCTTTATATTAAACCGATCTTGTGCCACATCCTGTTCTCGTGATGGCATGGGTAAATAGGCAGAAACAAACACAGAAACAGATATCCAAATTTATATATATATATATATATATATATATATATATATATATATATATATATATATATATATATATATATATATAGTCTATAACTGGAAAGCAAAAATATTGTTTTTGTGAATGTTTTTATTTTAATTATCTTGAAAGCACACCGAGTAGTTTCGAAAGCTGCTTTATCTGCAAGGCGTTGTCTATAATGTGTGAAGTACTTGGAATTTAGAAACTGAGATGGTCTGCAGCTGAAATCTGTTAGACATACACCGGATCAAATTCAACCTTCTCACGTGTGGCTGCATTTTTGTGTTATATTAATGCACATGAATATGGAAATTAATGAGATTTCTGCATATACACTCCTGTTCAAAATATCAAAAAGAAATTGCCTAGAAGACTAAGAGAACTATTTTCCTATTTTTCAGATATGATCAAAAGGTTTACCATGATGTATGTCTATTCGTGAGCACGCACGGTCCGCTCGGGTGGTGTAATGGTTAGCACGTATTCCTCGTTCGAGGAAGGTCGCGGAGAGTATGGAGAGCTTTTTGTATAAAAGTAAATGGCAGATTGGACTCTCTCGCTTTAATGCCAACCTGATGCTACACGTATCGCTCTCAATCTTCTCCTAGACTATATCAGTAAGGCTGAAAAAGTACCTAGGATCCCCATACGCTTCGTCCAGGCATGCGCCCTGGAGGTCCATTATCTGTAGACACAGAACAAAAGCCATTCACGAACCTATATTGGTTTGGTTATGTATTAAGCTCAGCTTAGGTAACTAGTAAAGGATAAAGCTCAAAGCACCAGATAATTGGATGACGAAACGAACTCGCTAACGATCGCGTTACGGTAGGTGCCCTACGTATATAAGGTATCTAACTCGGTCTGTGCAGATGCATATACGTGTAGCCACCGTCTTCACTAGAAAGAAAATGATAAAAAGTATTTTCATAAGCAGAGATGATTGACACTGCAAGTTTGAGTAGCTGATAAAAATTGATGGCTAAACACATCAAATCAGAAGCATTGTTTGGGATCATTTTTTAGAATCCTGTCTCAAACCTCTCCCAATCAGTTGACAACCATAAATTTTCAAAGAATGCAAATCAAATGACAAAGGTGTTGATCTTACAAATAGATAGGATCGAGACAGCAATTTCTAGTGGTAAAAGAAAATAAGCGGCAAAATATCATGATTATTTCCCACACAAGCAGAAACGCTGCCGAGGATAATTTTCAGGAGCGCTGAATCTTATCTTAGAAATTTCAGCTAAGCTTGTCTGTACTGGACAATGGTCTCTGAGGTTAACAGATTTCCTCATACGCTCATCAACACTGCTCACAAATCTCCCAAAACATATCAATTCAATGATTGAATGGCAATTTATTAACACACGTACGACTTTGAATGTTCGATGAAATTTCAAGCCAACTCCAGTTAGAACTCATCAAACCTATTACGAACTTTTTTCACTCTTGTATCCTTGTTCAATTCAGAACTCTGTTGCACAAGTAATA
>OY735216.1:57409265-57411765 GCA_963457665.1 Thysanoteuthis rhombus | reverse complement strand
GGACCAACGTCTCACGGAGATTTCATTGGAAATTAGATAAAATTAAGATAAAAGTATTTGAATTAAAATTGAAAAGAGAATAATTCAATTTCGGGAGAAAATATCATTAATTGGTGAATCTGATACAGGCCGTTTATTCTGCTTACGTTGTCTTGATTGAGTGATACATTTATCGTGTAAGGACGGGAGATCATTTCTAATAAGTTTCTATATAATGTAACGCAATCTATGATTTATATTTATATATTCAGAGAGAGAGAGAGAGAGAGAGAGAGAGAGAGAGAGAGAGAGAGAGAGAGAGAGAGAGAGAGGGGTTACACCGAATCGGTGAATTTGCCTAATTTGATCAGAAGTTTATTTAATCAAAATTAGTATGTAAAAAAAATATTTTTTACTCTCAAAAGTGTGCGTCATTGAAATGAAATCAAACTTTTTTTTACAAAAAATAAGTACGTAGTATTAACTATTGATAAATGAGTCGAATTAAAGATAAAAATATGAAAATAATTAATTTTATACTCGTTTAGGTTAAATAGACTTAATCGATTTAGTGAAACACACACGCACACAAGCACACACACACACACATATACACACACACACACACACATATGTATATGTATATATAATTCACAATCCGTCTGGCTGTCTGTTCCACTTTATGGACCTTAATTTTGCATGTACAAAGCTTATATTTTTCCAAGTTGTACATCTTTTCACAGTAGAAGATATGGAATTGGTGATCTTTCAAAAAGTTTTAGAGCGGGGTTCTGACAATGTTATGATGATGCTAAACTAGACCCAGACTTCCCGTTGACCTGCAAAGCCGAAATTTGGCATATCAAATGGTGTACCCCTTCAACAGCCGAAGAAATAGGCTATATGAGGTTGACAAAAAAATGTTTAGAAATGGGAAGCATCTTCTGATAATTGCCTTTTAAAAGACTTTTAATAGAGAAATATAAATAATACCCAATGAAATTTTAATGATTTTCAACGTTTTCATTTGATAATTTTTGTTTTAACATTTACTTTTTTCAAGTATCATTTCAATATTTCCAGGTGATTTACTTGTGTATTCTTCTCACAAATATTTCAAGATATTCACACTTTATCGAAATCCAGTGTTACCCGGGAGTAAAATTTGACGACAGAGTGAAAAATATTTTCCCTAATGTATTTCTTCTCTCACTACCAGTTTGGTTTGAATGAGTGTATACGGGGGCATGCTATAACTTCTTTTGCAAATCGGGTGTCACGAACCCGGGTAGGCCGGCACACACTCCTGGGCAGACCCCTGTGCAAATATTTGTTTTCGTCAGATATTTGGGAATATTGTGATTATCCATATGATCTTTGTTCCTTCAGTGATTTGTCTCTTTTGAGGACAATTGATTTCTAAACTTTTTCTGGGGAGGAGCTTCTATTTACAATGTAACTTTAAAAAAGATTTTGTTTTATGAAAACTTTACAAAATATAATTTTTTTCTTGTGTCGTTATATTTCAAGTTATTTCCCCTGCTAGTATATATCTTAATTCGGTCCTACAGACCGTCCAGTTCTGCGTTGGGCTGGGGTAGAGCATCTGCCTCTGGGTCTGGAGCCAAGGTTTCGACCATAGCTAGCAGTACTGGAAAGGATATCAAGTCTATTACCACACTAAAAAGTTGTAATATAAAGAAACAGCTGTCTGTGGATGACACAATTATTAATTATACATATATACATATGTATATATATATGGAAGATATTTGCAGGTTTGTGTGTAGACATTGAATTAATTTTATTTTTCATAAATATCCTCCAACTGCTTTTTACTGTATAGTCATCTTCAAAGGTATGAATGGGGTATGGAAGTATTGACTTCAATTTACAGTGTTTATTTTGTTAAGTTAACCTCTTGTGTTTCATTTGTTTATGCGTCTTCACCGTACAGGTATCCAATGGGTTGGGTCCACCCTTTTCAACAATTGGTTGTCACCAGGGTCAAGAGTGTGGGATGTGTGGCATGCTGTTAGATTCTAGATTTTACAGGGATATACATGAATGATAGCAGTAATATTAATAAATAGAAGTTTGTACGGCGTCTGTGGGATGCACGAATTTATACATAATTAAAATTCGAGCGTGTTTTATTCGCATTGAATTTTCACATAAATCAAATATTGACTTTGATTGTAATAGATGATGCTTGCTGTTTATATTAAAGTTTTAGAAGTATTGTTAAGGAGTTTGGATGGGCTGTTTAGCAAGGACAATGTATATATATAAAGTGTGTATTTATGTAGGTGAAGTATGCTTTATATAGTTGTTGGTGTTTTATGAAGAATGTGATATTATGTTCTCAGGATGATTCAGTTTGTTATTGAGACCATTGGGGGAAATGGTTTTTACTCTGGAAATCCATTAATATTCATGCATTTGAGTGTCGGTGAGGTGTTATCAGTCGAGTTTTCTTCTTATCTCTCTATGATAGTAAATTTAACGTCTCGGATAAAGT
>OY735216.1:57381765-57404265 GCA_963457665.1 Thysanoteuthis rhombus | reverse complement strand
ATATATATATATATATATATATATATATATGGTTGTGTGTTTGTGTATATGATGCAAGGGTAATAACAGATTACCAAATAACAATAGTGATACTAAAATAATTCTGAGCGTTCATTTTGTCATGATACCACTTGAAAATCGAATTCGTGAAAGAAATTTGTTGTGGTTACCAATGATATAACAATTTTACCTGCTCTATTTTTATGAAAAGAAATGTTGAGCACAATACCTATAAAATCAATAACCATCTTAATCGTGAGGGTTCCTCCCAACTCTGCTACTGTCCTAACAGCAAGAGAACAGCATCAAGATCAAGCCCCTGTCGCCCCCATGCAGGCTCATGGCTATGTACATCCAAATCATTAGGTCACCACGTGCACATTGCTACAGGATTTTCAGTAGGCAAGACCGATTCAACATCGACAAGTTGTAATCGTTAAAGATGATATGATTGCCAATGGAATACAAGGAGTGCAAACACAGAAAGTTTCATATTGACAAACGCGTCTGCGGCCTGCGTTCCGCTCTATGTCTCCAGCCATGAAACCTGCAACAAACAAAAAGCTCGATGGCCAGAGGTTGCACATACTCTTTCAGAGTGCCCTTCTCTTGGAGGATTATCTTATCAAAGATTAAGGGGTCCATCTACCCCTGTGAACTATGAGGGCCACTCAGTGTCCTTCTCTTAGATGCATGTCATTGCAAAGGCAAAGGGGGTATCTCTCCCAACAATAACCTTCTGAGGTGTCGGTGGAGGGGCTAACAGATGCTACGCCTTGTCAGAGTATGACCTGGAACTGTGCAAGGCAGAATAGTTCAGCTCACTGAGGCATTTATATATCCCTACATACCTAATCACATATGTAATAATTAGCTCTGTGCAGATGTTTTCTGTCACGATGAGGATTGCAACTGACGAAGTAAAATTGAATTTCATTCATGTTCTAATGACTAAATAAAAATGCTGAATTAAAAAAATAATAATGAAAAAGTAATAAAATCAAAAACCAAAAATTATAAATCATAAATAAACAAGTCATGGACGGATTAATGTTGCTTTAATCGGGAGAGAAAATCTCCGAAGGATTTATATTTTTACCATAACAGTGATAAAAGAACGCCAAGAATAATGATAATTATATGTAAGCCTTTGCCCGATCCCAAGCGAGAAGAGAGTGCGACACAAGGTCGGTTTAATATAGGGATACCAAGCATACAAACGTTGAATATGCTATCAGCAAAATTTCTCTTTAGTCCTTGCAACTATTGCTGTAAGGACACGAGCACTGGTCTTTAGGGTCTGAGGACGAATCCCGAGCCCTCTGAACCTGACTACACAGAACAGCACCACGCCCCAACTAGTAAAACTCCAATTGATCATGACATCACAACTGCATCCGTCTGGTCTTTAATGGTCACCTGAACGACACAATTAAACTTTAAAATTTTTTCTCACTATCCTCAACACGTTCAGTGGACCAGTGAAAAATGTTATAAAAAAGCCGAACTTTTTGACGGCACAGGTGATTGTGTACTTATATACCATGTTGACCTATCATTTTCGGCTGACGGTATGTACTATTTTCTTTACAAATATAGGTAATACTTTACTATTAGATACAAAGTGCAAAGTCTTCAGGTAAGATATTTAACAATGGTTTGACCCAACATTTTGAACGGATGAGCAATTTTCTATAATCAAAAAGAAAATTGTCATTTTTGATGTCAGGTGTATACTAGTATTAAATAAGAATATCCGTAAAATTTCACGGTAATACCTACCAGTTTTTATCTGTATTTGTGATAGTTTGACATGATAAATCCAAATTAACATAGATAAAATCGAGAATTTAAGGAAATTTTCTCTAAGAATAATTTTTGATTCTGACTCAATCTTATTGTGTTTTAATATTTCTCAATAGAAACGAAAACTATTTCTATTCACTAAAATATTTTTTTTAAATAGTCATTCCTTCAACGGTATTGATTTCTTGATTGGACGAAATTATGCAAATATTAGTTTGAAATACCGTTCCACTTTTTACATCGTAGGGAATAATGCTGAAATAGAAAGATTTACTGAAGTAATTGTTTTTTTTCTGTATTCAATGTAAATAGAGATATAATTGGATATTTCTGGAGTTTTTTTTGTGTCTACAAGAGAAGTTAGACTCTTTTTCAAGCGTGTTTCCAAATAAGGACATCACTCTGTTATAGCCACTGATAGAGTCAGCGAAGCATTTGGAGTGAACACATCTACATCGCAAACTGTTCAGCGTTGGTTCAATAGGTTCTGATCTAGAAATATGGATACCAGTTATAAACCTCGGCTGAGGCCCGAAACTGTTTTTAATGATGAAGATTTATCATCAGCAGTCGCCAGTAACAGACGAACAACAGTTTGGGCACTCTATATAGACTTTAGGGCTTCAACGACGATCATGTAACGCCATTTCAAAGCTATAAGAAAGGTTCTAAAGATGGGAAAAGGGTCCTTCATGAACTGAATGCAATGCTCCATGACTATCATAGACCCCACGCATCTCAGCTGATCGTGTCTAAGCTTAGAGAATTGGGATATGAAATCTTGCACCATGTTCAACCGATATTTCTCCTGCAGATTATCGTGTTTTCAAGCCATAATTCATACTTTTACTTAATTTGGAACCACTAAACCGGAAAATTTCAGAGATGGTATATTATCATTAGAAGATCGATGGAAAAAAGGCTATCTCTTGAAATAAATCCTAATTAAGTATATAGTTTCCGTTTTGCCCTATTTATGCCATCCTTCATATCACTATTAAAACATGACATTTTATACTTAGCAAGCTAATAACACGAATGATTGTATTGAAAAGATTGAAAAGATTAGACTGTTGTTTGAGGGGACTAAAAATAAAATTGACGCTATTATCATTTATAACAAGCAGTCCCGTTAAGTTTAACATTGTGC
Organism: Thysanoteuthis rhombus; assembly: GCA_963457665.1. Lineage (NCBI taxonomy): Eukaryota > Metazoa > Mollusca > Cephalopoda > Oegopsida > Thysanoteuthidae > Thysanoteuthis > Thysanoteuthis major. Next base: position 57,401,309 of record OY735216.1, on the reverse strand, counting down.
ATGCAATAGCTTAAAAGAATGACTTTATCGAAGAGATCCAGAAACTAGAAATCAGGATCGATTATTGTGTCCGTAATTCTTGGGAACTAGGATTTGTACTTAAGTCCTTTCCGAAGAAAAATCTGAAGGAAAACATCGAAGTAAGACGAAAATTGTTCAAATAACCGAGCTACTGATAATGATTCGATTTTCAAGAGAATGTTCTTGAAGCGAAAACGAGGCTTGGTATTACTTTGCGATTGGCAAGATACATTTGTTAATCTTTGTATGAAAGATCTTTGCCATAAAGATTCTTGTGGAAAGTATATGTGACCAAAACTGCTGCTGATATGTGATGACTACTGCTGATATATGATGAAAGCGTGTCCCAGCATTTCATCGATGAACGGATGGTCGACGCGAACGAACAAACATATTTACTCTATGGTCTGCTGGCACGGCTACGTCAATATTTTGACAGGTTGTTGTTATCCTCATCATCATCTTCATCATCATCATTATTATCATTATTATTATTATTATTATTATTATTATTATTATTATTATTATTATTATTATTATTATTATTATTATTATTATAATAATATAAGAGAGCTAAGAAAATCAAAATTGTTTTACATTTTTAGAATGTGATATGATGACATGATAAGACTGGAAACATTCGATATTCTGTATATCTTCGTTGGTCAGATTTAAATTCGAATGTATATAAACTCTCAGTGTTATCATGTTATTATATTACGTATTAAAAGACTGATGAAGACATAGATATATCGAAAAATTTCAAAGTTATGTTGTATCATAAAAGGAATTTGTTTTCAACCAGGCTTGTTTATTCTCTTCGTTTCAAAATATTAACAAGTAAGGTGGCATCGATCATTTGTAATAATAATAATAATAATAATAATAATAATAATAATAATAATGATGATAATGATAATAATAATAATAATAATAATAATAATAATAACAACAACAGCAACAATAATATTGAAAATAATAATAATAACAGCAATGATAATAATAACGATAATAATAACAATATTAGCAGCAACAATAATGATAGTAATAACAATAGTAATTACAATAATAGTAATAATGATACTTACGTGAAATGATCGATAATGCGTTGCTTGTTGATGTTTTAGAAGAAAGAAGAGAAGCGAGACTATTTTGAATTTTTAAAAATTGATATATCATAACGAAACAGATTTTCGATATATTGAAGTCAGTCAAAATTCAAACGTAAAACAACTTTCAAAACGATAATAATAATAATAATAATAATAATAATAATAATAATAATAATAAAAAAAAAAAAAAAAAAATGAATGAACAAATAAATAAAATGTCAAGCAGGTCTAAGTTTCTCGGGTTTATTTGGGTCAAACTCTGGTTATCCCAGACCTAAACACATATTAAATTAAGCTTTCCAGAAATGAAAGAACAAACAAAACGTACAAGCAAACACACCTCTTCACCCCACAAGTCATCAATAGCAGGTACAATGTTTGTCAAATAGCTGACCGGGTAGCTGGGCAGGCTTGAACGTGCACCCTTTGTTGAATACTGTTCGGTAATGGCACTTTGTGTCGTTGTTGTACAGACTGACGGAGAAAGACAGGGTGGCTGGAGACGATTCATCATCCTCATTTGTCGAATGAAAGCAACAGCGATAATTTCTTACATTACCTTTTGCAGTCGGACTCCAGACAGAGATGGATGACACTTGATAATCAGATACTCCATACCACCCATGCAAACGCACACGAAAATACAAGCGTGAACGTACGCGTATACGCTCACGTATACATACACGCGATATCACACACGTACAAACATTCAAAAAATTAAGATATGCCTAGACGTATCCATATACACCCAGAGATTACAAATAAACTCATGAACGCTGAGATATAGTGTCACGGACTTATTCTATTAAAAACTCACCACTGTGTACATATATATATATATATATATATATATATATATATATATATATATATATATATATATATATATATATATATATATATATACATAATTGTGCACTTCTACAAACACCCTGTCTTTCTTATATATATATATATATATATATATATATATATATATATATATATATATATATATATATATATATATGAGAATATGAACAAATAATAAATTGCGTTATATTATATAGAAACTTATTTGGAATGATCCCCGTCGTTACACGGTTAATATATCACTCAATTAAGACAGCGTAAATTGAATTAACAAGAAAACGGTGTTATTGCAGGGATCGAACCAGCCATCGATATGATAGCCGTTTAAACCTAGTGATGCCCTTACCATTGAGTCAAACAGCCACCGGTAATGCGAAGGTCAAATAACTGTTTCAACTTCAAATCCCCACTTTTGCTTAATCAAGGTCAATGGTAAGAGCAATGCTACTTTGAAGCAGCTACCCTATCGGTGGCAGGTTCGATTCCAGCAGCAGCTCCATTTTCTTTTATTCTTTTCAATAATGTTGTCTAAATTGAGAGATATATAAACTGTAAAATGACGGGAGATCATTTCGAATGAATTTTCATATAATATAACGCAATTTATAATTCATTCTGTAGGACCAATTATCCCCATTTTCTTAAATATGTATAAATATATATGCTTTTCATTATTTAAATTTATTAGAGCTAACCCCCGTTAATACACAGTAAATGCGTCATTTGGCCAAGACAGCATAAGTAAAGTAAACAGTCAAGAGAAAATGGGCTGCTGCTAGAATTGCACAGCACATTTTCTTTTTATCGTTTATTGTATTTACGCTGTCTGGGCCAAAATACATATTCATTGTGTAATAACGAGAAGTCAGTTCAAATAGAGTTTCAAATAATACAACGCATTTATGATGATTTCTGTCGGATCATATATCTTAATTTCTTAATAATAATAATAATAATAATAATAATATATATATATATATATATATATATATATATATATATATATATATATATATATATATATATATATAGTCCAGGAGGCTTTGCAGTTTTAAACACTACATACATGAAAAAAACCTCTCCCGAAAATTTATATCATTTCAGTCAGTTGTTTCCTAATATTCCTTAATGCAATTTTCTTCAGTGTTTTTTCTTATGTTTCACACAGACTTTGATATTATGTTACAATATATGAATTTTTGTTGTCGGGATCATCAACTGGTTACCACTTCCCCTTCAGCTACGATTTTAATATATAGCTTATGTCATATTGCCTGTAGTTTAATTTTATACATAGGGTATTATCATAATGTGTTGTATCTTTTTAATACTATACACCATTTAATTTTTAAAAAAATAGGGCTTATTTACATAGGTTACCCAAAAAACATACTTGATAATGAGGTATCAGTAAGTATAACAATAGACCTGACTCATTTTTCGTGTCACTTCTAGTGAGTGTTCACCCATGTGAATATCAAATCCGTTGAGTCAGTTTTAATCTCAGACTGCAGGCAAATCAACGTGCTATCATTTTAAAGAATACTAGTTTCACAGAATAACTCATTCGAGTTGATTTTCTACTAACATATTTAATTCGATAATTTTTTTCACCAACCTCAAACTTAATTCTCCCACGTCGTACACCACCTTGCTTCCATCAATATCTTGATTTATAAATCATCAAATAGATTAACCTTATATATATACATATATGTAGATAGATAGAGAAACAGACATAGATAGATAAAGTATGACAGGCACTCGGAATGTCAAGCAAAAGACAAGATACCCAGATTTTTGTGGAAATATGTAGACTTTTACAGATAAATAGAAACGTAATCTGAAGCCAATGTTTTCATTATTTTTTCACCCAGACAAGTTTTTCTCCCTTCAGCCATAAACTGTGGAAGATTTCCATTTATTTTAAACTGTTCTTTCTTTTTTTCTTTTTAAAATCTATGCAGCGAATTTCCCCCCTTTTTTTTTCATAACGTATTAACTACCGTGAACCAGCTGGTATATCTCACGAGAAATTTCTTAGTGCTGAAGCGACTGACGTGATATCTGGCAAGAACCGTCTTGGTCTTGAAGATATTTCTGGTGAGATATTTCTTCGTTGTGACGTCACACATTGACAGGTTTTGTAACTACTTATGCTGTACAAAGTACTGTGTGATTTAATTTTCCCGCTTTGATGACGAACTCTAGTTCTGCTCATTTTCACGACATGGCGTACGCATATTAATTCACGAAGGTGTATTACTCATGCCATTCAGCTAAATCAGCCGCCAGTAATGCAAAGGACGAAATGACTGCTTTAACTCCACAATCTCATTTCGTTTATTCCCGGTCTATATCTGCTCTATTTGTTTCTTTTAATATGGACAATTTTATCATTAGGGAATGGATATATGATCCGATATGAATGATTATGAATTGCGTTGTATTATATTATCATATCGGTTGCAGGTTCGATTCCTGCAGCTGCCCCATCCTCTTTATTTGTTAAATTCAATTTACGTTATCTAGGCCAAATGATATATTTACCGTGTAATAACGGGAGATCGTTTCAAATAGAGTTTCGATATAATATAACGTATTTTATAATCATTTCTGTCGGATCAAACATCCATTTCTTAATATAAATGAGTATATACATACATAGCGGTATATTTGTGTATGGGTTAGTAAATGCTGTGTGTGTGTGTGTGTGTGTGTGCGTGTGTGCGTATCAGGTGATAAAAGATAGTTTTATCTTTTTTTTTGACACGTTCACAAATATTGATAAGTATAGGGAAGTCAGTCACACAAATCCGAAAAACCACCCAAGAGAGAGTTTGAACTTGAAGGGTGTCCTTAATTGAGAAATTAGAATTTACGAGTTTGGGGTCAGAAGAACTGATTGAACTGGATATCCTATCAACAGGTAACCTTTGACTTATCTCAGGTATGATTCTGTGCTCAATGCAAAGTGATACATTGACAGAGCTTGCAAATTGGAATAACAATTCTTAATGACAATATATTATGGTGAACGATGGAATTCCTATTCCAACCTACGTTGTATTGAAAGCTGAAAAGAAGTAGGTAAACGTTATTCCGTCCAATGTCATTGATGATGTCTTTTTGATTTTTCTCCATTATCTCGTGTTTGTATATCGAATATATCATTATCTCTTATCAATGAAATAAACTGTAACTTTTTTTAATTCAATTCATCGACGACCATGTTTAACCATATTTAATAATCCACACCAGGACGATATTGAATTTTGTTGATTTGGGTGAACAAAACAACACGCGCAGACACAGAAACACGTACACACATACACACGTGTGCATGCAGACACAATCACAGATACCCACCTGCGCATGTACGCACACGTACGCACACACACACACTCTTGCACATGCACACACAGTTGTGTATTTGGGAGTGCTCGAATGAATACATCAACTGAGAAGGGTGAATTTTACATTGATCGGTTCCAGTGCATAAAATTTGTTTGGACACTTCTATTTTTGTATTAACTATTATTTTCAAACAAACACTAATGAAATATCTATAAAATTATAATGTTTAATTTACCATAATGTCCTTTATGGATAAATCATCGATCTCTATATAACATAATCCTCAAACTTGTTTAGGCGATGCATTTTAGTTTTTAATCCACCCTCAATCAAAATATTTTTAAAGACGTATTTTTTATGCAGGAAGGGTCTTCATATCTTGGGGCTTTGCGCAAGTAAACTGTTTACACAGCTTCGAACACAGACATGTCTGCCAGAAAACATATCGTAAGATTTTGAATACCGAATGCCGTAAATTCATACGTTGTTTTAAATTGGGGACAAATTAATATATTTATATATATATATATATATATATATGAAGTTACAAATGGTACAATTAGATATTAAATACATATCGAAATCGTACTAGGGCAGAGAAGAGGGTAGTGAAAGAGAAAGAGAAGAAAGAGGAAAATGCAGGGTGGAAGAAGAGGAAGAAAAACGTCAAACGAATGATTGGAAGAAAATTATGACTGAAAAAACGAAAAGATTTCAGAAAGGAAAAAAGAAAGAGAAAGAAGGTAGAAGCGAAGTAGAAAGATATGAAGACAAGAATAAGAATGAAAAAGAAGGAGGAAGTCGAATTATTCATTTGACAGCCGACCTTAGTGCAAAAAATAGAAAAAAATAGAATAAAAATAAAATAGTCGAATATCGTCGAAGAAATAAGTATGACATCTTAGTAAAAGCAGAAGATAAATGAGCTTTTGCAGACTGTGGGATGGCGTAGAAATGTTAATGAACAACGGCTATGTTGTTGTTGCTTTGGCCTCTGGCATTTGATGGGTCCAAAAGTGTCAGAAAGCAACATGGTGAACAGAGGGAAGGGAAAAATCAGACTGGACTCTTGAATTCAGGAGGTTGATGAACAACATGGACTTTTTTTTTTGTTTTATTGTTTGATTTATTATGTCTTCTTTAAATAAATGACAGGTTGGTATGTTCAACATAAGATACGTAGACACACACACGCACGTGCACGCTCACGTACACCCATGTATATACTTATATTCTTAAGTTGCAGATATAAATAAATCACTTGAAAATTCAAAACTTGAAGTCGTCATCGTGAAGGAAGGCAACGAAACAACGTTTGAATGTCTAATCATTATTCCCGACTTACATCGAAAATTAAATCAAGATTTAGAAGAATAAAAAAAATTGATTTGTGTTATCCTACCGTATATTGTGTTGCATCGGGTGTCAAGAAGAGTGATAGAAAAACAACATTTGACCAAAGGTGGTTGGTGTGAAACTTCAAGCAACCAGGTTGGATAGCAAAATCATCCATTCTCGTGTTGAACTGAGCGAGCAAAGCTTGCGATCACGAAAAATAAGTAAATGTTCAGTTGGTATTATTATTATTATTATCATTATTATTATTATTATTATTATTATTATTATTATTTGGAATCTCACACCAGTTGCCTGGTGGTAACCGCTGGAGTTTGAGTGACAGCAAGTCTCCTCAAGTCTCCAGAGCTCCTCCCCCAGTACTCATAGGTCGCAGTAATTCTACGATTTACAGTTTCACACCAGTTGCCCAGTGGTTATCGCTGAAGGCTGAGTGACAATAAGTCTCCTCAGGTCTTCAGCTAACGTCTCCTCTCTCTTTCGCATATCATGACAGAGCTACAATTCGTTGCAGTACTTATATCTCTAGCACCTTCCTCAGTATCCGTGCAGTTCCCAGTAGTGCTGTGGTCTGTACGGTCTCTATCCTCCCCCTAATCCCGATCTCCTCCAGTCTCTCCCTCAGCGTTTTGGGGACAGTTCCTAGTGCTCCCACTATGACCGGTACTACCCTGGTTTTCATGTTCCACATTTTCCTTAACTCCCTTGCTAGGTCCTGGTATTTTTCCCTTTTTTCACCCTCCTTCTTTTTTACTCTATGGTCTGCAGGTACAGCAACGTCTACTATTCGGCAGGTCTTCCTTTTTTTATCTACTATTACTAAGTCCGGTCTTCTTGCCTGGATGAGGTGGTCAGTTTGGATGTCAAAGTCCCACAGTAGTTTGTGGTTGTCATTCTCCAAAACTACCTCTGGCTTGTGCTGATACCACTTTTCCACATGGTTGAATCCCATTCGTTTGCTTAGTTCCCAGTGTATCATCGTTGCTACTCTATCGTGTCTATGCTTATACTCCTTCTGGGCGAGTTGACTACATTCACTAGTTATGTGGTTTACAGTCTCATCTCTTTCACCGCACATGCGGCATTTGCTGTTTGTCTGTGTTCTGTCGATTTTTGTTTTTATGTAGTTTGTCCTTATGCTTTTGTTTTGGGCTGCCATGATGAGCGATTCTGTTTCTCTCTTAAGGTTCCCCTTTCGTAACCACGTCCATGATTTCTCGTCTGCTATATCTTGTATCTGTCTTTTAAACTCGCCGTACAATTTTTTCCCTTCCCATCTTTCTTTTCTTGCTTGCTGTACTGTTCTATTGTTTTCTACTTTATTGTTTGTTGCACTATCTCTCGCGCTCTTTATGATTTCTTCACTATTTGTTTGCACATATCTTTCTAGGACTGTTTTAGCTCTCTGGACAAAATCTTCTATGCTGATGAGCCCCCTACCACCTTCTTTTCTCTTAACGTATAGTCTATCTGTATTATTATTATTATTATTATTATTATTATTATTATTATAATTATTATCATTATTATTATTATTATTATTATTTTGGAATCTCACACCAGTTGCCTGGTGGTAACCGCTGGAGTTTGAGTGACAGCAAGTCTCAAGTCTCCAGCCCTCCTCTCCTAGTACTCATAGGTCGCAGTAATTCTACGATTTACAGTTTCACACCAGTTGCCCAGTGGTTATCGCTGAAGGCTGAGTGACCATAAGTCTCCTCAGGTCTTCAGCTAACGTCTCCTCTCTCTTTCGCATATCATGTCAGGGCTAAAATTCGTTGCAGTACTTATATCTCTAGCATCTTCCTCAGTATCCGTGCAGTTCCCAGTAGTGCTGTGGTCTGTACGGTCTCTATCCTCCCCCTAATCCCGATCTCCTCCAGTCTCTCCCTCAGCGTTTTGGGGACAGTTCCTAGCGCTCCCACTATGACCGGTACTACCCTGGTTTTCATGTTCCACATTTTCCTTAACTCCCTTGCTAGGTCCTGGTATTTTTCCCTTTTTTCACCCTCCTTCTTTTTTACTCTATGGTCTGCAGGTACAGCAACGTCTACTATTCGGCAGGTCTTCCTTTTTTTATCTACTATTACTAAGTCCGGTCTTCTTGCCTGGATGAGGTGGTCAGTTTGGATGTCAAAGTCCCACAGTAGTTTGTGGTTGTCATTCTCCAAAACTACCTCTGGCTTGTGCTGATACCACTTTTCCACATGGTTGAATCCCATTCGTTTGCTTAGTTCCCAGTGTATCATCGTTGCTACTCTATCGTGTCTATGCTTATACTCCTTCTGGGCGAGTTGACTACATTCACTAGTTATGTGGTTTACAGTCTCATCTCTTTCACCGCACATGCGGCATTTGCTGTTTGTCTGTGTTCTGTCGATTTTTGTTTTTATGTAGTTTGTCCTTATGCTTTTGTTTTGGGCTGCCATGATGAGCGATTCTGTTTCTCTCTTAAGGTTCCCCTTTCGTAACCACGTCCATGATTTCTCGTCTGCTATATCTTGTATCTGTCTTTTAAACTCGCCGTACAATTTTTTCCCTTCCCATCTTTCTTTTCTTGCTTGCTGTACTGTTCTATTGTTTTCTACTTTATTGTTTGTTGCACTATCTCTCGCGCTCTTTATGATTTCTTCACTATTTGTTTGCACATATCTTTCTAGGACTGTTTTAGCTCTCTGGACAAAATCTTCTATGCTGATGAGCCCCCTACCACCTTCTTTTCTCTTAACGTATAGTCTATCTGTATTATTATTATTATTATTATTATTATTATTATTATTATTATTATTATTATTATTATTATTATTATTATTATTATTATAATTATTATCATTATTATTATTATTATTATTATTATTATTATTATTATTATTATTATTTTGGAATCTCACACCAGTTGCCTGGTGGTAACCGCTGGAGTTTGAGTGACAGCAAGTCTCCTCAAGTCTCCAGCCCTCCTCTCCTAGTACTCATAGGTCGCAGTAATTCTACGATTTACAGTTTCACACCAGTTGCCCAGTGGTTATCGCTGAAGGCTGAGTGACCATAAGTCTCCTCAGGTCTTCAGCTAACGTCTCCTCTCTCTTTCGCATATCATGTCAGGGCTAAAATTCGTTGCAGTACTTATATCTCTAGCATCTTCCTCAGTATCCGTGCAGTTCCCAGTAGTGCTGTGGTCTGTACGGTCTCTATCCTTCCCCTAATCCCGATCTCCTCCAATTATTATTATTATTGTGAGTGAATTGTATACATTTGTTATAAACAATGTCTTGTCTGCTTTCTTTTTTCTTCCCTTCTTTCTTTCTTTCTTTCTTGTATTCTTTTTTTATCTCTAGGTTCGATTAAACAAAGAACAATATATCGTGGTGTGACGTAAAATAATTTCCTTCCTTTCTCTTTCTCATTATCTTTCCCCCTTATTAGGATAACAGCTTTCATTCTTTGTTAGGAAAGATGTCAGTCTCTCTTTAACCACTATCTCTCCGGGTCACTTGATTCTTTACAAACGCTGTCAACCGATTCAAATCTAGTCTCAACATGTTTTCTCTCTCGATTTCAGAACAATTGACCAACATCGCTACTGAAAATATTAAAGAATCAGATTGGTAAGACAAGGCAGAATCAGGATAAAGGAACATTCAGAAATATTCAGAACTTGAAAATGGAGCAAGTAAAAATGTAAGAAAAAAAAAGTATTGAAAAATATCTGATTATGTAATGAGCTGCGTAATGGTCTATATTCTCTGTCTGTAATATCTGTCAAGGTGGGTGATTATTAAATGCTAATTATACGGGTTCATTCTGGTTGGACATAAACAAGAAAGGGCAGAACAAGAAAATGATTTTTCAATATCTTAGGTATAGTGCCACCTCAAAATTATTTAAATGCTGCCGTCATTTTTGACGGCATATGTTAACTAGTAAACAGACAATATTTGGTGAGAGCCAAAAGGTCAAGCAACTGGCATCAGGCTGACGATTTGTTTATTGTAATTGTTAATTTCTTTTAAATGATTCCGTACAATAAAAGAGGAACAAATTGACATCTTTGAAACATCTGGAGGGAACATCTATACAACAAACCTGATTGCTGCAGGGTCAAACTCAACCCTACTGCTTCGATGTATTACATCTCTTCAGTGTGGCTATAGACTTTCCATTATCCCATCCAGTACCGCGAGGCAGGATTGAAACCTTCGTTTCAGATCCGGAGACCTACCTCTGGGCTACGGAACTGGACGGCCAGTAAGGATGAATTTAGGCGATATAGTTATTTATGCAGAAATTCCCCATCCACTAGAGTGCTGTCTTCCTGTGGAAGAGCATTGCGTATATATATATCCATATATATATATATATATATATATATATATATATATATATATATCTTTTTTTAATTGGATGAAATATCGCAACAGTACTATTAATTTTGCCTAGTTTGTACCTCCTTTCTAACTTTTAGTTACGGTCTGAGTCAAAGTTGAGATTAAAAGGGAAGTTAAAAAAATAGTCAAAATTGATCATATATTATTTCAAAGAATGAAAGAAGCCGTTGTGTATCTGTATGATAAATTCTCGTTAATATTCAAAATTTGTCAGTTTTACTCAGTCAGTGCGACTGTCTCCTGGCAATCAGTTGGTTATGACCCCTGATCATTCTTGTCCTTGTTGAGGTAGGAAAAATAAAGTCAAATCCAGTTTGGGAGTTTGACAAAACTGCCGAAACCTATTTGTTTAATGAGATGAGGGTGACTTGTGGACTCTTGTTAAAGGAATGTCCAACTTAACGAGGAGTTTCTAGGGTTCACAAAATCGTCTGCCCTTTGCCACGTTCAGTGAACCTGAATATGGGAGAAATTGGAGATCTCTCTCTCTGATTTGCATCGTAATGGTAAGAGGAGAGAGAGAGAGAGAGAGAGAGAGAGAGAGAGAGAGAGAGAGAGAGAGATGAGATGAGAAAAAAGTGAGGCACAAGTCAGAACAGGAAGAGTCAAATGGAGAGAGGAAGAGAAAGAGATAATGACAAAGAAAGGGTGGGGAATCTCTCTATCTATATATATAGAGAGATAGGGCAAGCACCTGGCGTTTTGTGATGACAGAGCTAGTCCTTCACTTGATGCTCTTCATATGCAGCATGACTGGCACTAATGCCTCTAGGAAAAGCAAGAATCTGACAAGTGAGTGGCACCACTTCGGGTGCTTGTCGCCTCTGTCTGTCGAGACGAGTAAAGAACAATTAAGCAAGGGTAATCACCATACGTGCAGTGTTGGTTTAATTTAACAAATATTTAGAGTAAGGCAGACAATGAAGTACAAAAAACAAACTACAAATTAGGAAAATATAGGAAAGGAGTAAATTAAAAGACAGTTTAATTAGAAAAAAAAAAAATATCAGTTGAAACCGTCACGTGATCAACGTTTTTTTGCCAGCATTCCATGTTGGAGATGAGCAATCGAAAAATTGAAAAAAGGGGGTCATCAATGACTGTTACTGCCTTTTGTAGGGCATTGATCATCAAAGATCCTGAAAAAACAAGTATGGATGCTACTGGGCGAAAACTAAGGGACCAACTTAGCTTGAAATTACATTGCAAACTGAAACCCAAATTAAAAACCTATTTCGGGGAAGAATTTTCGAAAAACGGAAAATAAGTTATTTTCACATCATATGGAGTGAATGCTTAAACTTCTAGCCCTCTATCTGCATTGGTGCAGCCTGTACACATGATAAATACATACATACATACATACATACATACATACATAGCAGGCTATGCTAACCAGACAGACGAACTTTAAAACTGAAGAAATCTACGCTGACTGTTTCAGTGACACATTTGCTGACAGTTTTGGTTGACAGTCACTTATTAGGTAAACACAGAAGTGAGAAATGAGTGAGAAAATCACACACACACACACTCCAACAAACACATACACACACACATACACACACACACTCCAACAAACACACACACCCCAACAAACACACATACAATGTTTTGGTCGTATTGTTGGTTTTAGAATATGGAATCATTACTCGGAGCACATGCTCGATTCGACTAAACACGTCACATCCGTTTTTTTTTGTATATTCGGGTTGTGTTATCAAGGTACTTCCGAGTTGCCCCCCTTGCATTGGGTAATACTAGGGAAATACTTCGACCATATCATACAAAATGATTACTACACCCCGTCTAACAAAAAAAGGAAAAAGTAAATCAACTAACAAAGAAGAGCAAGTTTAGAAGAAGAAGAAGAAGAAGAAGAAGAAGAAGAAGAAGAAGAAGAAGAAGAAGAAGAAGAAGAAGAAGAAGAAGAAGAAGAAGAAGAAGAAGAAGAAAAAAAGCTGAAAGATAAAACGCTTCGGTCTGTTCTCAAACTAATAAGTTTATGTCATGTACACTGGGTGTTAATGGCGTCGAAGACTATTAAATTTCGTTGTCATTTTGGAATTTCGGCTGATGGCTCGTTAACCGCAACGAATTAGAGATTAAAGCAAGAATAAGTCTTGGGTGAAGACTAACAGATGTTGTTGTGGATCCCCTTTGCCTGAGAGATTTTCCTTTCTGTGAATGCAAACATATTTTGAGTGTCGAGATGCAGAGAGGAGATAAAAGCCGACGGTTTTCCAACTCAGTGGACATTACAACAAAGACAGTATGCACAGTCCTGCAAAAATTGCTTCCCATAATATATATATATATATATATATATATATATATATATATATATATATATATATATATATATATATATATATATATATATATATATATAATTGTATAATTGGGCTGCAATCTTTCATTTATACAAGTTTCATTAAACATGGCAGACAATGAATGTCGCTTCAGTTCTTTTGGTAATTGTTCTTGTTTTCTCACAAGAAAACCAACGTCTGATTCAAACTGATGTAAAAAGTTGGATGGCTGGAATTATTTCTTGCTGTTTCATTGTGTTGAACAATCTAATTTTTTTTCTTGGTTGGGTTGGTTCTCGTCGTTATACACATTCAACCATCTCTGCCCATGTCCATTGGAGATCTTATCGAAAATTGCTGTTGTTGTTTCTTATTTTATTAATATTGCTTCAAGTCTTTTTTGAAAATTAGATGCATATAGTATTCAGATGTTGTTGACCAAAATTTGTCGTATTGGGGTTTGAAATGGTTTATTCATGTTTAATAAAAAAATCCCAAAACAAACAAAAAAGAACACAAATAGTGAAACACACGCAAACACACACACACACACGTACACTCACATATATATACGCATATATAGTCTTGAAAGCTGTACAGCATTTAACACAAAACTCTTTAGAAAAGCTTAATTTTTTTTGTCTCACTTGAGTTTATGTATGTATGCATGTGTGAGTGTGTGTGCATGTGAGAGAAATAGAGAGAGAGAGGAAAGACAATTTTAGGAACAAAATTTTGCTCAAAACATCGATATTAGCAAAATATCCATTACTCATCATATATATATATATATATATATATATATATATATATATATATATATATATATATATATATATATATACAAAATGTCATAAATAAGAATCAAATAAACTGGATCATTAGCTTGGAGAAGCCCAAACAGGGCTGGAACATAAACGTGCTTGAGTGGAGAATCCTTACTTCAAATACATATTTGAAGCTCTAATCTAAATCAACATAATTATTGAAGTTGAATGTATCGAACACTATATATATATATATATATATATATATATATATATATATATATATATATATATATATCAGTTAATTCCCGAAAGAAAAATCACAGCTATATTTAAATTGCTACTGACATATTAGTTATTTTTTTTTTTCTATCACAACTTAATTTAGGTTGTCAATGTACAATAGTGAGTGGACATTTAAGATCAATGCTGTTTGGAGAAAAGCAATAGAAAATAAGATTTTGTTTCCAAAAAGATTTAGATTTTAGATTTTAATTCAGTTAGGAGTGAGCCCGGCCAAAACCAACAAATTATGATAAAAACTCACCATCACAGTCAATAAATGTACAACCGAAGCGTAAAAAACTTGGAGTCGTATAAAAAGATTCAATTGGAGAATAAGTATGGTCAGGATATGTTCTATTCATGACATCACTGGCGTTTTCGACTGGAGAACACCTAAAATTGATTGTAAAAAGATATAGAAACAGCTAGAATGTGGAGAAATCCGATTTCATTTTAAAAATCTTCAACGGATCCAAAAGGTCAAATTATCTTTTTTTTCCGAAAATGAAAATAAAAAAAGCTAGAATGGATCAAGTTGAGTACTGATACCAATTTTCAAGTCTGTAGACAAAACGGTATGATCAGGACCGCAGGAACACACACGAAAAACCCCACACACAAACATATTCACATCCAAAAAAACACTTTCTCATCTCTGATGACTGCAGTTGTTCAATTAGAAGACTTGTGAGAAATGATCCACAAAACGTCATTCATAGAACTTACAGCAAGCGTCAACATCAACTAAAAATATTCGGAATCGTTCAAGAGCAATTGGAAAAGATTGAAATCTCGGTAAATAGGATTCGACAATGTTCCACAGTTAAGAACTTGGAAGATTCCAGCTGATTTTGCATTGTGGCATCACTTGTGATGAAACATCAAAGAATTCACGCAATGGCTGGATGTAGACGAGATGCCGAAACGGCTTGGCGATACGTGGATTATTTGATACGTCCTTGCTTCCTCCAAATCGGCCAAAACAATGCTTTTATGTTGCATAAATGTTTAATTCTGTTGAAGATGAAGACTTTAGTGCACCTTGCTTATTCGCTTGACTTCTACGGATTATCGTTTTGTCAAGCATCTAGACCATTACTTTATAGACAAAAACAGCTCCAGGATAACATTTAAGTAGCCGTGAATAAGTGGCTTCTTGAATGGATTTTTTTTTTTTACGGAGAGCATTGTCGAGTTGTTGCCAAGATGGGATAAATGCATAGAACCCAAGGCATATACTTGTATAACAAAACACCCAGTTTATTCTGTTTAACTCGGATGACGATTTCATGTACAAACACAAAGGTCTACATTCATTGGTTGTTGATTACTATTAAGCTTTTGGAGCGGAAATATTTGAACAGTTTTATTGTTAATGCCTGTTAATTATCTCGACTTTTCATATTTTCGTTTCCTCTTACATACACATTTCTGATGTTTGAACTGAATGACTTTTTTCTATGAGCAGAAAGATCTTACCTCAATACGGATTGATAAAATGTGTACACGATTTGTATGTGTTGTATGTGTACACACCTTGTATACTCTGGGAGAGAGAGAGAGAAAGAGAGAGAGAGAGGGGGGGAGAGAAAAAAGTGAGAGAAAGACAGACAGATAGCGAGAAAGTGCAGCTCAGAGAGCGAGAGAGAGCATATACAGATCCTAGCATTTGAAAACCTGGCTTCTACATAGGCTGGGACGTATTACAATAGCACAGAAAGTATTTGCACGACTACATAATCTGTTCCGTTGGTATATTAGAGTTCAAAAGACGATGGTATTGTGCCAACAATTGGAAAGAGTATTGTAAATCATTGAAAAACCGGAGCCATCAAAGATTGTTTTTCAAGCTTGATAAATAATGGAGATTCTTTGTCCTTTTATACGAAAGAATAACAGATTTATGAATTTGATTTTCAAAATGAAAATTTGTTGATATATTAATGATTGAAATATGTTGATATATTGATGATTAAAACAATTCGGAAACTGATAGACGCCTACGATGGAAATATCTTGTTGTTAAATTGCAATTGACAAAAAGTGGTTCAAAATCCTGAGGGCTTGAGATTTAGAATTTCTCAACAATTCCATTATATATATATATATATATATATATATATATATATATATATATATATATATATATATATATATATGTGTGTGTGTGTGTGTGTGTGTGTGTGTGTGTGTGATTGGTTGCGCAAAAAACAACAAAAGACCCAAAAAACAATTGACCAAAAGTGGTCGGGGTGAAACTTGAAAAAATGAGGTTGACTGGCAAATTCATCCATTCACATGTAAAGATACAATTAGGTCGCACCACTATTCAATCACATTATTGCCGATTGGAATGTATGTTCGGACGATTGTCGCCGATTCGTATTTTCAATCGCAGATCTGCTTACAGTGATGCATAAAGAAGAAATTACAACTCCTTCTAAGATAAACGTAAAGAAATCAGCCAATTCCAGCTACATTCTGGGGAACAAGTGTAAGGACGATGGCCTGTGCCTAAAACCATCGATAACGGGTAACTACAAGTGCAGGACATTCTAAACGCTCGGAAATACCACAAAAGTCTTTAATTGGACTTTTGGATCTACATTAACATGAGGCCTAGTTCTCTTCCTATGACCATAGACATCATAATCAAATTGTTGTTCCATTCACTAACATAATTGCCTATCTTACTCCTGGCCCTTTCTTTGTTTCTTATTTGGCTAAATCTGCAATATCCAGGAACCTAGATCACTTCCGATGACTGCAGTCTTCAGGATCGAGGGTCATTATTTTCAGAGGTGTGTCTCGGACCTGGGTTCCAATCTGTACAGGCTGCTATAATATTGGACTACTACTCCGAGAGGTTAGCTGACCTCAGCAGTGAATTCACATCTGCTTCTGTCGGAGTGTCTCTTGTGTTTCTTTTTGGAAGTGATGCATTTACCAACTACGGAGTGTTCACGTCCTGTTGTTCGACTACACAAGTCGGCCATATTTTCACAAAGGGGTGGCAGACCCCGATTGCTAGCTCAGGCATCAATCACAAAAAGGGCTTGTTCCTATTCATGCCACTCCGTTGGACCATTGGATACAAACCCATGGTTGAAAGGTTGTGTCGGTCCTGTGCAAGTCACTATTGACCTCAAAACTTCATTGCACAAGTTTGAAGGCTATAGTCGTGAAACACTCTGCACAAAATTTTAGTTTCCTAAAGTCTGGGCATTCATTCATATGTATGTCTCTCTCTTTTGTCTCTCTCTTTCTCTCTGTCTCTGTCCGTCTGTCTGTCTCTCCCTCTCTCTATACATATATAAATATATATATATATATATATATATATATGAGTATGTATGTATATATATATATGTATGTGTGTGTATATATATATATTTATATATATATATATATATATATATATATTTATATATATATATATATATATATATTTATATATATATATACACACATATATATAATCACAAATATACTTAAATTTAAAAACAATAACTTTCTTACAAGTATGTGGATTCATCAAATGAATAAAAAAGTTTCTGCGGTTTTCGTTGTTCGTTTTTTCATCAGCTTGAAGAGAATGACGAAGCCAACAGTTTGTAAGCATTTTCAGCAACTTGAAACCCAAACACATTATTTCCCATCAGATAATCTTCTGTGTAGGCCATGATGAGTCAATATTCTAAGTGGGGACGGTTTTTCTGGTTTGAAAATCAACATTCAAATCCTTTTTTTTCACCAAGAATAAGCAGAGAAAAACCAAACTATCTCAGCGTGTCTTGTGTATATATATATATATATAAGCATATATATATAAGCATATATATATATAAGCATATATATAAGCGTCATTCCCGGAATCTGGGCTGCACTGAGTATTGTTATCATATATATGCCCAAATAAAAAGTATGCACTATCTAAATGATACAGATATCAATTTGTTTGGGGGCTGAAGCAATAGTAAGTATACCGAAAAGGTCTGGTTAGTCATTCAGCAGAAACCGTCACGTGACATCAAATTTTGGCTGCATGCCTTGTTGGGGATGATCAATAGAAAAAGTTGGAAAAAAGGGTGATCAATAGATGGGATACTTTTTACACCTTCTGTTGGACATAAATCAATAAAAACATCTGAAATTTTACAAAAACAAACGGGTGTAAATTAGCGACCAATTCGTCATAAACTTCAATTTCCAACTAATAACCTATTTTTTTGGGGGGGGGGTGTTACTAAAACGTGTGTAGTACACTACTAAGTTCCAAGACTGTAGCATGAAAAATGCGTTCTGTACAGCTTCCACACTTGAACTCCACCTTGAAAGTTGATGTTTTGGGACAAAAGAAGCCCCCAAAAAGTGAAAGAAAAAAACAACACTTGAAAAAAAAGAAAAAAAAAAGAGAAATCTTCAGAAAATGTCCAGGAGATTTTTAATGCAAATTTCCAAAGTTGCACCATGAAAGATGTATTCTATACAACTTCCACACCTCTAAAACCCTAAAAAAACAAACTTGGGACAAAAAAGCCCCCAAAGCCAAAAGAGTACCTTTTCAAAAAGTTATTTTTTTTCTTCAAAAGATTTCTAGTGGACTACCAATGTAAATCTTTAGCCTTATAAGGTTAATTGGTGCCACCTATTGATGTTCCAGGTTCATACATACTCACATACATTGACAGAATGGGATGAAAACTGAAGAGATCTATTTTGATAGTTTTGGAGACTGTTTTGTTCGACGGTTCATCATAGCCGGTGTTCCCACACCGGACACAGATTTCAAATGACTTTAAAATAGTAAAGCACTCAATTCATTTAGAGTACTTATAAAATGTGCTATACTTATTTTTTTCTATCTATCTATCTATCTATTTATATATCTATCTGCCTTTTAGATTAAAAAAATATAAAAATGAGATCGGAAGTATTTCCTTTCATCGAATAGAGTAAAGCAGCACTCTTCACTGCCGAGAGGATATCAGTCTCAAGTCATCATAAATGCTTGTCTACATTCTGAAAACCTTTTTGTGCTCGTTAACACTTTCCTTTTTTTTCTTTCAATACACACACACACGCACACACGCACAC
>OY735216.1:57305339-57381565 GCA_963457665.1 Thysanoteuthis rhombus | reverse complement strand
AACATGCTAACAAGTCAGTCAATGGTCGAACATAAAAATTAACGACTTTCCCCGACCCTTCGATGGCGAACATATTCCCTTAAATAGTTTTCACAACTAATACAAAATCTTGTCCCATTTAATCATTTGTAATTTAATTCAATCGTTCAACTACAGTCGTTCTATCTTTTTTTTACACACACACACACACACACACACACAAACACACACACACACACACACACATACAAACACACACACACACACACACACACACACACACATATATATATATATATATATATATATATATGTATATATGTATATATATACATGCATGTGTTTGTATGTTCATGTGTTGCTGCACTCTTGGTCATACCGTTTTGTCTACATATTTTGAAATAAACCCACTATGGAAATAGTGAGAAAAATGCATATGTGTACGATAAGTTAATATAAATGAAAAAACTTAAAAGAATAGTTTAACATGAAATAGATGAAAAATATTCATGCTCTGAAAGAATTTGAAAACCTTTTTTTTGGCAACGTTTAATTACATGAGTGTACAAGTCACTATGAATAGGCATTTTGTGCCACTGCATTTATATGTCTCCGTCTAATTCATGTTGAAATATTCTGGAAATAGACGGAAAAATATTAATGCAGCGGAGCGGCACACTTTTTAGTGGCATTTGCACGTGTAACTAAAATTTGAAAAATGAGATCGTTCGATTCTGTGACTGTGTTGCATAGCTTACTACAGATATAATTGCATTGGCAAGAAAAACCCGTTGTGTTTCAAACTACCTCGTTGAAGCTACAAGCGCAGCTCCAAAAAAATAAAGACAGAAAAAAAAAACAAAAAAAAAAAAACAAAAACGGATGAAGTGGACAAAGATCTGAGTGTGAGGGGAGGATCCAAATTTGATAGATAAACAGAAAGGTTTTTCTCAACGAAGTATACGGGATTTCCCATGGAAATTATTGGCCTATGTTTGAATGTTCAAGCTGAAAATGTGTGTATGAGGGGAAACTTGTCTGAATTAAGAAAAAAAGATAGATGGTGATGGCCCCTGTTGACATCTGAAAGTTAGTTTGGGGTCAAGTTAATTTTGGCAAATCTAACCGCGACGACTTACCCACAAAGACTGCAATGTGAGTACAGGGTAAATTGACCCTACCATGAACATAGAGTAGGTGGTGTTATCCTCTGGAGACCTTTAAAGGTCAATCAAAAGTCAGCTTAATTTGGATATTTTCAAATTTAATTGAGAAAGCTGCACCCAAATGACTGAAAATTTGTGTACACGGATAACTTGAATACATGATGGATATAGGATAGGTTATGATTACCTCTGGGCACCCATAAAGGTCAATGTAGGACGGTGTCAATTTAGTCATTTCCTTACCAAACAGAGACATCAGCACCCAACGGGATGCAAATCTATGTACAAGAGTAAATTGACACCAGGATGAACATAGCGTAGGTTACACTGAACCTTGTGACTCTAAAGGTTCATCTCAGGTAAGATCAATTTTGGCATTTTCTAAAAAAGTCGTTCTTGGTATTTTCAAATTTAATGAAGGCGGGTGTACCTAACGGGCTGCAAACTTATGTACCAGGTGAACATAGTGTTGGTGGCAATGACCTCTGGTGACCTCTGGTGACTTGTAAAAGTCAATTTAGGGTCAGGTTAATTTTGGCATTTTCAAAGAGGGTCAATTTGGATATTTTCGACCAACCTAAGGAGGGGCTTTGCGTTATGATTTATTACATGACCTTTCAGTATCGATTACTTTATCCTCGTGCAACGCTAGTACACACACACACACTCACACACACACATATATATATATATATGTATATATAGGAGTGTTTCATTGAAGTCGCAAGTATGAGAGGGTAGAATTTACGTATCCCAAACTCAGCATTCAAGCCGCGTGGTAACACTGTACTCAGAGACAACAGGATTTAGGAATGGAAATTATTGCATCGCACGCTAGCCTCATTCAAGCATCCATTCCTTCCTGTTGTGTCTGCTACGTCATTTTCCAATGTAGTGAAACGGTTACGAATCTACATCCACACTAAAAGGGATCACTTTCAAGATCTTTTGTAAAGTTAGATGTATGTGCAAAACTCCGTGCACACACACACACACACACACACTATATATATATATATATATATATATATATATATATATATATATATATATATATATATATATATATAGAGAGAGAGAGAGAGAGAGAGAAATAATTAATCTTTTTCTCGTGGAGTATTCCACAGCAGACTGTTGTGCACACAAATGCTGATTATTCAAGCGGATTTTTCCAAACTTCGTCGGTATTTAAGTAGATTTCTGCTTTATATATATGTAAATATCTGTGTGTCTGTGTGTGTGTGTGTGTGCACGTGTGTGTGTGTGCACGTGTGTGTGTATAATTTAGAACCTCGTCTCAATATTCCAGCCGAAGTTCCTGTTGACTGCTTAGTGTCTTGGTATTGTCATCTGGTTAGTTAATTCAGTTAATTCAGATCTCACATTATTGAATTAACGTTTCTTCTCCGTCTTACGAACTTCGACTGGGAAGTTATGAATACAAAGAGAAATGAGAATGAGGCTGTATTTCAACCAGGCATTATCGAACCCACCCTTTGACAGAAAACCAACTGAGACTCATTGTATCGTTAGGAACTGTTGTGGTCTCTCGTGTTTGTGGTAATGATGTTTCGGCCCCGAAATCATACCTGGCCCCGATGTATATTAATTGGAACAAATCGTTGGCAGAGTAAGGATAATGATATTCACAATTTTCATTTCTTCGTTTGATAATATTGTTTTTTATTCTGACTGTTGTTGATGTTCTTACCTTGGATTTCATGCTGATTTTAGACGTGTCCATACGTCTCTATTAGACGCTTTTCGGTCGGTCAGTCGGTCGGTCATTCTGTTAGTCCGTCGATCCTGCTTACGTTGAATAACAGAAACAGGAAGGAGGGAAGAGATGTGAAGTCATTAAAGGATGACGTCATTAATCCTATGACGCGATAATAGAACGTACGAGTTCGGCATTTTTGTATTTGAAAAAAGCCATTTACGATTTTTACTGGAATATTTCCAAATTGCGATATTAGAATCAATTGACCCAAAGAAAGACTACCTGCTTTTCTTCCCCTTCCTGCTACTACCACCACAATACTGGTGGACGCATCGTTGAACTTACGGTCCTTTTTTTTTTTAATATTCTGTATTTTGCGTACTCCATTTTTCTGTATGCATGACATTACGACCGATCTTTTCTTCGGGCTTCAGACGAATTTTCCCAGCTGCAGTGACTGTTGTCAGTCTGGTTTTATCTGTAATGATTCAAGCTCCCAAACCAGGTCATAACATTGTTTTATAATCTCTCTTCCTTTCCCTTTGCATCTCCCTTTCACTACTGCGTTTACTTTCGTTGTCTCCTTGATCTCAATGCTCTCTAACCGTTAGAATTTTTCTTTCTTCAAACTTTTTTCGATCTTGTATCCATTCAAAAAATCCAAGCCTTTTTTTCTTCTTCTTCTTCTCCTGTCTTTTTTAATTCCTGTTAACCAACGAACTAGATGTAGAAATCTAATCCCAATCGGATGTTATCGCAGCTGCAAGGATTTGTCAGACACCTGGCTTCCGCATTTTCTTCCTCTCTTCGAATCATCTCTCACTTTTTATGACTGTCATTCTCTCCTTCGATCAATACATAACACCCTCTCTCATTTAATCTCTCTTCTTCTTCTTCTTCTTCTTCTTCTTCTTCTTCTTCTTCGTCATATCTATCCTTCTTCTTTTCTAGTCTCTACAGTCTTAGACTTCTTTTCTTTCTTTTTCTCCAGCATTACAATAACGTACCCCTGTTCTTTCTTGTACCATCTTTCTATATTCCTTTAGATATACTTTTTCTCTTCCCTTTTTTTTTCTCAACCATACCTACTTATAAGACATCTTCTCAGTCTATCCACCATTTTTTCCTGGTTCTTCCTTCATATATTTTATATACTCTCTTTGGGTGTTTCCTGGTTCAATTTCGCACACTCTTTTTACTTCAATGTCTCACCGCTCTTAAAAAAATCACTTTTCTCTCGATAATTTTGTATTTCTTTTCACACAACTAGTTGAATTCATTTTTTCTATTTATTATTGTAAATGTATTTATGTCTTATGTATGTACTAATCACACTCCCACCACACACACACCTAGATTTCAACAACACGACATTTGTCAAAAATAAAAATAAAAATTGTCAAAATGTCTGAGACATGCATTCATACCTTTCCCAGGGGTATAAGTGCTGAGTAAACATGAAGAGACTCAGCCAGAATGCGAAATTCTATTTTCTGTGCCAATAACAGTTGTGCCACCACCTGTAAATAAAATGCAATAAATACAAAGGTGTGGTTGACCAATGTCTCCTGGCAGCTAACCGTGTAGGGGTGATCAATTAACAAATCGGGAAAAAGTGACCGATGTATAAGTTACTTCTCTCACTTTTTGTTGGGCAATTATTTTATCACGGAAATAAAGTCTGAAAAAAGAGGGCATGAATGCTGCTGGGCACAAACTAAGGGATCAAAGCATAAGCTTGCATTGTAAGTGGACCCCCCCCCACTAAAAATCTATACAGGAGAAGAATTTTCAAAAAACTTATAAACGATTCTATTAGACCATTGTTACAAGACTTAAGGAGAAACTGTGGTTCAATTGGTGCGACCTGTATGCATGATGGATGGATAGCTCCTTTGACCCACTTGAAAATTGAAGAAACCCCATGTTGATAGGTTTGGTCTTTCAGCCGTCTAGCTCCATTGGTGTAGCCTTTACGCAGGATACATTCATAGCAAGCCAGCTGGGCCAATTTGAAAACTGAAAGAAATCTACGCTGACAGTTTTGTTCACAGATTTTGTTGGCGGTTTCTAATGAATGATAAATTGTATTACGCTCAATCAATTGTTTCAGCTATCGGCTGACAGACATACAGTGTGTTACTGCTATAAAAAAAACCCCCAAAACACGATGAGATATTTGCCATTCTGTGTCATACATGGATTACAAAAGAATTTGATACGATATCTTGAGCATTAGTAAAGTTCATGCAGGTTTTGGAAATGAGTTTTTCATGCGACTTTTAGGTGTGTAAACGTCGGCTGCAACTTCAGTATGATCGAGGCCACCCACAATGGGACAATATGTTAAATGGATCCTGGGAGCTTATGTAAACAAAGTAAACGTTCGCTGAAGATACAGAGAAAACAATTTAAAATTAGAGACCTCCCTAAAAGTCATGTCATTAGTGAAAAAAACATTTCAAATTCAGTGGATACGACTATTTTATTACGTATTCAAAATGTCAAAACAATTTACGGATTGGTAGATCTTAACTTTAAGATTTAAAATATAGGGCCTTTTTATGCTAATACGCATGTACATACACGTTAATATGCATAAATGGAACGTCTTTATGTATATAGCAGTAGATATCACATGTATTACAAGTCCCAAAACAAATTGTCATACATATTTGGTATCGGCCATAAAACACCCACTGAAAGATACAAGGGTAAACTAACTCATTGAGGAATTTAAACACTTAAATGCTATCGTCTCCTAAAACTTGTGAATTATTTTTGTCATGGATGCTGAATAAAGCGTAATTCATTACATAATATAAAGGAGCTTTAATTATGTGTGTGTATGTGCTTGCGCGTGCATGTGTGTTATTGATAAATGGATATATGATCCGACAGAATGATTCCTGCAGCAGTTCCATTTTCTTAAATAGTTTATTCTATTCACGCTGTTCGGGCCGAAGAATACATCCACCGTGTAATGACTGGAGATCCTTTTGAATAAGAGTTTCAGATATAATATAACGCAATTCATAATATATATATATATATATATATATATATATATATATATATATATATATATATATATATATATATATATATATATATGGTGTTTAAAGCTCTAAAGCTGTCTAGACTCTACATATAGATGTGTGTATACTTTTAGAAGTTATTTGACGTTACTTCATGCTATCATACATAAAGCTTGACATTCAAGTTTATGTAAAAAAAAAGCATCAATAGATCGGTAAAAATGATGTTGTTATATATAGTCAATTTGTAAGAATGATTCTTGGAGACCCTGACCAAGACAGGGGACATGTCTTATATATTGCTATGCAGATTTAAATACATGCAAACATGAAGAAATTATACATCTGCACCTTGCATAAATGAATCCCTTGGCCTGCGCGTGAACCAGAACTAAATGCCTAAAATATCATCTACAATTATCTTGGAAAAATACCAGCACATGATTTGTCATTTTATCAAAAATCACCTAAAATAATTTGATAAGCATACATGGTACCAACAATCTGAGATTATATTGAAAAAATAGTTCTTTTATCTAAAAGTATCTAAATAATATACCAGCACAGGATTTGGGCATTGTTGGTCCTTAAATGACCATACAGACCCCCAAAAGGCACTTTTTTGAAAGAAAACCCTGATAAGCTGTTTCAGATGGTGCTTAGTGGTATATTCATGTACATCTTCAAGGTTTTGCCCAAAGACGTATCCAGGAGCGCCCGGAGACACAGACGAGCAAATAGAAAGGAATCTGTAGCCCACTTGGTTAGTTGGTCAGTCTGGTGATTTATAGGGCTACGGTCATTCGAACATATTAAATGGAGACAAAACTATAAGATAAAGGCATCATGTACAAATAAACAAAAAGAAGAATGGAATAGAAAAAGGTAAGATGATAAGCAAAAAAAAAAAAGAACAGGTCTGGTTGGTCACTCAATAGAAACCGTTTCTCAGCAGTATGCTGCTTTGGGGTGATCAATCAATAATTGGGATGAAATGAGTGATCAATGAATAAGTTATCCCCCAGCATTTCGTTGGACAGTGATCGCCAGAAAAGTCAGAATTTAAAAAAAAAAAAAAAAATGAGTGAATGCTACTTGACACAAAGTATCATGAATTTACATTGGAAATTGATCCAACCATTATTTAAAATGGAAACGCTTTTTCATAGACATGATAAATCTTAATGTTGATATTTTCAGCCATCTATCTCCTTTGTTGCAACTCGTACGCATGATACATACATTGCCAACCGGACAGACGTATTAAATTGCAAACTGAAAACAAACTGTATTGACAGTTTACGCGACAGTTTTGCTTGACAGTTTCTCATCTGATGAAAATGACGAATTCAGTGGCGTAACTGAAGATATGGTCACCCAGAGCGCTTGGGCCCTCGAAGGGGGACCCCTCCAACTCATAGTGAGATTTGCTATTGTATAATATTTGTAGAAATTCTGTAGGTGACTTTTTGTTGACTTTTTTTAGTTTCCCTCCACTAGGGGGCCCGGGTGCGATTTAAAATTACCCCCCATTCCCTTCCTTGTGCAGTAGACAGAAAGAACAATTGCAAGGGCAAAGAAGTTTGCAATCTGTAAAACGAATTGAGAAGAAATGTCAATAGAAAGATAAAAAGAAGAAGAAAGAAAATAAGGAAATCCTAGAAAAAAAAAACAAAGAAAAAAATACAAAGAAAAAAAACTCGAATAAAAGAACAAATAAACAAACAAGACAAGAAGAGAAAAAAGTAGAACAGGAAAAAAAATCTGAAAGAAAAACACAATAGATAACGTGAATGGGAAAAAAGGAGCGCAGATTGTGTGACATGGAGAGGAAGAATGCTGGGAGTTGAAAGTTGAATGACGCTGGAGAAAGAGAGAGAAAAATGCTAGAAGTATGAGAAAGAATGAAGGAAGTGAAAAAAAAGAAGCAGACTGATAAAGAAAGAGGGAGGGAATGAAAATGAAAGAAAATCGATTGATGTGTCTGTTACTGTTCGTCAGTTGTCACATGATTCGATGTTTTCTGATGGATTCGGGTCTGAAAGCAAATTGTCCAACGAAGTAAGAAAAGATGGAAGGACGGTTCGGGAGACACGAGAGAAAGCATAGACAATTAGATGCAGATGCGAAACCCTGACTTTCGCACTTTGGCTCTTTTTTTTCTTCTCATGAATATCTCATACATTCTCTCTCTCCTTCTCTCTCACTCTGTCTCACCTCCCCTCTCTCTCTATGGCACCTTATAGCTTTTCTTTTCAGCTCTTTGAAATTCTTCCTTTTGAACAAATAAACGCTATTTTATTTTGAAACGTGTATCAACTAGAAAGGTTTTCCCATTGCACAATTTTCTGGTTAGTATGGTTGGCCCCCCCCCCAAAAAAGAGGGAGATGATCATAAAACCAAATCGAAAGACTTAAAAACAGGTCTGGTTAGTCAGTCAATAGAAACTGTCACGAAACCAACATCTATTGGCAGTATACAGTGTTGGGGACGATGATTTTAAAAAATTGGAAAATTGAAAAAATTGATGAGGTCACTTCACTCGCTCTTTGTTGGGCGATGATCTCTGAAAAGTCCGATTTTTCAAAAGGCAAGTGTCAACATTGTCAAATACGAACTATGGGTCCAGTCTAGCGTCAACTTACATGGTAAATTGAACCACCACGGAAACCTATTTTATGAGGATGGGTGAGTTTATTATAGAATGAATTTTTTTTAGACATAATGAGGAGTAAAAGTTTGAATTTTCAGTCCTCTTGCTCCAGTGACTCTGTTTGTAACCATGTCATACATTCATACAAACACAGCCAGTCAGCTAGGCTGACCAACTTAAAAACTGGAGAAACCTATACTGATGCTGGCTATGTTGCCGTTGATACTTTTTGATTAGGTCGTACAATAGATTTACAATTAGACGTTTCCAGGGGACATGAAGAAGAAATCCGGAAAAAGGAGAGTACCCTTAGCTTTGATGAATGGCTGGGCTTCATGAACGAAGATTATGGAAGAGACTTTCCACGATTAGCAGACCCCTAGACTGCGCAGCTAGCGCGCTGAATAGCCTTCCTCCACGAAGTTTTAGGGTTTGGTATGCGGGAAGCCGACTTTAAACTAACGGTTTGGATTCACTGACTTATCTAAGTGGAACACGTAGGTGCAAGGCTTCTAGGTCGTGAGTCTGACAGGGGTTCCCTTCTACCTGCAGATGTCTAAGTTATCGATGGACATCTGCTGTCCGCTTGCAGAAGTATTTCGATAGTATGTCTGATCTAGGTAGTTAAAGCACAGGACATCAACACTCTTTAGTTGGTAGATGACTATAGAGTTCTGCTGTCCCTTTGAGGGATTATCCCCACACTACAGCAATCAGCAACTAAGCACAGATCTGGCGGAAGCTGATGCACATTGACTGTAGAGGTCTGCTACCCTCTCAGAGAAGTAACCCAACAATATATCAGCATGTGCAGAATGGAGCCCAGGTCCGAGTAAAACCTCTATTGTCATAGGTAATCTAGGTTCTAGGTTAGTGCCAATTTAGCTAGAAAAGTAAACTTTCAATTTATTTTATCAAATTGTAGGCTTTTATAGTATTTTCTAGCATTTTCAATAGATTAACGTAATCTGAGAACATCATTTGTGTAAGTGGAAATGCTATTTCAAATCATGATCACCAGTCTTTTATCGTCCATGGTTTGACATGAACCTTTCCCAGGATTCGCTACAACTCTCTATCATGGGCGTCATAGAACCAATACTCTCTCCATCTTGTATTCTGCCGGCTTCCGTTACACATGTGATTCCTGGGGATTCACGTTTTGAGTCATGATGTTCATTGGTTATCTGCCATTCTTTGAATATGGCCAGCCCATTGCCATTTGATTTTTTCAACTGAATCTATGATGTCTCACACTCCTGTTTTTTTCCTTGATATATAATGCAGTCTTTTGATCTCTCCATGTGAGGTTGAGCATGATTCTTTCATGTGCACAATGCATGCTTCTCAGTTTGAGACTGTCTTTTGCTTAGGTTCCACGTCACAGCTCTATAGTTGACTATCGGTCGGATGCATTAGTTGTATATTCTTCTTTTTATGACTCATGAGATTTTCTTGATCTTGAAGGTTGAGCTTGCTCTGTCGAAGTCTTGCCATCCTAGTGTGATTAGACAACTTCGTCCTTTTTGCTGAGAACCTCCACGACCTCCAACAGATGCTAGAAGAATTGAACTAAGAAAGCATGAAAGTTAGCCTCCACATGAACTTCAACAAGTCAAACAACATGTCGGGAATAAACGCACTGCAATCAAAATCGAAAATGCAAATGGTGATAGTAGACCACTGCGTCTACCTATGACAACGAATTTCCCCAAAAGAAGAAGAAATGAAGCGAAGAATTACTGTATTTCAAATGGTAATACTAAAATCAAAGCAATTAATTGTGGTCAAATACATAAGCAAATAAATGAATAAAAAGTTTGAATAAATATGCAGACAGTAAATATGTGAAATAGATAGATATGAACTGATATAGATGGATAGATAGGTAGATGGATAGATAGATGGATGGATAGATAGATAGATAGATAGACAGATAGATAGATAGATAGATAGATAGAGAGATAGATAGATAGATAGATAGATCTTTAACCCACTTTGCTGGATGGTCGGTCCATCTAAGGAGCTTCTGTGATTTGATACAATTTAAAAGTCAAGCCAAGCAAATGACTGCAATAAAAAGAGAATTTTAGCGTTAGAAAATATTAGTAGCTAAGAAGTTTGCCAGTTAAAACCATTTTGAGAAAATAGTGCACTGGATATGTGTGTGTGCGTGTGTATGTGTAAAGAATAATGATACATAAGATTCTCAAAATTGAAGTCTGATTTTGGGTAGAAAATGAAAAATATCAGATTCTTAGAAATGTTCTAAGCCAATTAGTCCCTCTAGAAGATTCTGTTGACTTCCTCGAAAGAATCTAGCAAAAGTGAAGAAAAAAGATGAATGAAATTTTTGTAAACGTGGATAAAACGATAATGGTAATGTAATAGAAGGTAAAAGTGTAGATAAACGAAGTTAGGGAATAAATTAGCGAATAAAAGGAAGTAATTAAATTTGAACGAATGCTTTGGGGAAAGAAAAGGAATAAAATTTGAAGAAAAATCATCGAGAACTGAAGAGAAGAAGAGCTAAGATGAAAGAAAAATACGAGAATTATTCGTTCCATCATCAGAAGCAGAAATGTTTGTATGAAAAAAAGAAGGAATGATGAAAAGAAAAATGTACACGAAAGCATGCAAACGAATACATTAAAGGGAAAATTTGATTTTGGAAGAAGTAAAATCATATATATATATATATATATATATATATATGCACATGAAAATAAATGAAATGATGATGATGATGATGAAAGAATAGTTGGAGACAGGGAGAAAACTAATAAGGAATGAAATCAGTTAGGGAAGAAATATGAAAGGAAGTAAGAGATTAGATCAGAAGCAATATCGCTCTCAACAATAAAACACTGTGATTTAGAGAAAACTTACATAGAGCTGAATAAACTGTAAAGAAAATTTAAAAAATTCAACGAAGAAAAATGACTGAAAAGAGTCAAGAAAAATTGTAAGCATACATAGAGTAAACTCTTTACCTTTGCTTCAGTTCAGTTCGAGATATTCAGTTCTTTTTCAAATCTGTCATGAAGCAAGATTGTTCTGACAGAAGTTATGGAGCACGCTACACGATTCGTTTGGAACGCTCTAATCTGATTTGACAATCCTATAATTGGAAGGTCACACATGGCCTGTATAAAGTATTGTGTTTTCAGTCTATTACGAATGCCATTTCTGTGGAGAATAGTCATCTTGTACGAGCGACTGTCATATTGTTCCGGAAACCATCTTGTTTCGATGGCAGCCATTTGCATTTACTCGGGTAAAAACCATTTTATAGCACAAGAAATTAGAACAAAAGCTAAATATTCATGGAAATAGTAAAATTATCCTTCTGACATGGGTGTCCGCTGCATCTTTTCCACGGTGAGGAAAGCAAAAGGATGTATATAGGGGCAAGCGCATATATTTGGAATATTTTTTTAGTTTCGCTCAGTATTGTACCCTGTTACCAGCAAAGAATGGTTGCATCTTTTTATTTGGTAGCATCAAGTTGGAGCTACATAATACCATAGTACAGGATCATTATCCTTTATTGACAGTAAGATTTAAACTTTCAATCCTCGATGAAAAGGTCTGATCAAGGGTAGGAGGTAATGCCCTGTTTATCTCCTCCCACACTCCTCCATTCTGATCGATTAGGATCATTTCATGGATACATCGATACATATACCTTCATGCATATCACTATATATATATATATATATATATATATATATATATATATATATATATATATACCTCGACTACCAAGCATATATATATATATATATATATATATATATATATATATATATATATATATATATATCCCGTTGCTTGCTTGGTAGTTGAGGTATTTACATCAGTGACTCAGTAAAGGTCAGGATTCGAATGTTGATTTTAAAGATTGGCCAACTTTCCCCATTTGGGAGATTGGCGAAAGCCAAGCTTCCTAATTACAGTTTCCTCCAGTTCGTCCCGAATCTAACCAAATTAAACTTAATAAATGTTCCATCTTGACCCAAGCATAGCGAGAGTAAATGTAAGACAATGAAATTTTGTGTATCAATCATCCCTTTTTCTTGCTCGTTATGTAAAATACATCGATAATCTTTTGATGACACCTACGAATACATGTATATGATATTTCTCTCTCGTAATACATTATATATCTCTTGGCATATCTTGATACGCAGATTTTAAAACCTTCAACCAAGACTATCGCAAAAACTGTTCATATTTCTCTCAGTTTTCAAGTTGGTCCAGCTAGCTGGCCGGCTATGTGTGTATCACGTGTACAAGTTACAACGATGGAGCTAAAGGGCTAAGCATTTAAACATTCACACCTTATTATGTCAACAAAACCGCTTTTTAATCATCCCCATTGAATAGACTTTAAGTGGGATTTCAGTTTGCAATGTAATTTTATGCTAAATTCTTCCCTAATTAGTGCCCGCTTGTTTGTTTTTTTTCTAATCTGACTTTTTGTGATAACTCCCCGACACTGTGGCGAAAGAAGTAATTTCTTCATTAATCATCCCATTTCCCTATGTTTTAAATCATCGCCCTCGACACAGCATACTGCCAAAACACGTTGGTCACGTGGAGGTCTCTATTGATCGATTAACCAGACCTGTCTATCTATCTAACTTTAGATAGTTTGTTAATATATCGGCCGGCTGAAATATGGAACCTCATCAAAAGATTGACCCTCAAACTGAGAACCACGCAACGTGCACACGAGAGAATCATGCTCAACCACACATGAAGAGATCACGAGAAGGCACAATATATCAGGGAAAAAACAGGAGTCTGAAACACCATAGAATCCATAAGGAAAGTCAAATGGCAATGGGCTGGCCATATTGCAAGAATGGCAGACAACCGAGGGACATCACAACCCACAACATGGATCCCCAGAGATCACATTCCCAATTGAGGCCGGCAGAGAACTAAAAAAATTCAGAAAGTACTGGCTCCGCGAGGCCCACGATAGGGAAGTGTGGCGAATCCTGGGGAAGGTTTATGTCCAACGACGGACGTTATGAGACCAATAATGATGATTATGATGATATCACGTACTTAAAAAAATCTCATACCTATAAAATATAACCTCCCTATCATTAAATAATCAGTTTTAATTTATACACTTTATGCTTTATGATTTCACTGGCTGACTCGGGGAAAGGGTTCACGTATCTTAAACATCTCACCCCTATCATCGTTCCTGAAGGTGTCCCAGGCTGTTTTAACCCCTCCCCAATGAATGATACCCGCATTGTTGGTCCAAAATGACCATAGACACTCGAAATAAGCACTTTTATGAAAAACAAGAGAAAACAGAAAAAAAAACAAAACGTGTTTTGATGGTGTTTAGCGGTGTAAACATTTAAATTTTCATGGTTGTAGCCCCAAAATGAGAACCAGGCACACATACAAACTCCCACAGGGCAATAAAGATGGGAGAATCAGTAACTAAATTATCTGGTTGATATCGCCCCCTAGTTTCTTTTACAATTGTGAAGGAATTCTTTGATGCAAAATTCTACCTGCAAGTGGAATATTTGTGAATATATATATATATATATATATATATATATATATATATATATATATATATATATATATATATATATATATATATATATATATATATACACTTTTGGAATTGGAAACTTTGACCGCTCATGCTATATATAAATATAAAATCATTTTACCCAATTAAGAATTACATTAAATGTACAGAACAAAACTGTGTATATATTTTTTCTCATTACAGTATATAACTCTATTTCATTGATACTGAGCACTATATTCTTAAAGACAACAATTCTTACCTGATATATATATATATATATATATATATATATATAGAGAGAGAGAGAGAGAGAGAGGGGGGATAGAGAAAGAGAAAGAGCGAGAGAGATACACATACACTCACACACACATACACACACAAAGAGTGGTAGAGAGAAAATATATCATTATTTTCCTTTCTTCCGCGCTTTTTTCTTACAGTTCTTTATTTGTCTCGCCGAGTTTCTTCCCTGCCACCCGTCTGTTCATAATCTACCCATATTTAATATTCTCCCCTCAATTCTACCCTGACTCCCAACAACCAAGCAACGAACAAAGTCGAACTTTCAAAGGCGCCATTACCCTTATAAATCAAGATTGAATGAACCAAGTCAAGGCAAAAAGGAGGAAGTGATATTCTTTTTCATTGATATAACATCTTTTATTATTATTGATAGCGTCAAGTTATATGTAATTGCCTTTGTGCGCGTGCGTATGCCAAGTGCCCCCTTTGCTAAGGCCCACATGTAATTGCATTGGAGCACACCTTACCTCTGCAACAGAACAACAAATATACACGTACATCCATAACATATACCTTGACACTTAGAAAGATGTACGAATCATGAATACATACTTACCCTGCGTACGTATTAGGGACTGTCAACTAAAACTGTCACTAAAACTGTCATCATTGGTTTCCTTAGTTTCGAGATCGGTCCGGTTGGCTAGCTATGTCTCTACGTATCATGCCTACAGGCTGCGTCAAGGTAGCTAGAATGCTGAAAATTTTAACGTTTGCGCCTTATTATGTATAGAAAAATGCATAACGATTTCTTTTGTTTTTTGCCCACCTCCCTAGTACGTTTTCATTAGGTGGTCCAATTTGCAATGTGAGTTTATGCTAAATTAGACCTTTGTATGTGCCCAGCTGTATTCATGCTTGCTTTTTGTTTTTTTTTTTAAATTTCGGACCACTTAGTGATCCAACAAAAGGCACGTTAAGTAACTTATTCACTGATTACCCCTTTTCCCAATTTTTTAATTGATCACCCCAAACATGACATTCTGCCAAAAGACGTTTCCTCATGTCACGATTTCTATTGAGGAACTAACCAGACTTGTTTGAATTTTCCTCAAAATTTATAACTCTAGATAACGAGTTATATGAACTCACAATCATTCACGCAGACTCTCTCTTTTTCTCTTGCCCTCACCTTCTCTCTCTCTCTCTCTCTCTTACTATCACTATTCATCTCTCAACATATATCTTATATTTGTTTACATATTTGCTCGCGTGGGGGTATGGGTATAAGAGAAGTACTGTTCGTATTATCCTGGATCGCAATATCATTTCCATGAATTGATTATGATTTCATGCCTTCCATAAAGTGACAACCAACGTTTTAGTCGTACAATCAATTTTATTTGGGTTCATTCTTTACAGATGAATTTCTGAACCTTTTTCAAATCGGCCCCAGGAATGCGCCTAAATTGGCCAAGTCCATTATATTCTCAACCTCTCAACCTACTTACCTATCTACCTATCTACCTACCTGCTTACTTCCCTACCTATCTACACACATGGGGTGGTCCAAAACATAAAGGTTATAAAATGTTCTTTGCACAAGGTTGAAAATATTTGTGCAAAATTTAATGTCATTTGGTTAACATTTAAAGGTTGCTGCATCTGAAAAATCTGATTTGTAAAATCTTCTGGAAAATCTGTTGACAGATTTTGTTTTCATTTCTACAACGTAATAAATAGAAAATTAAATCTCTTATAAATATATATGTAAGAAAAGAATGTAAACATAAAGACAAGTTGGTTTTCTCTGTTTCTTCCTTATCACTATAGCCTTGGTCTTATGTTTTCCATTTTTGGTTAACGTTTCATTGTAACATAAATGAGAGCAATACCTCGTTCAGCGGCATCATTAAGAACTAACTTCTTTAAGGCAAACTCTCTAAACTCCTTTTAGTTATCATCTTTTGACCAATATTGCAGGTCCTTCTGGAGGAAATAGTGCTCCTCTTGAACACCCAAAATCTTCAGGGTATCAAAGAGGATCAAAGTCCTCTCTTTAACGAATGGTGCCAAATCATTATTCATGCAATCACCTGGAATATTGATGCGTCAATGAGTGATTTTTTTTTTCGGGTTGTTTGAGGGTTTTGCACCTTTATCCTTTCTGTGTTTGTACTAATCCTCTCATCAAAAGATGTCTATCTGTCCCATGAGATTCTTCAAAAAGTGCCACAGAAAACGGCTTTTGCAGCTTCTATATCCCTTCTATTGGAGTATCTCTCCAGAATACCCATCCTTTCAGGGTCATTAAAAGGATCATTTATTCCCAATGGTGTTTCATGCCGTTATTTGACGAGAAAGCAGCCAGATAATGCAAGCCGTTTCTCACGTGGCGATAGCTTGGTTCTGGAAGAGGTAAATTTTTAGTGCATGATTCCCTTCCACATTCACCTCGCCAATAATCATTCTTACGAATGACACGAACATTTGTTACAATAAAACTGACCTTTTTCTTTCTTACAAGTTGGTGCGTTTCTCTCACATGAAACAATAGTATTATTAGCAGCAGTAGTAGGAGGAGCACACACATACACGAACGCGCTCGCAAAAATACAAAGCTGTTGTCTTTAGAGATTCCGTATCCTCTTTCTAACCTTTTTTTCGTTTACGAACTCAACAAGCAACAATAGGGGATTTTGGTAGTTTACTGAAGAAGTATGAAGAGAGAGAGAGAGGGGAAAGAGAAATTGGGTAGTTTAATGAGAGGTTAGAAAGAGAGGTTGGGAAAGAAAGTTAGGTAGTATGATAAGAAGATAGAAGTAGGGAAGTCAGAAAAGAACGTTGATTAATTTACTGAGGAGGTCGGGAAACCTTTCGCTTATGACAGTAATCGATGTTTGTTGGAAATTTAGATAAAATCATCGATCGGCAACAAAGATTAGAAAGGATGACGCAAAGAATGAGATAAAATATGTGATGAGACGGATTGTTCTATGAAGTAGGTTCCTACTTTTCTCAAGGGAATTTGTGCTCACGTTATCCATGCAGGGGATTAGGGTAAGAGCAGAGGCATGAAATAATGGACAATCTTAGTTGTCAACATCCGTGGAACTTTTATGCTGATTAGACAAAGCGCAATCTGTATCCATTCTGCCAACCAACCAACCTTTCCGATTGACAACAGGTTTTCTCAAATTTCAAGCACCTTCCTCGGGGCCTGTTCTGGTCTCAGAATTGCTATCGTCTTTTCCAAACAACTTGGTACAGTTTTCTTGCTTGGAACAGTTGGTAAGTCTTAATCGGAGAATCAAGGAGTTTATCCTTTTCTAGTTTTATCTAGCAGAGCCAAGTATATTACTACTATTTTCTAATTTAACAAACAGTTTGCACAATTCTCAGTGTGCCACTGTTCCGACTCTTTCGTGCTCTTAAAAAAACATTTTCTTGGGATGTACTTGCTGCATTCAGTTATGCTGTGGTTTGCAGTCTTGCCTCCCTGCAAAGACGACATTGAATGGATTTCTATTTTGTTAAGCTTCGTTTTCATCTAATCGGTTCTGGCGTGTGTATTCTGAGCTGCTATGGTTTAAGATTTACGTAAACATGCCTAGGGATTCAGTCAAGTAACCCCCCGACGTTTTTCTCTTTTTTTGAAAAACTCTGCACAAAGTCTGCAGTTGACAAGAACAACAAGAACAATCCCCACCAAAGTGAGGAGTGTAAATCGATATGTAGATCCCGCATTCTGTTACCGTGATTTGAACCTACGACTAACCGATTGCAAAGAGGCTGTCTCACTGACTGAACTGAATGAACAAGTCCAAGATATTAACTAAAATTCATCGTACAGATACGGACGGGCTTATTCCATTCTAATAGATGAATACGTTTACGAAGAAAATAGGTATATATTTGTAATTCATTTATCTATTATATATACACTAAAAAAAGTTGCAGTAATCATTATCAGACAGAGTAGAAGTTGGAGTAGAGTTTGACCCTGTAGCAACCAGGCTTTTTTAGTTTTCCTTTCCTTTGTTTAGTTCCTTGCTTCCCTTCCTTCTGTCGTGTTTGATCATTAGCTTTGTCGTTGGAGAAGATTGTTATGATTCTTAATCTGTTCTGGGACGCGCATTTTGAAGGTTGCATTAGAGCTGACAAAGATACGACGATCAAAATCGAGAATATAAAAATGAAGAAAGAAAACCATTAAATCTACCCAGGACGACGAATCTCCATGAATTCCTCAAATAAAAGAAAAGAGTCGGAAAACTTTTGGTAGAGCAAGTCCAACCTTTAAGAACAGAAAAGCGCCATTATCTATGAAAATAGAAAGGGTCTACAACCAATGCATCATACCGATAGTCATCTACGGAGCTGGTACATGAGACTTGACTAAAGCTATCGTACAGTACATTAGAGAAAAACAGTTGTCATGGGAAGCGTTAAAAAATTCAAATGGCAACTGTTTGACATTAGGGCTCACAACGTGGTTCCCCAGAGATCATATGCGATACTGAAACCAACAGAAAATGAGTTTGTGTAACGAACTAAACAAGTTCAGATCCATCGAGGGCGTTCTGCTGCTGCTGTTGGTGCTGCGGATGAAGAGTCCTCGATTCCGATAAATTCTCCTCCCCCTACGTACACATTGTTGGGAACACCTCTTGGATGTAGAGCCTTACGCATTATCAATACTACTCTCGAATGAATTTCTTCTCTGGTCCTTAACGCCAAGCAATATTAACAGGTGTTCTTATTCAAAGTGTTACACTTAACCAATTCGATAACATTATTTATATCAATTAGTTCTCAGTTCTTGTAACTTTGTTGATTCTGATTATACGAAATGAATGATTATTTGTGTAAGTGATTTTGGTTAGCTGACATTGGTAGTGATAGTGCTTTAAAACGTGGAAATGACTTATAATGTAGTGGGAAGTGGTTCACTTGGAGCAAAAATGATTTCTTTAATATTCCTCGTACCATTGTATGATGAAAAAATTACAGTCAGGTGAACATCATAATGGAACCTAGCCAAGAGACTGACCCACAAACTGAGAACCATGCAACGTGCACATGAGAGAATTATGCTCAATCTCACATGGAGAGATCACTAGACATCACACTGTATCTGGGATAAAATAGAAGTCTGAGACATCATAGAAACTAATGGGAATCTCAAATGTAAATGGCCATGTTTCAAGAATAGCGGACAACCGATGGACATCACAACTCATAACATGGACCCCCAAAGATCCCATGCGTAACCGAGGCCGGTGGAATATAAGATGGAGAGACGAACTAGTCAAATTCAGGAAGTACTGGTTTTACAATGTCCACGATAGAGGAGTGTGGTGAATCTTGGGAAAGGTCTATGTCCAAAAACGGATGTTAAAAGACTGATGATGAAGATGATGATAATGATGATGATGATGATGATGATGAAACATCACAATATAATTTTGACGTTCGGAATAAATGATATTTCATCACGCGAAGTGAAATTTCGTCCGATGTGATTTTTAGAGGTTGAGTGTAAACTGATATTTCATAGCAAATTCTGGTGTTTTTTTCTCCAACGAGACTGTGCGCTACGATGTGAGACCCTTTGTGGAAGCGCATACGAAATATATCGGTCGAAATTAAAATTTGAAACATTTCCCAGTTGGCATCTTACGACACTTTTATTTTCTTTATTTATCAATTTTTGAATCTCCTGGGAGTATAGGTCAAAATTTACAGATGTTTATTCGCCTTGCAGAAATGAAAGAGGGACAGAGAAAAAAAAGAGGGGGATTAAGGAAGGGAAAATCTTATTTTCACATTCGGATTCTCTCGGGAATCTCCACCCAAACGACAGGCGTTTGTTCTCTCCGGATATCAACAGTTTCAAGTGAATTAATGACGAATTCCCTTTAAAAGAGGGAAAAAGAATCGTGCAATTGCTGAGGACACACAGACACACACATATATATGTATATGTATATTACTGAAATTGTGTTTATATGTCCAACTGTGCTAGATGTATTGATTGCGTTTCTGATTGTACAGTGACGTATACAAATTGCTTAAACACATACACACGTATATATACGTGTGTGTGTGTGTGTGTTTGTGTGTGTATAGTTTGTGTAGGCAGAGGCGTGGGTACTGATATATTAATGCATTCATCTAACTATAAACGCAAACATATTCTGAAAGATGTCCATTAGTCTGTGTAATCATATATTTTGTGCGTTATTATACCAATTATACGAAAGTTTCGCAAGTAACGTGAGGCAAATAAAAGCAAATGTATGGATGAATTTAAACATCCATGCAAAAACACGCATATATATATATATATATATATAATGATACAAGATAATGTTGCATTAATTCAATTAATTTAACGTCTAGAAGTTTTATTAAATACGACTAAAATAAAAATTTATATATATATGTGTGTATATATTTTCTGACTTATTGAACTCCTAACAATGTCCGCATATTGAGATAATAGCTTTTTGCCACCTCTGCTTGAGCGAGAGGAGTGGTTTATTCACCCTCAAACATTGTGGAATGCTAGTGACAATACATTCATTCCAGAATTATCTGACGATGGGAAAGAGTGCCAGGGAAAAGTGATTTGGTACTTTTTCAAATAGGCGTCAGTGCAGAATAAGCATCAGCTGGAATTCGAACGCGATTTGCCGAACCCATTGTCTGCGCTGGGGATCCTTATGTCACTCTGTACCTACATCTCTCACTCTCTCTCTTTTACTTATGTCTCTCTCTCCCCTCTCTCTCTATATATAATGTATATATATACGCAAAAAATATGTTTGTGTCTGTGTTGGTGTGAGGATACTATTCAATCATACATGCATGAACATATTAGAACATTCGTGTTGGTATTATATTGGCACAAAAATACATGCAAGCATATATATATATATATATATATATATATATATATATATATATATATATATACATATGTGAACAATAAGGAATGAGACAGATTCAGGGGTAAAAGTTTATGGAGACTTTGTTTGTTAATTGATTCATCCATAAATGATTTATTTAGTATGCTTTACATTTTTTGGGGGTCGGGATTCCATCTTCAGTTGCATAGTATAATTTAGTGGTTAAAAGTTTCCGTAGAAAACAAATCTGGCATAAGATGTTTTGCATTGAAAGCAAAAATAGAAATCAAGAATGAGGATTACTGGGAGGTCATGGTAGTGAGTCCGGACAGTTTAATATCTGCGAAGAAATCTGCAATGGTTTGGTTAGATATTCCGTAGAAAGTAGTAGCATCAGTTATGGGTATTTTATTGGTTTTGCCGATAGATGACATTCATGCCTCTGCAGTTAGAATTATGGTAGATATCGAAAGTTTTGTGTGTGGTATACCATGTGAATATGTTGTTGTCCTTAAGGTGGTGGCTTCATAGACTATTTCTTTTATTGCAGGGTTGGAAAAATTCAACGGTTTTAAGAATAGTATTATGTGAGACTTTGCTATTTATTATAGTGTTATTGTTAATCATGTCTTTGATATATATATATGTTTAATGGTCTCCCAACAATGTTTGGTAGTTTTTGATGTTTTGTGCAAAAAAATATTATGTTGGTGTTGAACATCAAACAACTCAACCCCCGAGCCAGGTACATTCTGCATTATACCTTGTATAAACCATCACCAATATATATTCATGAAAATATGTTTAAAACTATGAATCACTCTTATGTACTTATGTCACCGTGTACTTTCCTTCGTTGACTTATTCATGCCAATCTTAACTTTTAGTCGCCTCTCAGCCTCTTGCTCTTTGGCGCCCTTTGTCGGCCTTTAGACTGAGAAGGTGATCAGCCCAGGTGCTAGTGCAATGCCATCGCTGATAGAGAGTCACTGAGGTTTGGCATTGCTAAGGGGCCTGGGATTTGTCCTGGGCTTCAAAAAACTTACCTGGCCCAGTCTCGGGGAAGCAGTCCGTCCCAGGGCAGTACTGTCCCTTGCACAAAAGGGATAAGTCGGGAAATCCCCTGCGCCTTTGCAACTCGCGTTGCAGAGACTGGTGCTATTTTTGCACTGCTCAGAATGGGACCCCATTTCAAAAAAACCTTGTGTAAAATTTGCGTCCGTGGGGATGCAAATAAAAAGATCGTCCTCTTGGCTGAGATCAAAGTGTAGTATCTGTTCTTTGCAAATAAATGAACTCGACTTTAGGTCCGACCCCCAATGAACACTCCTGAATCAAGACTAATGTTGAAGGCCCATTTGGAGGTTCCCATCACTGGACGTCTCTCCCTAGAGAAGCATTTTTGAAGTTCTTATCATGTTTTCCCAAAGAAATGCATACTTCCATTTTTAACCCTAAATGGACAGGTGAACTTCAAAGACAAGCACGCTGGCAGAATATCGTTTTTTTTTCTCTTTTTTCCGCCTTATGAAGCAGATGAATGCCGTATCCATTCAAAGCTTCTCAAATAAAAGACTA
The DNA here is from genome assembly GCA_963457665.1 of Thysanoteuthis rhombus. Classification (NCBI taxonomy): domain Eukaryota; kingdom Metazoa; phylum Mollusca; class Cephalopoda; order Oegopsida; family Thysanoteuthidae; genus Thysanoteuthis; species Thysanoteuthis major. Next base: position 57,358,698 of record OY735216.1, on the reverse strand, counting down.
AATACGTGTGCATTCCCGTGTAAATTTGCACTTACACATACACACCTAACATTATGTCTCTTTCCTCTTCCACATGGGCGTACACGTACAGAAACAGGCACACACACGCTACTTTACATAAGGTCTGCTAGGGTCTAAATGTTCATGGTCGATCTGTGTCCTCTATCGACGCGTAAAGGGAGGTAACTGATCTGATTTTATCTTACACGCAACAATCCCTAGTAAGTTCGAGCATAAATAATTAACCCTGGGACGCAAATTTCTGGATGAAGTATAAAATACTTCTGAACATCTTTTACCATTATTTACGCATCTTTTGCCGTTATCTTAGTTTGTTTTCCATTTTTTAAAAAGTTGTCCTCATTCTTTTAGCTTTATCCGTTAATTCTAAATAAATGAATACCTGAATCCATGTCAGGAGAACAATATAAGTTTAAATAAATAGAGCAATATAAGTCAACACGAATAGAGCATAGAAATTGACCTTAGAAAAACTGCATCGTTCTATCTACGATAAGTATTCCATTTTCGTACTTCATAAAACAAAAAATCTGGTGATTTTGACTTGTTTTGTCCTGCATTTGAAAAGGTCACTTTTTTTCCTGACACTGGTGACGTCGGAAACTACGTCATTTCATGCTGAATAATTTGAATATCAAAACAATCATTTCGAAGATTCTATTTTGTTTTTGGAAACAGTTTTTAAAAAAAGTTTTTTTTTTTCATTGCAAATAGGTCTTTTAGGAACGGAAGAGTTTATATACAATAGGAAAACGCTCAGATCTGCTGTTATCATTGTTAAATCATAATTTTTCATATGCAGACGAAGCTGGTTACTGTGATTACTTCGGCCAGGGTCTTTTGAAACAGCCAGTTGATGACATTCAGCGAAGGATATACTGAAGTGATCACTTTAAATTAAGTGTATGGTATCGATTAAACTTGATGACTATGATAGTGTGATATCATTACTCGTGATTATGATAAACAGGTTTTGCTTTCATGGATTTCGTAATTTTACGAGAGAGTTATAACTGGGTTAAATGAAATGAACAAGTGATGTTAACCTCTTTTCTATATCAACTATTAAAATCTCTTCCTTTCTATTGTATTCGAAGCTGATTCGAAAACCTACAAGCTCGGGACGACTAATAAGGTCAGTTTTCATGAATAAACGTTTAGGTCTAATTAAAGGGGTAGAAAGGGGTATTTTTGAGATTTATTTAATACAACTAGACAACCGTTTGTACTTTTTTCATGCATGGACAACAATTACGAACAATAAATCAATGTTTTTTTTTCATTTGAGAACTAGTGTAATATTATTCAAGCATTTTTTGAAAAAAAATTATTCATCAAATGAAATATTGTAAGCCAATATCTTATTACTTTTGACTACTTAATTTTTGATTTTTATTTGTTCGTATCCGTAAATGTCAGTCGGAGTTGAAGCTGTGGTGAAAATAACTAAAAATTGAGATGACAGAAAAAATTTATCAAAATTAATCAATTGATAAAATATTGAGTCAGTGTTTGTTTATTTAATTTGTTTTTTACTTGAAAAAAATCAAATCCCTCCCATCATCTGAATTTTTAAAAGACATAGGTTTCTGAGGCAATTAAATATTGAAATTTTTTAATATTTTGAATTAATATTAAGAACTTTAAATCTATATCATTTTATTTATTAAGACATTTTATTAATAATCATCTCCAGACAGTGGCTAGAAATTAAATCAAGTTTTTGCTGGTGTTTTTCTTGATTGTAAACATTTTAAACCATTTATCCCTTTTTTATAGCAACATAAATACAGATTTTTTCATCAAAACAAACATTTCGCATTTTCTCCATTTGATTAGTTTGTTATAAGATTCAAATCATACAGCCTGACGTGGCGTAGAAGTTAATGTCACCAATGTCTGGGGGAAAAGTTGTCTTTTGGAATATGTGAAATGTCGGTCAAAAATGAATCACAGGCTTCGAAATTCTTTGTTTTAGTAATCAACGATATTGTTGCGAAAGCATCGTATGGAACTGCCATTTCTTCAGTAATTAGCAGGAAGGGATTATAACAGATTTTCTTCGTGCTATATTCTGAGAGAAGGTGTAATTTCTGAAATTGTATAAAAATGTATAAACTCACTCATGACACTTGAATTATGTAAGTTTATACTGGTGATATCATATTCAAACGCCCTCATAAAACTCTCAAAATACTTTGATAACATCTGGGCTTATGTTATATCAAAATTCTTCATTCAAGAAGTAAGTCACCCAGTTGATAAAAAACAAAATTCTTTCATTGCTTTTGAAAAGATATTTTCACAGACTGAAGAGTTGTCATTTTTCTGTATGGTTTGATTTATTTCTCTTGTTCTTGCTGACATTTCTCTAATAATTACGTTTTCTTTAGTAATTTGATTGTGTTTTATTCTATAATTATTGAATAACAAAAGAAGTTACTTTTAATGACCCTGTTCTGTGATGGGAGAGCATAACAAAATATCAACAATTTTGTTAATTAATTTTGATTACCAACAAATGATTTCTGTGCGAACGACTCGGCAACAAATCAGAAGTTGTCTTAGAAGTATCAGAAGATTTTTTGATTTATAATACTTTAAATCACGATATCAAAACTATATCTGTCTCTCTGTCTCTGTCTCTCTATCTCTGTTTCCCTGTCTTTGTCTCTCTGTCTGTCTCTCGGGAGGGAGGAGGGGAGGGAGTAGCATGTGCGGGTGGCTAACGGTTAGAGACACAGAAACTAGAAACAGTGGGCCGAGTTCAAGCGCCCTGGTTTTCCACTGCACCCAGCTGTCCTATGTCTTAACGCTGAACTCAGTGATGCTGATTAGGTGCGCAACTCTCTTTCACTAGAGTGCAAATCAAGTGCAAACCATGACTAGATTATGTAGAGCAACGCAGCTGTTTCACCACTCGGAGCCGAAGCCATGATCATCTTCAATCAGGAAGGTCGAACACGATAGTCTTCAAAACTTAGCACGTTAATACTGACAGAAAGTTTTTCTTTTTGAAATTTTAGAAATTTTTTTCAGTCTTCACGAGGTTTTCTGATTTCACATGAACTTCAGTAAAACGAAAATCATGTGCAACAATCAGGTTGAGAATAAGAACATAACTGTCAAGATAGAAGATGCAAAACTTGGCAAGGTAGACCACTACATCTCCCTAGGACAACGAATCTCCATAAGATCCTCAAAAGAGGAGAAAATCAAGTGAAGAATCACTCTAGGATGGCAAGCCTCCGGAAAAGTAAACTCTACTTTAAAAAACAAGATGATCCCAATAATCTTAAAAAGAAGATAATACAACCAATACATTCTCTCGATAGTCACTTATGGAGCTGAAACATGGAACTTAACTAAGAGACAGACCTACAAACTGAGAAGCATGCAACGTGCTTATGAAAGAATCATACTCAACCTTACATGGAGAGATCACAAGACAGCACAGGGCAATGGGCAGGCCATGTTACAAGAATGAAAGACAACCGATGGACATCAAGACTCGCAACATGGATCCCAAGAGATCACACGAGAAACTGAGGCTGACAGAATACAAGATGGAGAGATGAACTAGACAAATTCAGAAAATACTGGCTCCGCGACGCCCATGGAAGAGAATTGTTGCGAATCCTGGGGAAGGTCTATGTCCAACGACGGACGTTAAAAGACTGATGATGATGATGATGATGATGATGATGATGATGATGATGATGATGATCTGACGGTGGATCAAATTTTAGTGAATTAAATATAGACGAATATATAAGCTCTTAGTCAAAAAATCGTTCTTTACGTTTTGTTTTTTTAAAAATCTTTTTCTGGGTTATCGTGAAAAATTCTGACCTTTATCACTGAATGTTCAAAATAGTCCAACCTAAAATTCCATTCCATCTCCCACCAGCACTTCACGCCCACGAGTTGGAATCGACCGAGGGAGTATATATATATATATATATATATATATATATATATATATATATATATATATATATATATATATATATATATATATATATAAAGAAGCAAAGAAAGGTTTCATGCGGGTAGATTCACAAGTGATAGCTGTGAATAAATGTACATCTCGGTCAATTCATTCCTGCTCTGAAAGTCCGGAGATCAAACCTGTACTACACTCTGATTCTAGAGAGAAATGCACAAAACTTGTAAATTCTGCTCTGAGTTGTTTCTGCTATAATAGTCCAACCTACAAATTTACATTGGACATATTAGAATAAGTAGCAACTTCCTTTTGATCCGAACTATTCGTTTGTCCCATTAGCTTCCTTTAGATCTCAAATATTCTGTAAATGAATAATCCTGTTAGATTTAAATTGAAAACAAGAACATTTTGATCCAATCAACCAGAAAGGGTCACATTGTATCAGAGCTTCACTTTGAATCGTAGTACTTCGATGCCTGACCTCCGTTATCTAGATACGCAATTGTAGCCTACAACTTTAAAAATACATATCTACACTTTTATATACAATAGATTTTTCATTTTCACTCGTTGAGGAGAGTTTAAATTTGTAGATATACTTAATGCATTGTATATACTAAAATACCACGCGCCCATACATGTGTATGACACCCATTCTTTTATTTATTATACATATAGTCAATGATTTATGTGTGTGTGTGAGTGTGTATGTGTGTGTGTGTGTGTGTGTGTGTGTGTGCATGTGTGTGTGTTTGTTTTTAGAATCCTCGAAACTCTCACATGGTAAACAACTGATGATCCCAAAATGAGATGATCTACACATTATACCATAATTACAAAGAATATGCTAAACAGGGAAAAAAACAAATAAAAAACACTGAAGAAAATTACATAAATTGCATTAACAAATACTGGGAAATAATTGACTGAAGTAACAGGAAAAATATTGAAAAAGTTTTTATATGTTCAGTGTTTAAAGCTGTAAATCTTTCAAGAATATATATATATATATATATATATATATATATATATATATATATATATATATATATATTCTTGAAAGATTTTATATATATATATATATATATATATATATATATATACATATGTATAAATACATATATATATATATATATATATATATATACATATATATATATATATATATATATATATATACATACATACATATATATATATATATTCTTTAAAGCTTTATATATATATATATATATATATATATATATATATATATATATATATATATATATATATATGTATATATATATGTATATATATATATATATATATATATGTGTGTGGATGGATGGATGGATGGGTATGTATGTGTATGCGTGTGTGCGTGAGTGTGTTAAAGATTCGTTTAGTTTTATATTTGCAAACGTATGCAAATAATCGACTTTCATGGAAGGAAGAACGGAGAAATCATTACACTTTCTATGTACGTTTCCGACTATCTTGCTTGCTAACAATCACAAAATCTTTCTTTCTATCTATCTATCTATCTATCTATCTATCTATTCTCTTGTCGCTACCGTTCTCTTCGCCTCTTTACATCGCTAGACCGTTGGGCAGTGAGGGTGGCTCAAGAACTGGCCGACTCACACGTGATAGCTGGGGGAGAGGGGAACGGACAAGCGAGACGTGGGGATGGGTGGGGCTGTATTGTTGACAATACAGATGACACCCGACCGCAGACACTTCCAGAAAACGGGTCTGCACCAACTGACTTCTCTTCGTGCCTCTACCCACCAGCCATTCACCTGAAGACTTAATCCTACCCAGGTACCCACCCGTCGTTGGCTTCATCGGCATCATGCCTGAATAGGCCAGGTGTCATTTAGTACGATATCGTGCTCCTCCCTCGTATTATTTCTTCTTTCTGCATCTTCCTTCTGTCACCTCCTTCTTTCTCACTCTTTCATTGATTCATTCTCTTTTTTCTTTTTCGCTCTCCAAAACTTCGTCTTTCTTTTGTCAAGTCTTACAGTAAAACTATTTTCTCTTCTTCGCATTTCTTTTCATTTTCCTTCATTCTTTCTTCTCTGTCTTCATTCATTCCTATCATCCTCTTTTTCTTTTCTCCTTCCTTTCTATCTTTCTTCCTTTCTATTTTCTATTATTCCTTTTTTTAAAATTTTTATATTCTTTCATTTCTTCTTTTTTTAATCTTCTTCTCTTTCTATCTTCTTTCCCTCCTTTCTTATTTTCTTTAATTCCTATCTTCCTTCCTTTGTCTTCCTTCATTTGCTTCTTTATGTTTATCATCCGTCTTTCTTTTCTATCTTTCATCATTTCTTCCTTCATCTTTCCTCCTTCATTTTTATCGACCCTTTACCCATCCGTCTTCCTGCCTTTCTATCGTCTTTCATTTCTTCTTTCATTCCTTACAATCTTTTTTCATGTATTCCTTCATTTTTGTACTCTTTCATTTCTTTCTTCCTACCTTTGCATCTTCTTTCATCTCATCCTTTATTTTTATCTTTTTTCGTTTTATTCTCCCCCATTTCTATTTTCCTTCATTTCTTCTTTCATTTCTATTTCTTCCTTTCTATCTTCCTTCATTTCTTTCTTCATTTTAGTCTTCCTTCATTTTATCGCTATCCCTCCCTACATCTCTCTCTCTTCTTCTAACTTCCTTCTTTCTTTTCTAGCTTCTTCATTCCGAGTTTCCTTCATTTCTATTTTCCTTCCTTTTTGCCTTCGTCTCCACTTCCCCCTTCCCATTCCTCTATTTCTATCTTTCTTCATTTTTTTTATTCCTTCCATTTTTTCTTTCATTTCTATCTTCATTCATTTCGTGTTTTTTTTCATCTCTATCTTTCCAATGTGAGTTGCATAAGTTTCCTTTTTGTCGAAAAGATTCTTGATATTCACTCTTTCTTTTCATTCAATCATTCTTCGTCTTTTTCTTCGGAACTTTAGAAAAAATCTTTCTTCTTTGGCTTAATCGTTTCGTTTTTTTTTGTCTTCAGCTCTTTTCTTTTCCTTTTTCCAGCCCACCTCACTTTTGAAAGACTTTATCCGTTCATTTCTCACTTCCTTTGCTCGAATCTATGTTATCTTTTGTTTCCATTCTTTTTCTCTTCTGTTTCTTTCGTAATTTCTTCCTTTTTTGTTCTCTTTCTTCTTTCTTTCTTTCATAATTGTCCATTCGATAATTCTACGGACAAAAAATGCTCGTATTTATGACATATACGCCATCTTTTATCGCTAGAAAAATCAGAGCGTAAAACTCGTCACTAACCTAATGGCTTGCGTCGTTTCAGAATTAGAAAAGTGTACTTTTATGAAAACTCTCTGATCATCAACATCCATCTTTTATCGTCCATAGTTTGACAGACCTTTCCCAGGATTCACCGAACCGATCGTGGGTGTCGCGTAGCCAGTATTTTCTGAACCTATCCACTTCGTCTTGCCAACCCATATCCTGCCGGCCTCAGTTGCGCATGTGAACTCTGGGGGATCCATGTGAGATTTGGCATAATTCTCTCATATGCACGTTGCATGTTTCTCAGTTTGCAGGTTAGTCTCTTGGTTCGGTTCCTTGTCTCAGCTCCATAGGTGATTATAGGGGGGGTGCATTAATTGTACCCTTCTTTTTAGGACTTCTTCAAAAACGTAGACTGAGAAAACAAAGGAATCACAATAGACGGCGAATACTTTAATTAGCAGACAACATAGTTCTTTCTGCAGACAACCCCAAGCACCAATAACTAATACTAGACGTACTGAACTCCTTGATAAAAGTGTTTAAAGCAAAGTAAATTCAAGAGAGTTTATTCAAATTTATAACAGGTGTACTTTGGTTAATCGATGGGAAATCAGCCGACATAATCTCTTTTTTGTCAAGAAATTAAATTGCAGACTACGAAGTATACATATGCATAGAATTTCCTCATAAGTTTCTAGATACCAGGCATCACATTTTTGGTTTTAACCATTCACACTCAACAGATACAAACTGACGGGATACACTGTTAGAAAGGTGATAGAATTCACTGTGCAACGATATGCATATGTATATATCATCATCAAGAAATAAATCCAGAATCTATAGATTGTTGATAACGAAGAACTTCCGTTTGAAATGCTGAATGGTTAGCCACACGTTTGTGGCTATAATTTTTCATCTTCATATAATCTCCCACGAATCAGGTACGGCCAATAAAAAGTTTCTTCAAACCTGTTTGATCACAACTCAGTTTAATTTTATGCAATAATCTCACGACCAACCAACATGTATCATGTAATAATGCAGAGTACAAATACATTTTTATAAAATGATATTCTCCACATGAACTAATATTCCCGATACATTTTTCTGTATAGAGATTCTCCGAACACTTATGTGAACTAATATTTTCCATACACTTTTATGAACTGATATTGCCCACAGACTCTCATGAAATCATATTCCCCACGCATTTTGATGAACTGATTTTTCCTATTCATTTGTTATGAACTGATATTCCCTATGCAGTCTTCTGAAATACTATTCTCTTTGCAGTTTTATAAACTAATATTCCCCATACACTCCTCTGAGACGATATTCCCCGTACACCTTTATAGACATATTCTCTATATAGTTTTATGAACTAATATTTCCCATTCACTTTTAAGAACCGATATTCCTCATGCACTCTTATGTGTTGGTATTCCCATACACTTTTATGAACTGATAATAGCTTTATACCTCTTAAGCTTTGGAATACCCCCATTCAAGGAAGCTTCCTACACTTTAATCGAAAACCTTTTATTCATGATGGTGAACTTCTGGTTACTCAACCAATATTCTTAGCCAGGCAATTATGCACTGTTCAGATATGGAGAAATTGAACCCTCATTTAAAAATGTGCCGACGTGCCAAAACTTCACGTATCTCAATTGTCTGTTGCTGACCCTGTTGAAAGTTGTCTTGATGAAGAAGTGAATTTCCATCATCATCATCATCATCATCATCATCATCATCATCATCATCATCATCATCATCATCATCATCATCATCATCATCATCATCATCATCATCATCATCATCATCAGTCTTTTATCGTTCGTCGTTGGACGTAGACCATCCCCAGGACCCATCACATTTCTCCGTCATGGGCGTTGCAGAGCCAGTATTTTCTGAATTTGTCTAGTTTGTCTCCCCATCTTGTATTCTGTCGGCCTCAGTTTCGTATACGATCTCTGGTGATCCATGATGTGAGTTGTGATGTCCATCGGTTGTCTGCCATTCTCGCAACAGGACCTGCCCAATGCCATTTAAGCTTTCTAGTAGATTCTATGATGTTTCGGACTCCTGTTTTCTTTCTGTTATACTGCGCTGTCTTGTGGTCTTTCCATGTGAGATTGAGCATAATTCTCTCATGTGCACGTTGCATGCTTCTCAGTTTCAGATTCGTCTGTTGGTTAGGTTCCATGTTTCAGCTCCATAAGTGACTATTGGAAGGATGTTATTTCAGGTTTCCTGTGTCATTGCATGAAGACATCTTTTCGATGGTCACGATTGACTGGAAAGAGATGCAGTCGTTTCCTCTCCTTCTCTGCACAACAATGCAGTTCACAGTTGAAAATGGAATTCTATATCTTAATGCTTTTTAGCGCTGGCTTAATGTTACTTTGGAATAATCAACAAAACATCAAACTTTTTGTAGTCAATTGAGTAATTTTCAGTAAGATTGGGAGACCAGGGCTAGTTGGTACAGGGGTAGGTTGAATCACTCGCTTTCATTTCTGTTTCCACCACTCAATGGCATCACTGTTAGCCTCTTTTTTAGCAGAAAATTTTCGTCCATTTTTTTTACTAGGTTTGAGTCTGCTGTGAGCACGAAGAGTTTTGCATGGAAAACGTTTTTCGCCATGGTCAGTAACTTCTTCACTCCGACAAACGAGTGTCTTCTTCATACTCTGTTGTGCAGTTTATGATAATGCAATGCGTGTTTATGAAAAGAGACAATAAACAGTATATATAATATATTTCAAGCAGCTTCTTCCGGAACGTTTTCTCGGGATAGATGTTAAGAAAACCACGTATTTTGGGCTGTTGATCAATTGCAAGCGGGGCAACTTGATACGCTATAATTGTATACTATTGAGAGAAAGGAAAATTAAGAAAACTGCAAAATAACAAAACAAACGTCAAAAAAGTCAAACAATACTCAGAGGGAAGAAGAAGAGTTGAGAAGTGACCAGAAACAAAAGAAAGGAAAATCTAATAACACTAATGAATCCATTTGTTTATCAGATCCCTAAAATCTTTCTTTTTACTCAAATTCATTTTCTATTATTGTTGCTACTTCTGTCAGGTTGAAGATTTTATATTTCTAAATCATAACAATATATCCATCACAGCTTTACCTACTAGAAAGAGAACCAACTTGCCCAATCAGATTGTACCAACCACGCCCAATTTTTTCGGAGTATGGTCAACTTAGTACTCTTTCCCAAATGATGATACATTAAACTAGAACTAATGTTTTAGACTTAATCGACCCACCCAAGGGAAGTCACTCTTCCGTAGTAGCTTTTGATTATATTTGCGTCTTAATGAATTAATTTTCCCTAAGAAGTTGCAGCCATCTAAGTGAAAAATGTACCAACTAGCCCCCACCTCCCTGCAAAATACGAGAGGATGCAGAAAAATATTCGACAAGATGTGTGTCTCATAAAATTCAATCATATCCTAGTATAATAATGCTGTGCATTTACGCGTGTCATGTTTCTATATACAGAATCCCCGAAGGTCTACTCATTTTGGGTGTTGATAAATTTAGGTTTGTTTTCAAAGAAAACAATTTGGCAATTCTAAACTGAAAAGTAGATGTTATGATAACGATTAAACATGAAATAGTTACATGTTTTATGCCTGGGCGGTGCCTTATCCTATGTAATTATGATATCTAATCATCATCATCATCATCATCATCATCAGTCTGTTAGCGTCTGTCGTTGGACATACACCTTCCCCATGACCTCTCTATCATGGGCATCGCAGAGCCAGTACTTTGTAAATTTATCTTGCTCGTCGTGCCATCTAATTTTCTCGCACCTGAGTTGTGAGTCGTGGTTTCCAGCGGTTATCTACCATTCTTGCAACATTTCCAGTCCATTGCCATTTGAGTTTTTTGACAGTTTCTATGATGTCCCGGTCTCCCTGTCTTTTCTTTAATATACTTTGCTGTCTTATGATCTCTCAAGTGAGTGTATATTTCGAAGACACCACATAACGAACGTACACAATGATTTTTGTAAAAGATATATTAGAAAGCGTCGACCAAAACTGTCAGCATAGGTTTCTTTCTGTTTTCAAATTGGTTTGGCTAGCTGGCTATATATGTATCACGTGTACAGACTGCACCAATGGTGCTAGAGGGCTGAAAATATACTCCCTAATTTGAAAAAAATGTTTTTCTAATTCATTCCCTTCCTGAATATGTTTCAAGTGTGGGTTTAATTTGCAACGTAAATCTATGCTAAATAAATCCCTTAGTTTCTGTCCATGCTTATTTTCGAAAATTCAGTCTTTTTTTTTTCAGTAATCATAACCTAACAAAAAGCGAGCGAAGTCCCTTATCTATTGATCACCCTTTTTCCAATTTTTTTAATTGATCATCTCCAGAACGACATGCTGCAAAAAGACCTTCTTCGTGCGACATTCCCTATAGAGTGACTAGCCAGACCTGTTTATGTTATATCTATGCAGGATTTCGAAAAATATAACTCGGATTTATTTAGACATCTCTACTTAATGTGAATTATGCTTCTAAACAATAACAGCAGGAACGAAGAAATAATAAACAAAAAAATGGCCGTTACTCTTGCATAATGTGCGATTCACGCCCACTAAGGGATAAATATAAACGAATCGTCCATACCAATTAAAATATCCACAAAATCAATAAATCAGCCTCACTGAAAATCGATCTCAAACAAAATGTGTATCGAGATTTAGAAAGATTGTTATACAATGTGATAATCTTTCCATTATCTAAAGAATTACTTTGCCTTGATAAATAAATTGTGAATGAAAATAGTATCTATGATACATATGAGCAACCACTGTGCCACAGCAACATTTTTGGGGACCCACGGTCAACCTAGGCGTTTATTTCAAATCCAATATGATTTTGTTAGAAAATCAATTCAATAATTCATATCGTAAAATTACAATTGTTTTGTTTCAAAAATCAATAACATAATAATTGTAATTTGTCTAAAATAGAAATTAAGTACGATTACTGTAATACGATCGACATTCTTGAAGTGAATGTGTGGCCCGAATAAAGATGAAAAATGTCTTATGTAGCCCGCTAAATGAAAAAAAAAAAAAAACGTTGCCCATGCCTGATCTGCACCAACATTAGAGTATCTTGTATATAGGCGATAAACGAGGTAAATTGAATACAATGGGATAGAAACAGTTAGGAATGGTGAAACGGTCAAAAAAGCCACAGAAATCGGATGAAAAATTTCATCAAACTCTGGAAGCGAAAGATAAAGCAACCACAACTCTATTGAGAATTAGTTAGCCAGCTTTTGAGCCTAGGATTACAAATTACTTATTTTCAATACAGTTTGACTCTACGCCTCTAAAAAAGGTACAACTCAATTGACCCAGGCTTTCAGTATTCAATACACTTGTGTAATGGTAATATCAACAATACCTGCACGGTGAAAATGTTATCAATCTTGATCCGATCATGTCTATCGATGTCTGTAGATTTCGATTTGATTACATTGATATGAACTTCCGCTGCTTGAAATTATGATGCTATCATTCTGACCGTAGTTACTCGGTGATATTACGTTTCCTGGTCGACCACTAAAATGATCAAAACTCTTATCAGTCCTTGCTTCACTACGCCCGGTGTGCATCGACCCATTTCAAGTGTTGGTGATATTATTCCAAGCTACGCACCCGGTACCCCAGGGAGAGTACGTGTAAATGTACCTGTGACTGTTTCTTGAATGCCTGGCGCCTCAATGCGGGTACGGTTCAATTGGGTCGGGATCGAATTTCATTTAAAGAATGTTGATCGGCATTGGACTGTTATTATCGCTAATTTACGGAAGCTAGTAAAGATGGACGATTAAAAGACGGTGAAAGGGAGAGGACATAGCGAATGGTGATATAATAAGGACTTTGTTGTTTGCAGGGTGGAAAGAAGAAGAAGAAGAAGAAGAAGAAGAAGAAGAAGAAGAAGAAGAAGAAGAAGAAGAAGAAGAAGAAAGGATTTAAAAGAGAGGCAAGAAAGAGAAGAACGGAAGAAAAGGGAAAAAAGTGAGAGAAATATGGAAGAGTTGATAGGAAGTGGAAGGGGGATCTGTGAAGAAAGAAGGAAATAAAAATAAACAAGGTACCTGTAACCAGACATGTTTTGTTGACTATTATCATTCACACTAGCATGTACATACCCGTCAAAATGACGAGGTTATTCATGAATGGATCGGTACTAATTTACTTTAATTATTCAAGTATCCTAATTTGAAGTTTTTTTTTCCAAACCCTTATTCAACTCAATCTGTTTTAATGGTAATCGGACATAAAGTCTCAAGAAAAATGTTGTGTAAACTTATTCTATTAAAATTATGGTTTATTTTATTACAAAATAAATTCACTTATTTACTCTCTTATTTTAGTTTCAAACGTCCAGTGATTCTGTGGCGTTTTATTGATTGTTACATCTTAAGAGCCCAAATCATTCATTACAACCTTTTGATGGTTCTTATTAGCTATGTTGAGCTATTTCACATGGACCAGTCCGTTATAACTTTAGGGTTATGAGAAGACAAGCGTACAACCGATAATACAATTAAACATACTATTTGAATTTTAAGTTCTTTTCAATGTCTCAACTGAACTCAAACTGTTTTAATGTGTGATCAGACATAAAATCTCAAGTCTTTCTATGATATAATCTATGATGTAATTCTTATGTTATAATAAGAAGATGAATCAACCAATTATACAATTTAACATACTATTTGGATTTTAAGCTTTTTTCTATGTCTCAACTCAAATCAATCTGTTTTAATGTGTGATCAGACATAAAATCTCAAGAGTCTGTATGATATAATCTATGACGTAATTGTTACGTTGAAATAGGAAAGCGAATCAACCAATGAGATGAGTGAACGTAAACAGAGAAGAAATTTGCATATATGCTTATTATATGTTACAAATTACGAAAATATCCAAATATGATTGATGGCACTTGTTTGTAATGCGCGTGCGCATATATTTGAACATGCATGAGCTATTGCGCCATTCTCAACGTGATATGAAAGGATAGTCCATCTGTGTATATGAGCTCACCATTCAAGTCCATAAGTGAACAACTGCAGCATCAAAATTTAAAGTCATGAAAAAAAAAATCCGTCGAAAAATGGATATGGTCAGGGAATGAAGGAGAGGAAGGAAAGAGATTCCATGTGAGAGTTTGGAAGAAAAATGAGAATAAGACTGGTTGCTGCGGGGTCAAACTCACCCTAACTTCTGTATTGAATCTATAATAGATGCAAAATAATAAAATATATATTTGTATAAATGTATTTGCTTATTAGAATAAAATAAGACCGTGTGTATTTTTTTGGTAAATCTTCATTAATATCTATCTTTCAGTAAGACTGTCTCCAGACAATCAGTTAGTAGTGATTTCGAATAAAGACAGGGAAATGTGAATTTTGGTGAGGATTATTCTTGTTGTTCTTGTTCTTGTTACCTCAAAAAATAAGGTCCAGTTTGGGAGTTTGACAGAAAAAAACCCAAACAAACTGCAAAACAGAAAAGAGAAAAAAAGACCAGCAAGAGAGAAATAAATGAATTGATAAGAAAAAGAAGAAAAAATGGTGAATGAGTTGTAAGAATGAAAAATATGCGAATAAAAAATAAACGAAGAAGGAACTTGGGCAAGATAATTTTGCTACACATGTACGTTAGATTTTGACTCATGAATAGCATGCTTGTTGAATGAAAATATTTTCAGGGACTTCGATGTAGAGACTACGGGTAAGATGATGCCAATCTCTTTCATTTTGTTCAGTTTCTCTCAATTTACACCTTTCTTTCTTTTATTTTATTTCTAACCCTTAACTGTCTATTTCATCCGACATCATCAACCCTTTTTCTTTTAAAGCCCCATTGACCCGAACTTTGCTGACAGCGCGGCCCAGATAGTAACAATATCCCAGTCCCGAATCAGAAACTTAAACTGTGATCCCGGAGCTAACCCTATACCTGACCCGATACAGGATCTTGTCTCATCATGACGCTCATTTCTCTCTCTCTCTCTCTCTCTCTCTCTCTCTCTCTCTCTCTCTCTCTCTCTATATATATATATATATATATATATATATATATATATGTACATATATATATATATGTATATCTTTATTCTTTTATTCCCCTTTCATATCAACTTCCCTTTCTGCCTATTTATTTTTGAAACATTTTATCGACCCGTTAGAATGCTGGCGTTCGGGTGAGCTGCCACCCCTGTGATCCAAGGAACATTTCAATATTTAACCCCAGAAGATCACTGTATTAACTTGAATAACATTTTGTCATACAGAGTTGAATATTCTGGTCGACATAAAAGCATTCTTAATGGTTTGGATCCTTGTTCAGTTTTTTCATCATTTGTGACTTACTGCCGATTCCTCATCTTCTACCTAATGACCTCCAACAGTAACGCAAAATAACTAACGTTTCTGAATTTAGAATAAACATATTTGTCTTGGGTTTTCAAGTGTGATTCTTCAAATGATGTGCAAGTATCGAAACAGTGGGACAAATTGTGGCGAGAATCAATCAAATTCGAAATAATTGTAAGCTCTATTACATTGATTACTATATTGAAATATGGACTGCTATATATTGTCAACAAATACATAAAACACACACACACACGCATATATATATATATATATATATATATATATATACATACATATATATATATATATATATATAATCACCAGTTATATATACATATATATATATATATATATACACATACATATATATATATATATATATATATATATAATCATCAGTTATATGTCTACTGCTGGACAGAGGCTTTGCTTTTACCATCTCCTCTCATGACGACTGCGATTGCAATAACTAGCAAACTTTTTTATCTCATCCCTAAATCTAGAGCCCAGTCTTTTCCTTCTTCGTTTACGGTCATATATATATATATATGTAAACACACACACACACACACACACACACGCACACATATATATATATATATATATATATATATATATATATATATATATATATATATATATGATTTTTATCGTGCATTCAAAATATTTCTATATCAATGATTATTATACAGGTTCTTAAATCAGGAGACTTATCTCAAACTTCTCCTCGGTAAATTCATCAATCCTGTCGATATAATCCCGTCGATCATAAAACAATACTCTTAATTTATCACTTTATGGTTGAAAATAAAGACAATATGAATAGTTGCATTTGGCAGCCAATTTTTTTTTTTGCTTTCTTCTGAATATACTTGTCTGAATATTATGAGACAGGTTGTATCAATCATTATGTATGATATAGCTGGACTGTTTTTCTTCGTTTATACGTTCATTTGTTCACAAAGCATCTGGGATCCTCTCCCTATAACGGACTTCTCGGAAAAAAGCAAAGAGTGTAACCGATAAAGGGGAAATAACTCAGATTTTGACGCCGAAAATACAACCCGTATATCTACAGAAAAAAAAAATGGATGTGGCGTATGTAGTACAACTGAGCATGCACTCTGATAAGTGATCTTAGAACCAGGAATATCCAAGATGGCCGTTTGGGAAATGACCAGAACGTTGTGAATAAATGAACCCATGGACGACGAAAATAGTCCGATAATGATAATTTATTTTGAGTGATTCAAAATGCGACAATATTATTCTGTATCGATTGATTTAGATTCTCCAATAAATCTCATATAAAACTAAATTTACATTGAGTTGTAAAATAGCAAATTATTCTTTGTTTAGAAATCTCTAAGATTGTTTGCCAAAGAAATTTTAAACTTGAAAATAAGAAACCTAATTCAAAATCACTAAAAGATGTTTTCCTACCAGTTGATCGTATAGTGCGAACTATGGGGATTCAAATGGCAGTGGGCTGGCCATGTTGAAAGAAAGGCAGATAACCAACTCACAACATGGATCCCCAGATATCACGCGCACAACAGAGGCCAGTAGAGTACAAGATGAAGAGACGAACGAGACAAATTCAGGAGTCTGGGATATCATAGAAACCGTTAGAAAACTCAAATGGTAATGGGCTGGACATGTTGCAAGAATGGCAGATAATCACTTGACATCACGACTCACATCGTGGATCCCCAGAGATCAGGTGCGAGTCTGTGGTCATCAGAAAGTTAGGTGGTGTGACAAGCTGGATAAATTTAGAAAGTACTGGTTCTGCGACACCCACAATAGAGAGGTGTGGCGATTCATGGGGAAGGTCTATGTCCAACAATGGACGTTAAGGGATTGATGATTACCATCATACAGTGGTAAAATGCATTTCATAATGTAAAATAAGATGAACAAGGCCCTTTTTGCTCATTCATTCTTGTAACTTTAATCATTACGTACTGTAATAGTTTACCATTTCAGGTTAAAAAATAATACAAGTATAAGTAATTTTCATAATAACTCACTATCGCAGTCAGTAACTAAACAACCAAAGCGTCAAAATTAGAAGTCATGTGTGAAAAATTCAATTAAAGAACAGATACGGTCAGAATAAATCATATTCATGACATCACTGGCGTTTTCTACTGGAAAACTTCTAAAATATCATCTCTGAAAAATCTAGATGTTAGTAATAAACCCGTTAGAATAAGGCACCTAAAACGTCAAAAAAAATTTTTTTTCCCAAAATTAAAAAAAATGAAAATTATTTGAAGAGGTTTAGCGGAGCACTGATACCAATTTCCAATTCTGTAGACCAAACGGTGCGACCAGCACACACATGCACATAAAAAGAAAGACAGATCTTTTTGCCATCTTTGTAGGATACGGTTATAGAACTTAGATAGACTTAAATCTTCTGGGATAGACGATAATTTGATAAGGCAATTCTGGTAGTTAACTGCTGGAATACATAGAAAGATAAATAAATAAGATGCTCTTGGTTAATGTTTCTCTGGACTGATAAGCATGTAATTTGTCAAGTAGCATATATTGTTTAAAGCTTTAATTAATCAATACTTTAATGTAGAACATGCATTTTTAATGTAGATTGTCCACGGGGATGCCTATAGAAGCATTTGTATTTGGTAAATAAATAATCAATTTATTAAAAATGAACCAAAAAATACAAAGATGGGTAAGGTTTATGGACAATTTTAAGAAGGCATATCTTCATAAAACAATACAGACATGCAATCTTTTTCGGTCGGGTCGGAAATGAAGTTTGATGGTGCGTTTCGTTTATGCGATAAACTTTTGCAATATATGTTTTTTGTTTCAACTTATTCTACCTAGTTTTTGTTTAAGGGGTGGCTGTGTCAAGAAAGCATTTTCATTCGTCTCAGCAATATAGACCTAGTCGCTATTTGCTGTTCAAACTGAAAGAAAAAAACAAAAACAAAACCGCTATAGCATCTAGGGGACACGAGGACACTTTACGTCGCCTAAAAAAAAATAAAAAATGTACAAAATCCCTTCTGTCTCTGTATTAATTTTCCGTTTTCCTTTTATTTCATTTTTTTTCCCGATATTTCTTTTCATTTGGTTTCTCGTTTTTTATCAACCCAGGCTTAGGATCTTTAATTCTTTTTCTGTTTTATTTGATCCCTTTCCACGAACGGCTGTTTTCGTATTAAATAACCCAGCTGGATTACTAGAAGTAGACAACTTTGCAAGACATTTTTTTCAATTTCAATTATCATTATTATTGATATTACTATTACTGTTAATACTAATATCATCATTATCAGTATCGATGATGATACTACAACTACTACTACTACTACTACTACTACTATCATTATCAGTAATGATATTAAAACTACCACTGTTATTACTACAATTATCCTCCTCATCATCATCATCATTATTTTTATTATTATTATTATTATTATTATTATTATTATTATTATTATTATTATTATTATTATTATTAATTTGTTTATTTATTTATCTGTTTTTTTTGCATGTTCACACCAGATGTTTAGCGCTTGTTGTTGAGGAATGCTGGGATCTATATCGTTTCCCTAGCAGGTTAAAAATTACAGCGAGCAAATTTAGAGCTACCACGTGCATATTAAAGACTTTTACAAGCAAAAAAAAAAACAAAAAACTGCTAAAAAATGTACCAAGTAAGTTAAAAAGTCTCAGGGAGCGAATTCAAAAATACAGCAAGCATATTGAAAATCCAAACAAGTAAATCAAAAACGGCGGCAAGAAACCTGGATCAATGAAGAGGGATGATCAAATAATTAAAATTACTGCTTCAATCGCTGCAAATGTTAATCTTTTGGGTTAAATCAGTTGAAACTTGTCTCGATAAAATGAATGGGTTTTTTACATACGTCATCATCATCAGTCTTTTATCATCTGTCGTTGGACATAGTCCTTTGCAAGGATTCGCCATGGCGTCGTGGAGCCAATACTTCCTCTCTTTTTTGATCTCTGGGGATCCATGTTGTGAGTCGTGATATCCATCGGTTTTCTGCCATTCTCGTAACATGACCAGCCCATTGCCATTTGAGCTTTCTAATAGATTCCATAATACCTCGGACTCCTGTTTTTTCCTCGTTGTATTGTGCTGCCTCGTGATCTCTCCATGTGAGTTTGAGCATGATTCTTTCATGTGCTCGTTGCATGCATTTCACTTCGAGGTTCTGTCTATTGGTCAGGTTCAATGTTTTAGCTCCATGGGCGACTATCGAGAGGATGCATTGGTTGAATACTTTTCTTTTTATGACTAATAGGATCTTGTTCTTGAAAGTTGTGTTTGCTTTACCGAAGGCTTGCCATCATTGAGTGATTCTTTGCTTGATTTCTTCTTTCGAGGATTCCATAAAGATTCGCTGTCCTAGGTAGATGTAGTGATACACTTTCTCCAGTTCTGAATTTTCAGTTTTCATTAGTGCCAATGAAAATTCATGCTAAATTGCCCCTTAGTTTGATTCTAACAGTGCTCACGTTTTTCCAATTTTTTGAATTTGGACATTTCAGAGATCATCGCCCAACAAACGGTGGAAGAAGTAATTTATCCATTGATCATCCCTTTCTGCATTTAAAGAAATAACTGATCACCCCGAACACAGTAAGCAGCGAAGAGACGCTGGTCACGTGACAGTTTCTATTAAATGCCCAATCAGACCTGTTTTGTATTCTTTCTGTGTCAGTTAAGGATATTCACGTTTATTATGGTTTATACTATCTCCTCAATTCTTCTTTGAGCGACATTTACTTTTTTGTCTCTCTTTATTCTTCTTCTGATTCGACATACGTAATCGATTCTGATGCTGTTAGTTCTGGGCTGAAATGGCGAGATTCTTCTAGATCGGGGATCCCCAAATCTTTTTCATCCCAGGCAACTCTTCGAAAATAAATTTACTTACCATGTTTTCTTCAGTAATTTGAGTTTGTGCTTCTAACGTGGAGCAACTGACGGAGGGGAAATTTTGAAATCATATTTTCAACATTATTATTTGAAATTCAGATAACGGTAATGATTGCACTTAAAAATGTTCTTTATTGAATTATGATTTAAAAAGGGTATATGTACAAACCCCAAATTAGCACATTTACCTCCTAGGGGGTAAATTTAACCCTGGTTGGGAACCCATGTTCTAGATATAATCTGCTTAACATGTCTGTGACTGTTTGTCTATGATAGTTACTTTTCTTAAAGAATTCTCCATTGGGTGTTGTCACTTGTCTCGTTATCTTTCCTGATTTTGGCGATGCTGTATAGTCTGGAGAGAGCCATGGGAAGAGCAATAGTAGGGATGACTTCAAGAGATAGAAAAAGATCAACATTGATCAGAGGAAAGACTAGAGTAAAGGACACTATACAAATAATTAGCAACAAGAATGGAGATAGGCTTGACACTTAACGAGAAGAGATGACAACTTCTGGAGCTAAAAACTAACCGATTGGTGCCCATGGGACATTAAACCCACAACGAAAAGACCAGAGCCAAAATGGACGAATGAATTAGAAAGGTTTGCTGGTAAAATAAGGCATAAATTAGTGCAATCGCAGTCGTCATGGAAGGAAATGGGAAAGGTCTTTGTTTAGCAATAGACTCATAATGACTCGTAATAATGATCATCATCATCATCATCAGTCTTTTAGCGTCCGTCGTTGGACATAGACCTTCCCCAGGATTTGCCACACTTCTCTATCATGGGCGTCACGGAGCCAGTACTTCCTGAACTTGTCTAGTTCATCTCTCCATCTAATATTTTGCCGGCCTCGGTTGCGCATATGGTCTCGGGGAATCCATGTTGTGAGTCGTGATGTCCATCGATTGTCAGCCATTCTTGCAACATGGCCAGCCCACCGCCATTTGAGATTTTTTATGGATTCTATGATGTCTCTAACTCTTGTCTGTTCCCGGATGTGTTGTGCTGTTTTGTGGTCTCTCCATGTGAGGCCCAGCATTATTCTTTCATGTGCCCGTTGCATGGTTCTCAGCATAGTTTGGTATCAATTCGTCATTGGATTCGATGATCTTCCATTTTTTCAGACACTTTGGAAAGCCCCCAAAGCACCAATGATGAAAAAGCTTACCTGTTACCTTTAATATTCAGCAAGTTTTTCAATTCTTTGATCAAGTCTAGATATTTTTCAATTCTTAGCTCTCCTTGGATTTTACTCGGTGATTTGCTGGAATAGAAATATCCAGGATCTTGCCGAATTCAGTGGTAGTTTTAATATCATGACTAAATCTGGTGTTCTGAGCCGAATAAGGGTGACCTGTTTTAATTTTAGAAAAGTTCCGACTTATCATCATTTAGGACAGCTTCTAGATGTACATATACGATTGGTTTGTTTTTTTCAAATCCTATGTTTCCACCAAGGATAAGTGTAAAGCTGATTGACAGTAAGAGACAAAACAATAAAGAGAGAGAGAGAGAGAGAGAGAGAGAGAACTTTGGAGCGCGGGAATTTGAATAAAGACCGGTTGTAACCTAGAAATATTGGTACATACTTGTATGTACATACGTGTCAACATATGTATGCAGACATGATACCATCGTATTCAGATATATATATATATATATATATATATATATATATATATATATATATATATATATATATATACATATATGTGTGTGTGTGTGTGTGTGTGTGTGTGTAAGTAAAAAGACAGATATAAATATGCATACGCATATGAATGTAATTACAAACATTGAATAATCAAACGAATTAGATACATTCTATTTTCTTTGCATAAAACTGTTTCATGTCTTGAATTTACCGAATTATCATTATTATTATTATTATTATTATTATTATTATTATTATTATTATTATCTTGATTTGGTTGTTTCTGTTGATCTTCTCAGTGATACGATTTTCTCAGATGTTTCCATTCAGCCAGTCTCATGGGAACCTTTCTCGCTACAACTGTCATGACTCCATTTTATTACTGTGCACTGTTTCAGTAAGGCTTGTGGATTGTGAATCTGCCTCTGCTAGAGCATCTGTGCATGAAATGAGAAATACATACAATATGTGTGTGTGTATATATGTTACACCGCATCGGTGAAATTCTCCAATTGGCGATAACTACTCATTTCACTGTAAAAAGGTTTGCCCCCCACCCCCTGGTCTCATGAAATTTTGATCAGGAAAAAATTGTTATTTTTGTATCCTTGTTTTGATGAAATGAACTTTTGGTCAAATTAAAACAAGGTATTTATTTTTGGTAAAAAAAAAAGTTGAAAATTTTTTTGTGCTTATTTTTCATGAAAAAAAAAACCTTTTTCGATTTCACAACTTTTTGATTGTAAAAATAGTTGTTTCATATCCCTGTTTTGATTAAATGAACTTTTGATCAATTGTTAAAATCACGCCAATTAAGCAATTTCTCTAATTTGACATTGAACACGCAAATATAAGCATCATTGTATCAGTCAGTTTTTGTTTACTTACCTATGAGTACAAATTCATAAGATGACGTCTAGCTGGCAAATTAGACTTGCAAGCAATTGATTCTGAATTCAATGATTATCAGTGCTTTACTATGGTAGCCTTGTGCCAAATAAGGCTAAGTATTTAGGTATCGGTTAGTGCTTTTATGAAAAGTTGTAGAAAGGTTCTCAGAAGCGTGGGCAAATGCCTACTTAAGGAATTTTTCAAAATTTAGTTTTAAGCCAGACTATTCCTCCTCCTTTATCTTCAGAGGTGATGGGGTGAGGATAGATAGTTGAATGAGAAGTGCTTGTCATCAAGATCATCAAATCATAAGGAGAGGAAATCAACCGAAGAATCACTCTGGGCACTTCCAGTAGAGCAAGATCAGCCTGCAAGAACCAGAATATCACATTGGTCCTAAAAAGAAGGGTATACGACCAGTGCAGCTGAAGCATGGAACATAACCAAAAGACTGACCCTTAAACTGAGAACCATGCAACGTGCACAAGTGAGAATCATATTGATGTCGCATGGAGAGATCACAAGAGAGCACTGTATACAAGGGAAAAAACAGGAGTCCGAAACATCGTGGAATCAATTAGAAAACTCGAATGGCAATGGGCTGGCCATGATGCATGAATGTCAGACGATAGGTGGACATCACGACTCACAACGTGGGTCCTTAGATATCATATGTGAAAATGGAGCAAGCAGAAAAAAAGAAGATGGCGACGACGTGACAAGTTCAGAAAGCATTGGATCCGTGACGCCCTGGACTTGCGAATTTTGGGAAAGTTCCCTGTCCAACAAGGGACGCTAAAATGATGATGATGATGATGATGATGATATGAAATGGTGGATATCTAAGACGATCTATCTGATGCTAATCATAGGACATAGACAGAATGCCTCTCCACACAAGGGCTAGGATTGAGGAACATCTCCACAAGGGTTGCGGCAAAATTACGTTGGATATATTGGAAGTGAAGCAAAGTCGAACCTGGTTTGTATCTAAATGGTTGACCATTGCGAAATTCCAAATGCTGTAAGCAGAACAAAGCTTCGACAGGCCTGGCAAGCAACCTACTAACAATTGCCCGAGTATACCAAACCCCACCATGCCTTCGACGAAGGCTATAAGGAGACAATGCCTAAATGCATTGGAGTCTGTTACAACACTATAACAAAACCATGACCGAGCATCACACTATATTAACCCTGTTCCGACTGGTTTTCAGCATCTTTCTCTCTTTCTACACACATTATTGGTACATCTACGTAATCAGACTTTTACATTTGTCTTTTTTTTCAATTTTCTCCCGCACACGAATTTATTTCTCTTTGTCTCTTATCTCTCGAATCTCTCTCATTTGCCTTTGTCAACGAAGTTGGAAGAGGTATATGTATTCACCCGTGTCAATCTGTCCGTCTTTCCGTCCGTCTGTCCACACGGTGTCTCCAAAAACTTTCGATTGATTCCGATGGAACTTTGTGGGACGGTTGGCAATAACGTGCAGATGAAATGATTTCATTTCGAAGCAGATCCATGCACAGTTACCTCTCTTGCATCGTAGTCATATTGCCATCACGCCATATCTTTGAAACTTCTCGATGGATTTCAATGAAATGTGGAAGAGTGAGCAATGGCCCACGGAAAAAGTGAAAACATTTACAGTTACCTACCCTGCATCGTAGTTGTACATCCACAAGTTATCAGGTAATTTCAATTAAATCTTCTGGAAGGGTAGACCACGGAGTAAAGGAGAATCGGTTGAATTTCGGACCGGATACAGTAATATTTCGATTGAGACATTTTTTTCATATATTTATATATTCACGTTTCCAAATGTTCTCGATGAATTCTTATGATATTTTGTCGAATCGACCAAGAAAGGACTGATCATGTTTCAGCACTGTTCCAGGATTTTTTCTTACATTTACCTCCTCTGCATGGTGACTATTTGCCAACTGATTTCTATCCAGTTTTTTTTTGTGACAATGGCGTTGGTAGAGGTATGCGCTCTCTTAGTGCTATCTAATTGGTTCAAAATCCAAATCCTATTTCACTGCATTGCCCGGCGTTATCTCCTAAAATTGATCCAGCCCGAGAACGAACTCTGGTGTCTCGTTCAAGCATTAAAAAAAATGAGTAAGAAAAGGAAACAGACGATGCGCCCAGGAGACAAGTTGCAAATAAATAATCAAATAGATAAACGTACGAAGAATTAGAAAGAGAAGAAACAAAATGGAAGATTATTTCTCAGGCGGAGGATGCTGGGTTAAGGTCGCTTATAGAAAGAATAATAATAAGAGACGGCTCAAAAATGAACGAGAAAAAAAAATTGCTAAATGATAAATGGAAAAAGTGTCTTGAGTTATTTTTTCTTTTGGTGAGCCAAACTGACCCCTGATCATCTTTTCTTCCCTTCACTATTTTTTTTTCAGGAATAAGAAGTTGAAGGGTTAGAGAGAGAGAGAGAGAGAGAGAGAGAGAGAGAGAGAGAGAGAGAGAGAGAGAGAGAGAGAGAGAGAGAGAGCGATGGTGAAAGGTAAGGGAAGACTGGATGAAAGAAAGAATGGAAAGCATCAAAAGAGCCAAGGAAAGAGAGAGTAAATATGGGGTCAAGAAAAGACGATACCAAAGAGGAAGTAACCGGGAAATTTGAAAAGGAAGAACATATGACAAATAGGAAAAAGAGAGAAGAGCAGAAAGTTTGCAGAGGAAAGAAGAAGAAAGGAAGAGAAAAGGAAAAGAAAGAACAAACGAAAGAATGGCGATAAGGAGAAAAAAGGTTGGGGTAAATTCTTTCTCCCTGCTTATTTCCTTTTGTACCGTCCTCTCAAAGGGAAAACGTCCGTCGTTGGACACAGACCTTCCTCAAGAATCACCTAGCCTCGTTACCGTGGGCATCACGGAGCCAGTACTTTCTGAACTTGTCTAGTTCGTCGTGCTATCTTATTTCCCGCCGACTTCAATTTTGCAATATGATCTCTCGGGATGTCAATTGCCATTTGAGTTTTCTAATGGATTTTATATCTGACTGTTTTTTCTATAATATACTTGTGATCTCACGATGTGATGTCAAGCATGATTCTTACCGATTCTGGCTCAGTTTAAATGTCAATCTTTTGCTTAGGTTCCATGTTCCAGCTCCATGGGTGACTATCGGGAGGATGCATTGGTTGTATACCCTTCGTTTAGGACTGATGGGATTTTCTTGTCTATAGTAAGGTGGAAATAAATACTATGGGGAGGAGAGAACGAAAAGTAGAACTCAAAATCGAATGAAATATGTAAAGACAGAATCGAAAGATTTAAAGGCAGAAAAAAAGATTTAAAAAAATATAACTATACCTCACATAAATGGATCAACACAGTTCGCGTGAGAACCAGAAATAATCATCTGAACATTTATCTAAAATTATCTAAAAACAATACAATTTTTATCCAAATCTATCTAAAGAAATACCAGCAGAAATTTGGGCATTGTTGGTCACAAAATGACCATAGAGACACCAAAAAGCAGTAGAGAAAAAACAAACAAAAAAACCGAAAAATTTACTTTTAGGTTATGCTTATTGGCATACTCATGCACATATCCATATGTGTGGCCTCTGAAAATATAACCAGGAATGCCCAGACACATACACACACACACACACACATATATATATATATATATATAGGAACACACATAGATACAGACACTCACTGAGAGAAGAATCTTTTGCCCACTTGACTTGTTGGTTAGGCCATTTTTAGACTAACAGTGATTCAATAAGTGTCCTTGAAGGAGAACAGCAAAAAGAAGAGAGTAATGGATAAATTCCAATGAAGGAATGGGAGATTTTAGAAAAAAAGTAGTAGTAGTAGTAGTAAGGTGTTGGTAAAATAGCAGGGAAGATTGGTCTCTAGCCTCAAGAAAGCAGCAAGTCAAGGAGAAGGACAAATCTAAATCGAAACCATGAAATGGAGCCCCCTTTGAGGCAGTTTGACGCCAAATTGAACGTCCTCCAGGCAGCTCCTGCATCCAAGCTGATGCCCGACGTATCCTTCTCAGCTTTTCTCTGAACCACATCAGTAAGACTGAGAGATGGATTCTGACGACAGGACACCCAAGGATATCCATACACTTCGCTGAGGGATACGACCTGACATACGCCCTGAAGGGGACTTTCCATTGTCCGTAGAGACAGCATGGAGGCCATCTGAGTGTAGAGTGGTAGATGAAGTTAGAAGATATTGTCTGCTAAAAAATAAAATGAAGAAAGAGAGAAGGAATTGGAGAAATTCAAGGGAGGGGGGAGCAAAAATAAGAGAGAAAAGGAAGGAAATAAATCCTTAGTCGGTAATGAAGAACAAAAGGCAAAAATATGATGAAAGAAATAGACTTGGGAGAAGAAAAAAAAAAGTGGCGAAAGAGAAGTAAAGGGAAATAGAGGAATGGTTCATAAGAAGAATATCTACTTTTCTAATGAACAGCAGGATTTTCTCGGTTCTCTTTCCGTAATCATAGACACTTCCACTTGAAGGTAACAAGTCTGCTGATAAGAAATACATCCTACCCACCATTTTGAACAATTTTTACGCCCCGCATTTGGCGATGGTTGTTCTTGTTACGATAGTTGAATAGAGTCAACTCTAGACTTGGCAATGATGAGAAAGGAGAGGAGATAAAGAAAGACAATACGAAGATGAGAAAATGTAGAGGAGATAAAGAAAGGCTCAGAAGACAATCGTGAAAGATGTAAGAAAATCAAAGACGTGGAAGGAAACGGGAATATATATATATATATATATATATATATATATATATATATATATATATATATGTATATATATGTATATATACGTATATATATATATATATATATATATATATATATATATAGAGAGAGAGAGAGAGAGAGAGAGAGACGTGGGGATGAATCGAGGGAGGTAATTGGTTGGCTCTCGCGATAACTAATCAAAAAGATATCCATCCTTCATTACTGACATGTTCTAATTTAATAATAGGTCAAAAAAGACATTAGAAACACACACCAACCCTCTCCCTCTTTCTCTCTCTCTCTCTATTTTTATATATATATATATATATATATATATATATATATATATATATATATATAGTCCAGGAAGCTTTACAGCTCTAAACTAAATATAAAGAAGAAAATATTTTTCAAAAACTTATGTCATCTCTGTCTATTATTTCCCAATTCCTGCTAATGTAATTTATGTCCCTTTTTTCTGTCTTTTTATGCCTTACGCAGAATTTGATATTATGGCACTATGTGTGAATTTTTCTTGTTCGGATCATCAGTCTTTTACCCTGTAACCGTTTCGAGGATTTAAAAACAATACAGGTATATTAACACGTCTCTGTCAGTCTGTCTATCTATCTGTGTCTCTGTCTCTCTCTCTCCATATATATTACAAATTGCGTTACATAAATTCAAAACTCTATTTGAAATGATCTCCTGTCATTACATGGTGAATGTATCATTTGCCCTATACTACGTAAATAGAATAAACAATTGAAGATAATGGAGTCGTTGCTTCGGACTGAAAGCAGTTATTTGGGCCGTTGCATTACCGAAGGCTGTTTAGCTTGATGGTAAGAGCAATGTTACGGTGAAGCAGCTACCCTTTTGGTCGCAAGTTCGATCCCTGCATCACTCCAATTTTCTTCAATCGTCTATCCTACCAGGCCAAATGATGCAATTACCGTATAATAACGGGAGATCTTTCAAAATATACATTCAAAACTATGTAACGCAATTCATAATTATTTCTTTCGGTCACTTATTATTATACGTCCATTTCTCAATAATTCACACTCACACTCACATATATTGATCATCTGGTTGTATATTTTCTTCAATATTGTCCTTTATAAAAAATCATCGAAAACGATAAATCAAATCATCTACCCAGAAAATATAAGATAAACTCACTCAATTTTTAGATGTACGACACACAACACAACAAAACGAAAGTATCTTAGCTCCACTTGAGAATCTTTTCACAAATTTACCTGTCGATTCTTTGGAAAATATTCACTCAAACTTCTCCCTGTATTTTTGTTGTGATTCAAAATTTTCCATCTGTTTTACGAAACTTCTATGATTTTAGTTACCAGATCATATTTTTGATAAAGGATTCTTGGCCTTTACTTGAACTGACCGTCACTGAAGGAGTGACCAAACAAACAATAAGATAAAAAGAACTGGTGGATTTTGTCTGTACATATGGAACATCAGAAAAAATTTCAGCCACAATTTTAGGAGAGATAGACCGTACAGACAGCCTGCTGGCAACAAACAAACAAATAAACAAACAAACAAAACAAAAACTAAAAACTAGGAATTATTGCTTCTTAGAAGAAAGACAAAAACACAGAAGCGAGAACGCAAAAAAGTAGTTTCTCTATTCATCGTCAATTTTTCTTCTAATTCTTAGTTGTCCGTGTACAAAGAAAATTTCTTTTGTGATTTTTTTCAATGACAAAAATATGTGTGCACTTCCGAATTCGATAGAGTGAACAAAATATTTTTTGACAAAATCTCTGTGAATTATCAACAGAATTCGAAACCTTTCATGCATAATAAAATTTCCTTTGTGCGGTGGTTGCAAAATGCGTGATAGAAAGCACTCGCACACAGCTTTGAGGGAACAATGTTCACAGTTCGTTTAATCATGAGGTTATTATATGCTAATGATTTGGGCATCGTTGAGTTAAGTATCCTGAACACAAAGATACCCCAACTATTGTCCTTTTTGCATTATGGAAGCACATGTGTATGACATTTACTTTGAATGTACCGGGTACATGGAAATTAAAAATGAACTATGAGGCATTTGTCAGTTTATAAGCCTTCCGACACTTCATAGAGACAAATTAATGTACAAATTGGAAAATACAGAAAATTTTCATAATTTCATTAAATAAATTCGGTTTGCTTTATTTCTAAAGATTGTTACCGGAGATTGAGATCACTTTCATTACTATTGATAATTTCAAAGAAAGTAAGTATTATGTTTGAACTTTAAGCATCGTTAAAAAAAAAATATTGCTATCGATGTTGTTTAGACTCCCACATTGCAATACTAAACTCAACGATGATCAATTCTTGCGTAATAATCTTTGTGTCATTATTCAGAAAGAAAGATTGTAAAGAATTCTGGTTTTAAAACTATTAGCTTCCACAATATAAAACCAGTGATATTTGTCTGTGGAAAGTTGTTTACACTGTGCAACACGGTGTAAAGTAACAATTCGTATAAGAAAATTTCAAGACGAAAACACAGCCAGAATTTGAAACTTTATCATTAATTAACCAATCATCGGATTTCTATAAAAAATCGGTACTTATTCATTCACTATTTATTCTTTAAACAGTGTTGACAGGCAAGAATACACCTCCTGTAAAGAAACTTATTTTTCACTATATTTTCAGTAAAAAGTAACAGATAATTTTCAGAAATTCACTCAAATAATCTTTAGATTAAGTAATTTGAAGGGGGGGGGGAATTCATACTGGAATCCTTCTTAGTTCCATTAGATTTTTTGATAAATATCACAGATGAAAAATATCAGCATTTTGAAAATGTGGCTTCTAAGTTTAGTGGTTTAGATTCAAAGCTTTTCGACTACGTAGATCATGTGAACAAATTAGACTTTTTAGCAAACACGTACTCAGATGTCATCCTAAGTCAAACTGAAATAGTCCGAGAGCTTCTTTCATTCAAAGACGCGCGCAAAGAGATAATGAGCTGTACGGCAAATATTAGTATCGAGAAAATGTCCATCAACAATGTACTCATATTATGTCTTAACTTCTCCAAATTGTACAACATTTTTATGTCCGGACCCAAACGCAATTGCAGAACGACACTTTAGGAGGCTCAAGCACTGGAAGTCATACCTCCGGTCTGCAATGGGAAAAGGTTGATTGTCAAAGTTAGCTCTTGTCTCCATTGAATGACAGTTGGCTATCGAGATGGATTATGATTAATCAATAGATAAATTTGCAAGAATAAAGACTAAAAGTAATAGCAGTTGCTTCATACATGTTTCCTATTGCTTCCTTTTTGTTTCATTTTACGTTAAAAATGTAAAACACTCAGATACACACGTTTTTATGTTTTGAATTCGTTATAGATTTATGAGAGTACTGTAAAATGAGTATCTCAACGCACTTTCCACAAAAATTCCTAAACGTATTGCGATAATATAAATATCTTTGTTGAAGTTCTAATAGCATTAAGTGAGTCGTAAAGAAATTACTTCTGCGTATTTATTTTAAGATTAATAATACAAAAAACTAGGGGCAAACAATTTATTGCATTCCGGTCCTCCATATATTCAAAAATTGGAATAATTCTATTAAAGATCTTCCGAACATAAGATTTTTTAAAAACTTTACACTTCTTGGTTATTAAAACTCAGTTTTATTTAATAACATCGTTTCAGAAGTAATCATGGAGAATAAAGAATTTTGAAGATTCTTTTTGAGAAAAAATCTTTTAAAAAATAATTTTTGGGCAAATATTTCTTTTTATACGGCTGCGAAGTCTACGATATGTTTCCAAAAAGAATCACAGATTAAAAGTTGGAAGAAAGAAAAACACGGAACAAAAGTCACACTGGAGTGATATCCTGAGCTATCTGAAAAACGAAATAGGAAGAAAAGTCATTTTGTTTTCTTGGAAGGAATAAAGGTCTTGGGAAATTGTTATTTCACTAAAATAAGTGATAGTTCAACTGATTCAATAATGACATAAGTAATATTTTAATCAAATAAATATTTTTGATATGATTTATACTAAATGATTTTTAAAAAGGTTGAGTGAAGAATTTTTTTCTGTTTTTTTTTTTGTTTATTTACGAACATCCTTTGAAACAACTTAAGGAAGGTGGTCCTGATTGTGAAATTTCACATACTCGCTCACTCGCTGTTTAAAACAGTCAACAAATAAAAACTATTCAATAATTTAATTCATCCGAATCAATAACAATATGATTTGTTTCGGGTGTTGGGGCCAAAAAGTGACCTTTGCCTCCGGACGCTGAGAACCCTTGCAACTTTGTATTTGCATTATTTCTGTACACAAGACATCTATATCAATGTATGCTAGTGTTCATGCTTATATCTACATTCATGTACTGGCTCATATATGTACATATATGTGTGTGTGTGTGACTTTTGCAGGAAACGAACCTGCGATTAATAGGGTTGCCGCTCCAACGTAGCATTACTCTTACCATTGAGCTAAACAGTCGCTGGTAATGTGAAGGCCAAAATAAGTATCTCATCTCCAAATTCTGATTTTGATTATTCACGGTCTATATCTGTTGTATTTGTATCTTTCAACGCGGGGATTGTGTTATTAAGAAATGGATATATGATCCGACAGAATGATTATGAATTGAGTTATATCATATAGAAACTCTTATTCGAAAGGGTCAGCCTAAAGCTATTCTATCATGTAATTCATTTTTAACAATTCAATTATTCTAACTTGAATTCTTTTAAAGTCTCGATTCATGTCAAACCGTATAAATCTGTGATCAGACATGAAGTCTTAATGTCTCTATGCCATAATTTTTCATCATCGATATGTCATAATAGGAAAGTAAATGAACCAATTGGCACATCATATCGGGCTCCGAAAAACAAACTGTTTATAAGCTCATTATATGGTTAGATTTAAAATAAGAAGCATAATGTAAATATTAAGAGTATGAATAGTGAGAAAAACAGAAGCACGACTGGGTAAAAATGCTTTCAATATTAAATAGAAGAAATATATAACAAACAAACGCCAAAGGGTTATTTGAAATGGTAAAATAGAAAAATAAATATACTTCCACACAGATTAATATGGCTTGCAAGCTAGTGTTAACCAATCTACCAAGGTGGGAGGTGCTCCCATATTTGGCTGTATCATTCAAATTACCATCTATTATCGGTGAATGTAAACAGCGTTCTGACATAGTCACCAAATAATCGTATTGAAACAATCAAAGGAAGATAAATGAAAACAAACCGAAGTTGATGTATTCTTATCACACATAAATGAATCACCGAAGCCATTGCGTGTAATAAAACTAGTTATCTAAATAATTATCTAAAATTATCTGAAAAAAAGAGATCTTTTTATCTAAAATATTCTCAAAATACCAGCTGTAGATTTGGGCATCGTTGTTTCCAAAATGAGCGTTGGGGCCAAAACAGCATTTTTTTTTTTTTTGGAAGAGAAACAAAAATAAAAGTTTTTAGAATTTGCCTAGTGGTGTATTCATGACAAAGTTCAAAGTTGAAGCCCCAGAAATGTGACTAAGAACGCCTCTTAACGCACACACACTCACACACACACACACACACACTGATGGATATATTAGATAAACACAGACACTCGAAGAGAGAAAAATCTGTAGCCCACTTGGCTGGCCGGCTGGTTGGGCTATTTCGGGCGCTACGGCGATTCGATATTTGGAATGATGAAAGAAAGGTGGGAGATGCTTCCATATTTGGGTGCACCATTCAAATTATCATCTATTATCACTGAAGGCAAACAACGTACTAACTTAATCACCAAATAGTCATATTGAAACAATCAGAGAGGTTGATACATCTTTACCTCACACAAATGTATCTCCATGGCTATTGCAGGAAAAATAACTGAAAAAATATCTAGAATTAGCTAAATAATAGACCTTTTTATTAAGTTATCTGAAAAAAAAAAACATACCAGTACAAGATTTGAGTGTTGTAGGTCAAAAATGACAATATATACCACCAAAAGCACTTTTTTGAACCCCCCCCCAAAAAAAAAACGCTTTTAGATAGTGCTTAGTTGTGTACTGATGCATATTTTAGAAAATGTGACCGGGGGAGCTCGGTGACTCAAGCAGTCAGACAGATACGTGCACACACACATACATACATACACACACACACACACACACACACACACACACATACATACACATAAACACATCATCATCATCGGTCTATAATCATCTGTAGCTGGAGATAGACCTTCCCCAAGATTCGCCATATCTCTCTATCGTGGACGTCGCAGAGCCAGTATCTTCTGGATTTGTTTTGTTCGTCTTCCCATCACATATTCTGCTGGCTTCAGTTACGCATGTGATACCTGGGGATCCATGTTGTGAGTCTTGATGGCCATTGGTTGCCTACCACCCTTGCAACATGGCCAACCCATTGCCATTTGAGTTTTCTTGTAGATTCTATGATGTCTCGAACTCCTGTTTTTTCCTCATATATTCTGATTTTTGTATTTAAGCATGATTCCCTCATGCGCACGCTGCATGCTTCTCAGTTTGTAAGTCTGTCTCTTGGTTAGGTTCCACGTTTCCGCTCCATAAATGACTATCGGGAGAATGCATTGGTTGTATACTCTTTCCTTTTATGATTAATGGGATCTTGTTTTTGGTGGTTGAGCTTGCTCTGCCAAAGGCTTGCCACCCTAGAGTAATTCTTCGCTTGATTTCTTCTTTTGTGGGTTTCATAGAGATTCGATGTCCTAGAAATGCAGTGGTCTACTTTCTCCTTTTTAGCACCTTCGATTTTTATAGTTGTGTTCTTATTCTCGGCGTGGTTGTTGTACATGATCTTCGTTTTACTGTTCATGTTTATGCCAACTTTCTTGCTTTCTTTGTTTGGTTCATCTAGCATTTATTGGAGGTGGTGTAAGTTCTCTGCGAAGAGGTCGATGTCGTCTGCTAATCTGGGGTTGCTTAGACATTCACCGTCTATTTTAATTCCTCTATTCTCTCAGTCAAGATTTTGGAAGATCATCTCGAGGCAGGCTGTGAAGAGTTTGGGTGTGCTGGTATTACCTTGTCTTACTCCTTTTGGGATCTTGAAGGGTTCAGTCTTTATCTAGTCTGATAAATGAGCTGCTGTGACTGTATACACGTTACAGCATTCTGACGTATGCAGGGTTTACACCTTATAGAGTGATGGCCTTCATGACCATGGGAATTTTCCACAGAGTCAATAAATGCTACAGCATGTGGCATACCCGCAGGCGAGCAAAGAGAGAAGAATCAGTTGCCCACTTGGCTGATTGTTCGGGCGGTTCATTTGTGAGACTGCAGTGATTCAATAAGAAGCGATATTGTTGAGCATTTTTGAAGAAGTTTCTGAAAGGAGAGAGACAAAAACATATAAAAAGATGAGAAAGGAAAGTAGAGACAGGAGAAATTGACACATTGAAGCCACAATGTTTTTATGATTGATATATATATATATATATATATATATATATATATATATATATATATATATATATATATATATGTGTGTGTGTGTGTGTGTGTATGTGTGAATAAGATTTTAATGCAGAAGGAAGATCGCGTTGCAACACTCTTTATGGTGCTACATACCTATTCAAAAGTTAAGCCTTCACGAAACTGGAAAGCATTTTTTCCATCTCAGTGTAAGCTTGCATGAGATGTCTTTCCTGATTTAGACGGATTTGTTGATGCAAAGATGCAAAATTACAAAAAAAAAAAAAAAAAGAAACGGTATAAAGGAAAAAAGGGTCTAATTTATGAAAGACTAGATTATATAAGTATATTTATAGCTGCAAACGGTAATCGAGATCCTCCAGGGCTAGCTTGCTATCAATATCCAAAATCCTAGTATTTACCTACACTTGAATCCCGCCAGATGCCGCTAGAGTCAAATTCGCTAACGTGTCATTTACCAAGCCATCTAATACACATGTAGGCCGATTCATTATATAGAGCAAACAATATAGTTTACCACAAAACCGCACAGATGCAAACCTATATTATATCTTACTGATCCGAGCGAAACTAAACTGGCTTTTATTTTAATCTTAATCCTTATCAAAATATCTAAATCGTCGACTATGGCAACTGCTGATGATCTCATGTTAACGCGTTTTCGTGCAAAAGTTCAAATCGTTGACGATGACAACAGCTGCTAATTTCAAGCTAAAAAAAGTGTATAGTTATTCAATCGTTGTGGCGCCGTAGATGTAGGACGTTTGGGGGTGGCTGATCTGACCCAAAGTCGACCGTAAACCAGAGCTAACACTCGGAATTACTGTACTCGTCATCAACACCTAAAGAAATATCCTTTCCACTGCTGATTTTCTAGGTTAGGGACCATCCGTTAATTTACATACTGAATATAGTCTGATACGAGACTGCATATCTAAAGCCTTCGGTGATAATTGAATTCACTATTAATTGTTTTTGAAGATAGAATGAAAAGACAGACTGGAAGCTAATGAAAAATATACGAGTAGGATGTGATAACTTAGAAGATATTATTGTCAGTCAATTTTCAAACATACGTTGTTCGTTAGGTTTCACGAGAGAGGAAGAGAGATAAGAAGAAGGGGTACAAAGGTGGAGACTGAAGTACAGGGGTATGGAAAATAAAGTCGTGTAAAAAATTCCATCAAAAAATAAATGTGGTCAGATTAAATTCTTATTACGTCATCAATGGAGTTTCCAAAGGTAAAACATCCCGAAAAGAGTAAAAAAACAGCAGCAAAAAACATCTTGAAGCATCTAGATTCTAATGAATCTAGATACGAGTAATACATTAGATAATAAACGATATCCATCAAAACAAGGCCCCTGAAGGGTTGAAAACGTTTTTTTTTCTCCGAAAATCAAAAAATAGTTCTGATGGAGAACTGATGCTAATTTCCAAGACTGGAGAAAAAAAAACCATTACCAGGAACGCTCGAACATGCTAAAATATAAACAAGAACCCTCACATATGGAAAATGGAAGAACCCTTTGCCACCTTTGGTGACGATGGTGGCTCAATTCAGATATGTTGAGAATTAAGAAATAAAAAAAGGTTGAACTGTAACGAATGCAATAATTACGTCCCAAAATTTAAATCAAAAGAGTGAAACACACGCATCGATACGAATTTTTGTTTAAAATGACAATGCATAAATTTATCTGTAGTTTTTACTTGCATATTTACTTATATACTTTTATGCTCTGTCTGATAGCGTATGTCTGCGCATGCGTGTAAATGCATATCTCTTTTGCAAGCTGATCTTGCCATGAGTTGACTGCAACTGTTTGCGACAGAAAGGCTATGATATGTTGATAAGAATTGCGTCCTGATGATGGATGCGAATATAATAAATGAACCGAGAAGGAAAGTGGTCGGCGTCAGAAGGTTTTTGGTTTCAGAAAAATAAATAACTAAAGAGGCACAAAATATAAAGCTGTACAAAGAATTCAATCGCAGATAGAAGTTTCTGTTTCACAATAAGCCTTTCTGTTGATATGACAAACTGATAGAAAAAAGAAAAACAAAAAAAACAATGAGCTGACGGATGGGATTCGAAAATGTTCGGCGGCCATTTTATGTGCTACCATTACCCTTGGCCCCCGTTGGTATTATATTTATTTATCTAAATGTTTTAGATATTAGAAATTGTTATCTTGCTTGTTCTTTTTTTTCTTAAATTTTGTTTGTTTTCAATATCTTCCTTCAAACTGATCTTTTATTTTTATCAATGTTTTATTTTCTTGACGTCTATTAATTTTTTTCTTCGTTTAAATGTTTTACTTGCATGCTTATCTTTTATTCATTGCACTTTTATTTTATCTATCTATACGAATATATATACATATATACACACACATATACATGCTTGCACACATTCAATATATATATATATATATATATATATATATATATATATATATATATATATATATATATATAACATCACAAAAGGAAAAACCCAGTGGTATATACAGACAGTAGAAAAATAGAAAAATAGTTGTCCGTTGATTACAATGACTGCGTGAAACCGATCAGAAATATGTTAATATCCATCTCTCCCACTCTCTCTCCCTCTGTCTCTTTCTTTCTCTCTCTCTCTCTCTCTCTGTGAGCTATCTAACTGAAGTTTTTGAACAGCACATCGAAGAGACATTTAAGAATTCTCACTACTATTGTGTTGTGTTGCATTGACTTTAGTCTTTTGTATGAAAAGCTGTATGAAACTGCGTTCCTCGGTATATGAGCTACGTCTCCTAAAATGAACGTGTGTGTAGTGCATTTGGCCTTTCAAAGCCAATGAACGACAATCACATTGAGTACATGCATTTTGTGATCGTGGAAATCGTCGCCAAAT
Organism: Thysanoteuthis rhombus; assembly: GCA_963457665.1. Lineage (NCBI taxonomy): Eukaryota > Metazoa > Mollusca > Cephalopoda > Oegopsida > Thysanoteuthidae > Thysanoteuthis > Thysanoteuthis major. Next base: position 57,320,388 of record OY735216.1, on the reverse strand, counting down.
TCTCCATGGAGTTTTCGAAGAGATTAGAAAATGTGTGTGTATATATATATATATATATATATATATATATATATATATATATATATACATATATATATATATATCATAGAGCAGACATCAAACAACGAACGATTTTATATATATCTCTAAACTCACATATGCACGTGAGCGTTCAAATATACATCCAAACAGACACAGGTTCATGTGTGTATGATCATATATGTAGATATGTCCACGATACACACACAGACACACACACAGACACACACACACACACACACATATATATATGTATATAAATCAAAAAGATTGACGAAAATACACACAGTGTTTTGCGTTTTGACCATACTTCAAGGGTATTGAGAACACCGAATGAATGAAATTAATTACATTACTCTTTTAATTTCGATTAAAGAAAGTAACATCTCTGAAATATATATATGTATGTGTATGTGTGTGTGTGTTGGGATTTATGAGTATGAATATGTGAGCTCCGAAAGGAATATTCTTGCAAGAACTAGACCGAGATGGTAATCTCATAAACCACTCCTATTCAACTTGAATGTAAGATTCACATACCTATCCACATAAGAAATGGTTTTGGTATTAGGTACCCAGGATTACGTATCTGTCATCAATCATACAATGTAATTTCAGCCAGAAAACCCATTCCAAAACATGCACAAATGCAACCTCGCGTCTAGTGAAATATACACGATAGGCATCAAAGCGAAACTATGGCTTGGAGGTATTCATGTGCACAGATGAACGGCAAAATCAAATGCCCTTGTGCTGGCCACGGCAATGGCCGTCCCGACCCAGGCTTCGTTTATCTCAAGTTTCTCCTTGTCTTGGTGTTCCTCGAGGACTTTTTTGCGACATGTGAAAATAGACATAGAATGGACAAGCACCCGAATTGGTGTCACTCATTTCATTATACGCTATTTTGCCCATAGCTGGCGGGGAAGGTTTCAGATTCATGTATTTCCTGAGGGCATTCAGTCAAAGTTGTTGTTTGAACTCGGCTTGCTCAGTCCATTTTCCTGTCGGACATCAGCACTTGTATAAACGGTAAATTAAACAGATAAATACTTTGTATGTATTTTGCATATTTCACTTGACCATGCTTCAATCAAGCGTGACTGGCACTCTATTTAGAGGCGTCGTTCAATCTAAAAAGTAAAATAGAATGTCAATCACCTATTCACCTTTCTACGGCAATCGAATCACCGTCGCCCCACAAAAGGGCCGCGCGACTAACAAGCTAAGTGAGCTAAAGATTCTTTTCTCTTGAGTGGCCGTGTGTGTGACCAGGCGCCCCTGGTCACATTTTGGGGGATACAATCTGGAAATGTCGTATGAATACCCTAAAAGGTACCATCCAAATAATTTTTTTTTCTTTTTTTTAAAAAAAAAAGTGCATTTTTGAGTCTCTATGGTCATTTTGGACAAAATTTCCCAATCTTGTGCTTGGATTGTTTTAAAGATAATTTTAGATCGAAGATCTATATTTTTCAGATAATTTTAGATAATGTTTTATATCTCTCAACATTTCATTTTTCTCTTTTCTCCTTTTCTCACTTGAACTCTTTTCTTGTTCTTCTTTAATCTGTCATCACTTTTTCTTTCTTTCCATTCTCAAAATTGATATTTTCTGATTGAATCATTTATTCATTTGATATCTCGTTTCTAGTTGTTGTTGTTGTTGTTGCTCTACTTCTTCTTCTTCTTCTTCTTCTTCTTCTTCTTCTTCTTCTTCTTCTTGTTTTTATCATTTGTCTTCTACTTTTTCTCCTTATTTTTCTCCTTCTTTTCCTCCTTCTTCTTTTCAGTATTGGAAACCGTCAACTAAAACTGTCAACTTAGGTTTCTTAAATTCTCAAGTTGGTCTGACTGGCTGGCTTGCTATGTATGTATGTATGTACGTATGTCTGTATGTATGTATGTATGTATGTATGTATGTATGTATGTATGTACGTATGTATGTATGTATGTATCAAAATTCAATGATTACTCCTTTTTTTCCAATCTTTTAATTGATCACCCCAACGGAACAAGATATCGGTGACATGACGTTTTCTAATGGATGGTTAACCAGACCAAAGATTTTTTTCCTTGTTGAAAATTTCTCCATTTTGTAAATAATGCTGAATCAAACATCAATTTCTTCGTCCTCTCGCTTTTCCCTCCTGATAATAATATTGTTCACACTTCACTTCAAAACTTCATTGTTTAGGTTTGAGGATTATCTGCATACATGGCCCCGTCGCCTTGGGATCCCATAATCCTAGAAAACCCTCCCAAAATCTTCATCTGTGACATCATCATTTACAATGATCAAAGTAATTTTAAAGGTGTCATGCTTATTTTCTTTCATCGTCTTTTAGTGAAGTGGCTTTTCCTCTATCGAACAAACAATCAGCCAAAAACTGTCACTAGACCTGTCAACATAGTTTTCTCTCAGTGTTTAAGGTGGTCTGGCCGGCTATGTATGCATCATGTTTACCGACCGCCCTAATGTTGCAAGAGGGCTGAAAATTTGAAGATTCACTACCTATTATGTCTAGAATCTTTCACTCCTCACCAAAAAAGGGTTTTTAACGGGAGATTCAAATTGCAATGTAGTTTTATGCTAAATTGATCGCTTAGTGTATTCTGCTTGTTATTTTTTCTTCAATCAGACATTTCTAGTGATTACTGTCCCTTTTCCAATTTTTCAATTGATCACCCCTGAAATGGCATACTGTCAGTTTCTATTGAGTGACTAACCAGACCTGTTATACCTTATAATCATTTTCTTCCATTCCCTTCCCTCACTTTTCTTCTCCCTCTCTTATCATTCTGCACCCCCCCCGTGCATGACTCTTGTGTTTTTTCTTCTTCATTCATCTTTCTTTTCTTTTTTGTCTGTTCTGTCTTTACCCTCTTTCTTCCCATTACTCTTTGCCCCTCTTTCTTTTTCATTCTCCAAACCACCGCTTCCGTCTTCTCCACCCTACCTTTATCCATTTTCATTCTTCTTTTCACTTTCCCCCCAACCTTTCCTTCGTCTTCATTCCTCTCCTACTCTTATTCCTCCTTCTATTTCTCAATGTCTTCAGATTCTCCTCTCCATCGGATCAATTTCAGATCTGGCAAATAATGGAATCAGGAAAAAACTCAACGATATTCTATTAAAAAAACAAAAAACAAAAAAAAGGTAGGAAGAACGGAAGAAAGAAAGAAAGAAAGAAAGAAAGAAAGAAAGAAAGAAAGAAGGAAGGTAGGAAGGAAGGAAGGAAGGAAGGAAGGAAGGAAGGAAGGAAAGAAGGAAGGAAGGTGACTGAACGCGATGGATTGAGAAACATAGAACCAAAATAGACAGAAAAGAGAAGTTGGCATTTTTTTTTTTTGAAAGATGATAAAAAATCCCTTCCTCAAGAACCGAAAAAAATCGAATAGAAAGGATTCCTTCAGAAGGGATTTGAAATCAGAAACGTTCAAGTAGTTATTCCATCAAAAAATGAACGTTTGGACAAAAAAAAAAAGAAAAAAAATGGTTTGCCTTTATCTTATTCAAATTTTTTTAATTTCTATTTTTCCATTTACCCCCTCCTCCCCCTCCTTCTTCTTCTTCTTCTTCTTCTTCTTCTGTAGCAGTTTTTGGTGGATGAATTTCACTGAGTATTGGATGGAGATACTTTTCACCTACGTGAGCATTTCTGTGAAGACAATAGACGCAAATATATATATATATATATATATATATATATATATATATATATATATATATATATATGTATGTGTGTGTGTGTGTGTGTGTGTGTGTGTGTGTGTGTAAAGGAACAATGAAAATCTTACAGACGTAATCCTTTACCTAGGACACAAATTGAAGGTATAAAGACTCTAATAAGTTTCATATATTTCACGCATAACGGTACGTAAAAAGAGATCATGATTTACCAAATTGCTCACGCGCAATTTCTGGGGGCAGAACGCATAAACAAATCCCATCACATAATACAAAATTTGTCGGGTAAGTAAACAACTGTATTAATAGTTAATGCCCTTAATATCGTTACTTGTATTCTGAAAAATGTATAAATAAAACTTCTTTCAATTAAGTTACTCATGAATATTCAAAGACGACGAGCAACCCGATGGAAGGAGTCAGTTTTCGGTTTTGTTCCAGCTCTGCAATATCCATTTTTACCGCATTTTGTGACAAGAACTTATTATGAGTAGAATTTTTTCCCCCAAATAATAAAACTTTATTCCATACTTTTGTTTGAAAACATTTAATCTTCAAAAAAAGTTTCTGATGATTGAGATCCTTTCTAGTTGTTAGTGTTATCAAAATGACGTTTTGGTCGGTTAATTCTACGGTCTTCTTCAGATGTGTTATCCAAACGTGATAGTGGTAAATGGAATGTTCCAATGGTAGCTATATTATAACGTAGGGTTCGGGTAATGTAGATTTCTTTTCTTTCCTTGTTAAACCTGGAATTTATCTAGGACGGTATCAAGAAGTAACGGCTATCCATCCTACATCATCACCTGGAAAAATAGAGGTAAAGGGACAAACTCCTCCTCCTTCACTCCTACTGTCAACATCCCATATAGTGGCAAAGGAGATATAGAAAGTCTATATGACCCCCAAATATACGGGTTATTTTAGTGGTTCTAAAATGCTGCGAAATTTGCTCACTAAAGTGTAGCCTTTAAGAGTGTAAAAATTGACGAGTAACTCAACGTCATTCCGTGTAAATATGGAAAAATCTGCACAGGTGAAATTGGCAAACCTCTCAAGGTTCGACTCGACGAGCACAAAAGGGCTATAATAAAAGACGAGATAGAAAAAACTTGGAGGGCTGACCATATTTGGATAGAGAAAGGCGAACACATCCCTCACCCTGGGAAGAAGTTCGTATCATAGACTAGGAACGCTGTTAGAAACAAATGAAAATCAAGGAGGCAACCTATATCAACATATCGACTTCATATATGACAGACAAGTGCGGAGTTCAACCCCATGTGGCTTCCACTACTCAACAAGCACAAGGCACGTAAATCCAGGCCTACAAGAAGAGGGAATCGACATTACCCGATAATTACGTTGTACTGTTGCTACCATGGGAACATTTTGTTTACCACCATCACTATAAAAACTACGTTTAATACCATCACTTTTGGATATTTCATCTGAAAAAAAAGCCGTAGAATGAATCGGCTGAAACGTCGTGTTGACAACTCAAACAACGAGAAAGAGTTCAATCGTCCGAAAAATCCTTTACAAATCAATGACCCTTCTCAAAATTACAGACAATTCTTTTCAATCTTCTCAATATTTATCAATCAAATGGAGGGAGATGAGAATGAAGGATTGCTTTGTGCTACTTTTTCATGTGGGAAACGTCTACTTGCCTTAAAAGTCAGCATTCGAAATCCTATATTTCACTTGGACACGAACACCGACCAATAGTTTCTCGGCCACAAAACTGGTCAAATAGTATGATTTAGTGTGATGGCTTGTGATATAAGGGAGGAACATGCTGAACTCCCAAAAAGATTAGACTTGGAAAACATTGGAAAGACATAAACCATAGTAAACTTATGAATTGATCATCATTCTGAATATACTGTTAAATCTGCAAAGAGATGAATTTTGGTCTGAATAACTAATTATGCAACAGTTTCCACTCGTAAACTGATCATGAATAAAGTTGCTTATCTTCATGATATAACAATTACCAACAATTACTTCACGTCTTTGAACGTAAACAAAATCATGTACAAAAATAGGAAGTAGATGACACTCAATCATGTTTTTGTTCATTTCCTTTTGTGCATGAATGCTATGACTAACTGCCAAAAAAATAGTATAATGTTACATCATCATCCTTATCATTATCATTACTCAGTGGAAAACATTCAGAGTACGTTCTTACTAGGGAATGGAGTGCACGTCATCTCCAATTCATAACAGAGACAGGGTCAACAGGGCTGCCTCATATCCATCGTGCTAAGCTGCTTTTTAAACTGCGACGAATGTCGACAGTTCGAAGAAAGCCATAAGGTTTTTTCCTTTGGACCATATTTGAAACGGTTCATAGCGTTCATAAGAAAAGAGAGATAGATAGAATGACAGAGAGAGAGAGAGAGAGAGAGAGAGAGAGAGAGAGAGAGAGAGAGAGAGAGAGGGGGGGGAAGAGAGTTGGGAATGAAAGAAAAATATTTTTGGTTCCTTTTTTCGCCACACTACGTCATACAATTCTTTTAAATCAATTCTCGAAATAAAAGAAATAGAAAGTACATCAAAGAAAAAAGAGAGTATATATATGCATATAGATGCACACACATGCACACACATATCTATATACAGAGAAAATTTGCATATGAGGTTAATATGTTGTTGTATATAAATATATGTGCGTGTGTGTTTGTTCTTAAATGACTATTGATGACCAATTGGATAAACAAATGTGGCCGTACCACGATAATCTGGAATTGAGAAAAGACATTTACATATTTATACAATTGAGTCAAGGGCAACTGAAAATTTCTCAGTGAGAGTTCAACCAGCTTCCTTCATGAGTATAAGAAAAAGTTGGTGAAAATAATCCGTTTGTGTTTAAAAGCATGTTTAAGGTTTTTCTGCGTGTTCTACACAAGAAAAAACCGAATGACTATAAAAGAGAAAGCTACGTTAAGTAATGATAATGTAATGCCTGATGTTATTTATATAGCGATAAACATTCATCCGTGTTTCATTCACTTTTTCACCTGCGCACACTGTCCAGATTATTCAATGGCATGGAGAAATACTTGAGGACGTGCTTAGCGTCACACAGAAACATGTAACGCATCATGCATTAACAAGCCCATGGTCAGAAATACGCACAAAAACAAAACAAAACAGGGTCAAACCCCATTCTGAATACAACTGCTTCAGCTTCTGGGCAGGATTTTAAAAAAAGAAAGGTGTTTCCCTACTCACTGAGGGGTGTGCGTGTGTGTAAAGTTCAAACTCACGGAAGGAGAACAAAGTTTTAAATGTATTTTTAAAAAATATGTTGACAGTGTGTATTCATTTGAATGTTATACGAAATAGATGATTGATTTCTCTACTAACTCCAATTTGTTAAATGGTAATATTTGATGGAACATACCTCCCTCGACATTTTTAAAAAGCTCTTCGTTCCACGTGCGTTTTGACCATGGACTACACATAGAAGTGAAAATTCGCTGCAAAATTTATTCAAGTCAGACGATGGAAAATAAAACACAGGCAGATTCAGAATTGGATATTCTTTATCCAGGCATGCATTAAAACCCACTGATAATTGTTGGCACAGCCTACGCGCTTTTTTTAATGACAAACTAACATTCTTTTCTATGTAAAGACTTTATCTAAAGACTAATAAGTTAACTGGTTCGCAGATCAATTCTGCACCGTTTGAATATCAACAATGGATTGGCTTCGTTTTAAAAAAAGAAGACTGTGCAATATCTCCTATCTGATGTTGATTTTTTCAAATGTCCAAAAATATTTCAACTCCTTTTCGGTGAAAAAAAAACTGATAGCTTCTTTGAGAAGAAATAGAAATGTTACGTTATTTTAAGCCTGCTGTGCGTTCGTTCATTCTTCCTGTTTTTGAGAAATCCCATCAACGATCAAAAATTGTTTTTTTCTACAAAATATTCAGTTTCAACATTTAAGTAAGTTGCTTCCATTCTAGGGTTATTTCGAAATCTGGTGATCCAGTCGAAAAGGAGACTACTTAGAGAGAAAGACAAGAGGAAAGGAAATACTCCATTATAGCCGAGGAATGCGTGCAGTTCCTTGGTAGACAAGTGTCAGCGTTTCAAGGAGATACATCTCTGGAAGACGGCAACTTCATCCAGTTACTGAAATTACGTGCAAAGTATGATACAAGCACTCATCCCGTTATCAAAACGAATTGCTGACGATCATAGCAAACAAAGTTGATAAAAAAAATAAAAGACCACGACAGTTGTTGAGATTTCTTTTGTGTGATGGATAGACTGACACTGCTAACAAGGAGCAACCTTCCTAATGTATTCGCCCAGTTACCAAATCCCTTTGTGTCCAAGGAGACTTTCTTGGTTTAAACGTGCTGACGTATATACAGAGTGACACAATAGTTTATGCAATAAAAGTTATGCTAATTTGAATGTTGTTATCTATGTCCAACTGCAGAGGGCAAATGTACGACGGAGCAAGCAACATGCCGGGGAAAATTAGATGTTGCTTCTCTAATTTCTTCGAATCAGCCACGAGTCTTTGTTAACCATTGCCGTGAACATTCCTTAGGTTCCAAATCGGAAGGTATCACGGCCGGATGTAAAATCCTTAGAAATAAAATGGCGACTGTTGGTGATATGTGTTATTGTAGAGATTTTTCCCGAAATGGAAAGAAATGTTTGGTTCCATTCAAGAAAACGTTGAAAGAGTCAATGTTGAGGAATATTCAAATAGACAAGCTTCGGGTAAAATAATGGACCGTTCATACTAATAATTTTTTAGAAAATACTTGTTAATTATAATCAACTGTTAGATTTATGGAAGATGTGTCTTCGTGAGAAAACGACTGTGGGTATTAGAGCAAGAAAAAAAAAAAAAAAATATATATATATATATATATATATATATATATATGCATTCATCAACAGACAACTTATCCAAAACTTTGCCAAGTGAGAAGACAGCCATTATTAATGGGCAACGGCTTGCTGGTCTAACGGTTCAGACATATGAAAGGATGCAGAAGGGATGCTTCCTTGGAATTGTTCTTTGAAACTCTTGTCGCGATATTAAAACAACACCAATTGGTGGAAGAGTCCACTCTGCCTGGAAAGCGAAACAGACCAAATTATTCGACAATTGAACTCATTGAGAGCTGTGAAGGCACTTCAGCGAGTGTTGAAGTTCATCACATAAGAATTCACTTTGAAGCTTCAGATACAATGGACTGTTTGATCAAGGTAAAACCATGTGGGAAAATCGTTTTCTCGGTGCCATTCATTTACAAGCTATACGGTGCATAGCCAAATCGTCAGTAAGAGATCTAGGGGAGCGATATCAATATTAATGTCTTGGAAATATAATTTGAGATCTTGAAAACAATATTTCAGGACGGCGAGTCTCTATCTAAGAGCAGTTGATAAGTTATCCCCCAAAACATCATTCTGATGAGTGAAGTACGACGATTCAATCCTGCCTCAACAGCATCATTTTCGCTGGCAAGTAGGATGAAGACAAGGTTGCGATTGAGAATGTCACAGAAAGTTCCATTCTCTGTCTATATAATGAAGCTACGAGGAATTAACGGACGATATTGACCTTCAAGTTAATTGTGAGCATTAATTTGTTCAATTGATTAACCTCGGCTCAAAGTAACATTTTCAAATATTTTGTGTTTCATATAATTATCTTGGCATAGTTTCATGCATATAGATAGGAGAGATAGATTTCCCTCTTCAATTACATTTGTCTTTTTCCCGTATAAAATGCAGAAGACTTATTATTAATCTACCAGAACACCCGTAAATAACGTTTGCTTTAGAGCATGCGAACATTAATGTGTAACTCCAAACTGGTTATGAAGATGTTAATTTGAGACCGTCATATTCTTTTGAGAGAATCCATTTCTTTTTGAAGAGTGGAAGGTATCGTGAAGGAGAGAGAAGTGGTTCCGGTGTTGTTGAAGGAGAAAAAGAAAAGAAGAAAAACTTTTTTTTTATTGGTCCGCACTGAATTAACCCTCGGACAGCCCTTAATTTTATTGTTGGGTGTCATCGGCAAAGTTATATGAGATAGACAAGCTTATAAAGTGATCCCGAGCAATAAAATGCATAAATTCCGTCAGCTTGTGCGTAAATCTGGTTGGTAGGTAAGTAGGTAGGTAGACAGACAAAAAGATTCTTTGGTAGTTTTACATGTAAATAAATAGTAACATCTATCTACCTCAGTCTATTCATATCGATCTTTATCTCTCTCTCTCTCTATTTATCTATCTATCTCAGCCTGTTCATATCTATCTATCTATCTATCTATCTATCTGTCAGCCTCTTCATATCTATCTATGTCAGCTTCTTCATATCTATCAATCTATCTATCTATCTATCAATTAATCAATCGATCTATCTATGTCAGCCTGTCTGTATCTCTCTCTCTCTCCCTCTCTCTCTCTCTCTCTCTCTCTCTCTCTCTCTCTATATATATATATATATATATATATATATATATATATATGTATCCGATATTTTTTCTACAATAATCCTTATCTGTCTTCTTCTCAATATCAATTACACCCTTTTTTTCTATTCTTTCATCCCCCTTTCTATCCTCCTCTTTCTCAATCAATTATTTACATAGAATCCCTTTATCAATCAATAAATCAATCAATAAATTAAAAAAACCTAAACCCTGAAAACTCTCCCTCCGTTCTCCCGCACCTTTTTTCATATTTTTTTACTTCCGTTTCATTTTCTGTCAAATTCCTGAACTGGAGTTGACTTTATCTTTCTACCGTAACGAGAACAAGAACAACAAGAAAAATCCTCACCAAAATGAGGGGTGTAAACCGATACGTAATACCAACATTCCTCTACCGTGATTTGGCCTTCATGATGATGATGATTATCATCATCATCACCAGCAGCCTTTCAGCGTCAATCATTGGACATAAACAGTCTGCAAAATTCACCAGACCTCAGCATCGTGGGAGTCACGGAGCCAGTACTTTCCGAACTTATCTAGTTCGTCACGCCTTCTTGTGTTGGCCCCGGTTTTGCATCAGATCTCTAGGGATCCACGTTGTGCGTCATGATGTCTAAAGGTTGTGTGACATTCTGGCAACATGACCAGTTCATTGCCATTTGAGTCTTCTGATGAATTCTGTGATATACTTTGCCGTCTTGCAATCTCTCCATGTGAGTTTGAGCATGATTCTCATTTGTGAACGTTGTATGGATCTCATTTTAAGGGTCAATCTTTTGGTTAGATTCCATGTTTTAGCTCCTTAGGTAATTATCGGGTAGATGCATCAGTTGTATACACTTCTATTTACAGATTTTTTTTTTCATGGTTGAACTTGCCCTGCCGTCTTACTGTCTGAGCTATAATTCATCATACAGATATGCACGGGCTTATTCCATTATATAAATATATATATATATATATATATATATATATATATATATATATATATATATATAGTTTTTCAAATTTTTTTATCTAGGATACAAAAGTTGCTGTAATCATCTTCAGTCGGGATGGAAGTTGGTACATTTTTTTTTTTTTTTTTTTTTTTCAGAATTAGTTTTGTGTCATTTCTTCATCTTCAGGTTGTTACTAATGATTTCAAATAGTAAAGACGGCTAAAGGACCCGGTTTGCTGTACTTTTCATTTTTACTTTGGTTTCATTATTCAGCTGAGATTCGGGCATTGCACTCTGCAACTTTTTTTCATTCTTCCCCCGTGGGTAATAAGTGTTATTTTCTGATTGCTTATGTGTAAAACGTATAGAGGAGGTCAATTATTCCCTTCAAACTTTGCTTTTGCCACCAGGACAGAGATAATTTGAAATCTAGTTGGACAACCGATAGAATTGCACACATAATCACGTAAAGTAAGAAAAACAACCACGTATGAATATCACTATCCTCGCTACAAAATCAGTTTTTGAAGGGAATAATAGCCGTTTTCTATACTTTTTAAGCAATCAGAAAATAAGCCTCACTACACAGGAACAAAAATCACGATTCATGGTATTGTAATTATCAAGAAAATGGCTATTTAGATTTGTTCTCTTCGTTATCTAAGAAGTTGGAAGAGATATGCGTATTCATTCATGTTACTCATATTAATATATATCTACTTATGCTCACACAATATTTCTGAAATTTCCAAATGAACATCAATGAAAGTTTATGGTTCGGTAGCAATAGGCTGGGGGAAGAATTGATGAAATTTTGGTGTTGATCCAGAAATTTGTTTTCGATTAAGAGTATTTCTATTCCATCTAATATTAAGAAGGTGGGGGGGGGGGACAATAGAAGTCGCCTTTTCTGTGGTTGTTATTCGAGTGTGCAGAGTTACCTTTATAACTATAAATTTTCACATTTCAATTTTTAACTATTTGCTATGAAAAAATAACAACATAAAAGTTTTTATAATGGGCTTCATAAGTTTTCATGTAAGTCTGGCTGGCTATGAATAAATGAGTGGCACGTGCTGGTTGCACTAATAGAGTTAAAGGGATAAAAATTCAAAAATTTGCCCCCTACTATGTCTAGAAAAAACGTTTTTGCTAAATCTCTCCTACCCTTAACATTTTTTTTTCTTGTGAGGTTACAATTTACAATGTAAATTTATGCTGAATTAGCCCCTTTGTTCATGTCTGACAGCGTCATTGCTTGTTTTTTTTTCTTTTTTAAAAAAGTTAAGACTTTTTAGTGATCACCTCTATTCCCAACTTTTCATTGATCACTCCGAACATCATTTGGCAGTTTCTTTTGACTATCCAACTAGACCCGTTTCGTTTGATTTCCCCTTTTGTAATCAAATCTATTGCAATCTTCCCTCTTCTCAGCTTAAAAAAAATTAATGTACCAAATCACTTTTGTTTCTTGTTCCCCTCTTCTCTTTTTACTATGTTTGTTTTCAATTGTCCAACATCTTTATAACTTACTTTGTCTGTCCCCGCTTAACTGACGTCATTTATTCTCATGATGAAAAAAAAAATCAACGTTTTAGTGGTGTGTTCTTTTCTGTTATCAAAGAATAATAATTCATTCATTTTTCAATCAATTCTCGTGAAAAATATAAAATTACGTCATCAGCGTTCACGAGTATAGCTTTATGGATTGAAATCTTTTCTTAAATATATGATTTATTTTCCCTCGTAATATCCCGTTCTCTGCGGCTTATTGGTCAATAGTCCACTTATCGACGGTTTGCCTCCCAGTGGTCCTCCCTTATCCTCAGGTTATCTTTCAGATATCTTCCATTTCATTGCACCCTTTCAATGCTTTGGTTTTCAATGATCCTCCCTACATCCGTAGTTTCTCTTTCAGTGCCTCCATTATCCACGATTTCCCTTTCAGTGATGCCCCTTTGTCTGCGGTTAGCCTTCCACAGATCTTCTCTTTCAGTGACTCCCATTTTCGTGATCAACCTTTCAGTGCCCCCTTTATCCGCAGTTTTCCTTTCAGCGGTACGTGGACACCTCATTAGAATTCCGTTCCTATTCTTACTACTTTCTGTTCCACCATCAATTTTCATCTTCCATAATTTTCGTTACTCTCCCTTAACAACTATTTCTTCCCCATATCATGATTCTCGATTCCACAATTCCTACTTTCCCTTGTAGTCACTCAAAACATAGGTTTCTTCCATTGTTAAGTTATTCTGGCTGGCTGGCAATGTTTGAATGTTTTACTCGTCCAGGCTGCACCAATGGGGCTACATGGCTGGAAATGTAAACATTCACTCTTAATTGTGCTTAAATAGAAGCTTTTTTTCTTCAAATCCCCTCCCAAAAGTTTTTTTCAGTAGGATACAAATTACAATGTAAATTTATGCTTAAAATGCCACATCGTTTGTATCTGACAGCGGACATACTTGTTTTTTGAAAGGTCTCCACCAAAATAGTTTTTTAAGGGGTAAGGTTCAATTTACCATGTAAGATTGCGTTAAATCGGTTTATTAGCTTGTGTCCAGGCTTTGTTTTTTGAAAGTTCGGGCTTTTTAGTGATCGAACAAAATGCGAGAGAGTTAAAATTTGGTTGATCATCTCTTTTTCCGATTTTTTAGTTGATTACCCCCAACCAATTATCTCACTCTGCTGTAACGCTGTTACTTGTGAACCGTCAAGTAAAACCTTTGAAAATGATGCTCCCAAATAGGTTTTTAGTGGGGGTTCTATTTGCAATGTAAATTTTCGCGAAAATGATCCCTCAGTTAGTGTTCAGCAGTAGTCACACTCGATATTTGAAATTTCAAAATTTTTTTCTTTAACTGATCACCCATTACGATGCATTTGCAAAAAAGAGATGGTCATGTGGCGTTTTCTATCGAGCAACAAACTAGATCTGTCTTCAGGCTTTCATTCTTTCTTTTTTTTTCTCTCTCTTTCTCAACCTTTTTCTGTCTGTCTTTCCCATTCTTTGATAACCATTCTCGTCTTTTCTTCCTTCATTTTCAATTCTTCCCTTTCGACCCTGTCTGCTGTTGCTGTTGTCTCCTTTGTCATTTGGCTCGGATATAATCACGCACCACTTCCATCATGACACGCTTTGCGAATGTTCATACGTTCTATTGCTGAGATATAATAGCCAGCATCATCTTATATGTCATTCTGTTCCCATTTTCTCGTTAGAAAAATATTAACTGAATAGGAAAAAATGTCTTTGGAGGATATAAAACTTTGCATACTGATTACGTATTCCAGATTTTAGAAGTAAACGTACAGACTGATGCACAGAAGGTAAACGTGATAGTCTCTTAGAAGAAACTGTCATGCAACCGAAATGTCTTTTGGCTGCAAGCCGTGCTGGGGGTGATAAATTACGAAATTGGAAAAGAGTGTGATCAATGGATATGTCACTTCCCTCGGTTTTTGTTGGATAGTGATCACTATAAAAGTCTGATTTTTGAAAAAAACAAAAAAACAACAACAAAAAACAAGCATGGGTACAAACTAAGGGATCGATTTAGCATACATTTAGATTACAAACTCCTCCCCCTTAAACCTATTTTGAATGGGTAGATTTGAAAGAGAATAAAAAAAAACTTTTTTATTTGACATAAGGAATATATGTTGAAATTTTCAGCCCTCTGTCTCCATTGTCACGGCCTATGCATGTGATATATACATAGACAGCCAGACTAATTCAAAAACTGAAAAAACCTATGTTGACAGTTCTAGTGATAGTTTTGGTTGATAGCTTCTCGTAGTATTGTTCTTTGATTCCTGGAAGTTATGGTTTTGTTTCCTTTCGAAATAATAGCTTTAACAAATAAAATAAAACAAGGGAGTAAGT
>OY735216.1:57264104-57305139 GCA_963457665.1 Thysanoteuthis rhombus | reverse complement strand
CTTTCCCAGTTTTGTGTGGCTGGGAACATTGGTAGGATCATGTTTTCCAAGACTTCTTTTCTTTTTTTTTTTATTTCATTTCACTGGTCGGGTTACAAGAAGTTCTGTTTCTCAGCTTTGTGTGTGGGCCCAGGCATCCTGTAGTAATTGGTTTCGTCATTCCTGGCATACACGTGGAATTACCTGATTGGCTCATAAAGCATTCAGGAGGGAAAGGGAGGGTGAAGGAGAGGAAGACAAAGAAAATTACTGACGAGATGACGTGAGACGCTAAAGATGCAAGTAGATAAAGACAAACAATAAAAACAATCAGCCAGGAAAGGGATAATGTAGAAATGTTATCACTTATTTATGCCTATGTAATTGGCTGAGAACGAAAGTCTAATTCAAGAAATGTACACGTCTGATTAAAGTGGCAATAAATTTCCTTTCCTGCAACGAAATAGCTTGTCACTAATTTTTAATGTTAGAATTTCTGACACCGTTGCTATGTTTGTCAGTGACAGATTTTGATGATTATTCAATCGTCACCAATAAAACAGGCTGAGAGTTTGATACGTGTACGTTCTCAAGCAGATATTAAATTCTGATTCGATCTTAGCCAATGTCTGCTGTATCCACCTTGTTCTGGAAGGTCTGCACACGGCAGTACGAGTACAAAGTAAACAAGACTGGTGGTTGCATGGTCAGACTTTGTGCTACCGTTACTGCAATTTTTGTGTTATACATATATATATATATATATATATATATATATATATATATATATATATATGTATATATATATATATATATATATATATATATATATATATGCAATGCTCTTCCAACATGGAATGGAGCACTCTGGTGGGCGAGAAATCTATGTGATAAATTAATATATTGCATAAATTCAACCTTTTTGACCGTCCAGTTCCGTGGAGTGGAGGGAGGATGCCAGTCTCCGGGTCTGAAGCTAAGGTTTCGATCTTGATATTTGTCTCAACCGAAATACTCGTGCAGAGAAGATTAACTCATGTCTGAAAGAAAAGATTCATAAAAAGTATAAGGAACGATGATGACTTTGATCTTATTATCATAATTTTTTTCTGCTCCTTGTGGAACAAACTTTGCAACGAAAAAAGATTATTTAGGGGGATACGTTAACACTGTTGTCTTTGCAATTTATCCGACGAGAAATCTACTTGAGTGTTATTTCCGCACGATGTGACCTTGATTACGATTCAGTTGAATATCAAAATGAATTAAATAGATATTAAAACGTGATAAAAAGTCTTATCATTCCATCTCGACCAGCATTCGAAAAAGCTCAGAAACTTACATGCCACAGAGAGAGAGAGAGAGAGAGAGAGAGAGAGAGAGTTGACCTAACCCGATTGAAGCGAATAGTTAAGTTTAATCTCATTGGCCAAGTAAACTCTTTATTCATTTCGATAGCAAAACAAATATTGTTTGTTGTGCTTCCAAATTTTCTTGAATTGCTATTCAGTATTTCCCAGTGTACGGGCTTCATATACAAAAGTGCTTTAGTCTATTCTTCTAAATGAATTTCGATTTTGAAAAAAATGAAAAAGCCCTGAAAGGAACATACATGCACTAAAAATTGAATAGTTTATGTAAATCTCCCCTTTTCAATAAAAATCAATTGGGTCAAAGACAATATGTAGGTTTATCAAAGACAGATACAACGAGAAAAATATCAATGATTTTCACGAGAAACTAATCCCGGCTGATGGCTCGGGTTTACAGTCAAGTAAGCAACAGATGAGCTTGAAAACCCATATACTTTTTATGACGTCATAAAAGAAAACAGCTGACTTCGCGACAGATGTGCCTTAAAGAACGTCACGACTACGATTCAAAACTATACGTTTTTTATGAGGTCATAAAAAATGTTCATTGCAGAACAATATGAAGAAGAAAAAAAGACTTGAAAAATTGTACAGGAATCTTTATTAATAGCCAGTTTTGTTTCGCTCGGACCCGTAAGTTATTGTTATATTAGATCAATGTGAAGTATCTGTTCATGATTATTCAAAAATATAAAAGTCTTCCATAAACAAATCAAATTTTGAAACAGGTCTGGTTTATTTTTAATCGTTTTTAAATTTATAATTTAAATTTGGATGAAGTATCGCAACATTGATATCAATTCTGACATTTGACCTCCATACTAACTTTCACTTGCTTTTTATCTTCACTTTGAATTGGACCGTAAAAAGACTACTGGGTCTCAATTGTTAACATCAACAAAAGTGAAATATCGGTTGTGAGGGGTTAGGTCTAAGGTGTAAAATCAGCTTCAGCTTAACTATAGGGTCATCGTGGCTGAATGATAGTTGGAAAATAAAATATAAGCCTTAGATGGAATACGAATCAAATACCTCTTATGGGAGCGCTGTTTAGCCCAGCTTGCTCCTACCAATTGACCTGTACGGTAGATAAAAGCGCGAATAAAACTTACGACTCATATTTTATTCCAATTGGTGGCTTAGTTTGTTTATATTCTCTTAGTTTCAAAATCATTCATGTTTTTGTGTAATAGTTTTCTTTCGATATAAAACTATCAACAAAGGGAAACACAAATAATGGTTGTAACCTCTTCCTTTGGGTTCTCCTAGAAACTGACTGTTTGTGCCAAAGGTGTTTGTTGGGCTTAGGGACGGGTTGAACCACTTGCTTTAATTCTTGTTTCCATCACTTGGAGGCGCCACTGTTAGTTTCATCTTGAGCAGAAGAAATAAATGGTGATTTTTTTTTTAACTAAGTTTGAGTCATATGTGTTGTAAGCACGAAACATTTTGTTCGGAAAACCTTCTTTTCACCCTGGTAGTATCTTTTCCACTTTGACAAGCGAGTTTCTAGTTCATACTGTAATGTCCGGTTGATGATAGCGTAGTCCATGTGTAAGAGAAATAGCAATAAACAATAAATATAATACAATTCGAGCAGCTTCTGTCAGAACTATCTCTTGGAATAGAACGCAAAGACAACCATGTGTTTGGGGCTGGTTGGTACAACGTAAGCAATGCTACTTGGCATGCAGTAATTGTGTGCAATTGAGACAAAGGTAAAACAAAAAGTTTGCAGAATAACAAAACAAACCTGAAACAGGTAATTGGTATCGTCATTTTTTTCGTATTGTTCTTTCCCCCATCTTCCATCATATTAAAATGCACCATTGAGGTCCACTCGCGTATGATTCCACTTGTCCTACCAAGTGGTCATTACATTTCCTATTTTTTACTCTAACTCAAATATATTCCTCTACCTGATTTAAAATGTTATATCAACCAATTACAACAATATATTAATCACATTTATACCTTATATTAATGAAATAACAAACTTACCCAATCAGATTTAGCCATTTACCCCTTCTGGTGGGGTAGGTTTGCCAACTTTTTCTGCACGTTTAAATGATGATATAGTAAACTTTATGGAAGTTTCAGATTTAAACGACCAATCAAAGGGTAGACTACAGCCATATGAGTAAAAAAATGTACGAACTAACCCCAGTTCCCCCTATTTCTTCCATATCTCATAGAGATCGTTCTCTCTCGCGGAACAAGTTCAAAACAACCAAGGGTTATAGGTTTATATTGAGTTATAATGAAAGGTCGTGATGAAATGTCACGGAGATTATTTATTACAACCTCATTCGATGCAAAACGGTTGCAAAAGTTTGAGGGTAAAATTGTGCACTTTTCACAAAATTTTCTGAATGGTTACTCAATATGCGGCTGCATCAATCAATAAACTTTGCAGTTAAGAAGAAAAATAACTGCATAGAGAATTGAGAAACAAACGAACGAACAAAGGGAATTTCAGACAGAATAACTTCGGTGTGGTTGCGCAGTGGGCACTTAAAAGTGAAACAAAAACCTTAATGTGGAACATGGAGGATATGATTAAAACTGTAACTACTCGAGCGTTTTGAATGTTCACACTCTATTTTTTCCCTTTTTTTTTTCCTTGTTTTTTTTTCTGTTTTCTCCCCCCTTTCCCTCCCTGTTTCTCTATCATTCGCTGGAATTTTGTTCCGTTCTCTTTGTCTTTCTTCTTAATTCCTTTCATTCATTCTCTTCTTTCTGATACTCCCTATCATTTTCATCACAACCTTCATGTGCACATAATAATTAAACTGAGTAAAATTAAAATTAACATAACCATAGTTTCGAATACTAAACTTGTTAAGTAACGTTTTGCTCTCAATTAAATTGTCATCAGATTTCCATTTCTTTGTAAGAGTTCGTTTTTGATTACTGTTAGCATCTAATTGCATTTCTTAGACGACACTTCTCGACATCAAAATGTTTACAATTCCATTCAACAAAATGGCAAGAAATATTCTTTTTTATAGGTTTCTCAAGATGTTGGAATGTTATTACTCTTTATGGATAGAACTTCTCACCACCGACTTCACATGAAGCCACTGAATCTGAGTTGTTAAGGTCTTCGTAAGTTGTCAATGTATTATTTTTCTCTCCCTACAAATGCGTAGTTTTTGAACGCTGAAGATCGATGCTCTTATTGTATGAAAATCACTTTTTCGCAGATAATCCTTTCCGAAGAGACATTCTTCAGAGATCATGGGTTAAGCAAAACGAACCACTCTTAAACGTATCAAAAGCTGGACTTCAACCCATTAACTTGGTGCTGTACATATTGGGAGATTACATGGGACTCCCCTGCTTTTGAAATAAGCAAACGATTGATTCGAACAAGTGCTGATTTGGGTTAGACCAATTCAAGGTAACTATCGTAATTAGTTCAGAGGAAGGACGAAATATTGCATCAGGATAACACTAAACCACAGATTCCATTAATAGCCTGAAAAACATTGTTACAAATTAAATATTTTTATATAAGTTTTACTGAAGAAATCGAACAAACTAATCACTTTGATGTTTACAGAATCCTCTCAATGAAACAAATCAGTACCATTGGAGACTGCGAAAAGCTCGTGGGACAGTTTTTTCCTCCGATAAACATGAGAAGAGTTTCTTGGAATATTGGATTATACAGTTGCATGGAAGATCTCAGAATATAAAGAAAATCAATAAATGTGCTGTTGGGCAAAGTAATTGTCAAAAAAAAAAAAATTATTCCCTAGAATATATTTACAATAATAATTACTATTTGTGTCATCCATAGGTAGCTGTTTCGTTATATTACAACTCTTCAGTGTGGCTATAAACGATTCAGTATCATTTCCAGTACCAGCTGGGTAGGATCCAAAATTTCGCTTCAGACCCAGAGGCAAATGCTCTACTCCTGCCCCATGCAGAACAGTACGACCGAATTAAGCGATATATTTATTTACGCATAATTCCCAATCTACTAGACTGCTCCATTCTAGAGTTGGAAGAACATATATATATATATATATATATATATATATATATATATATATATATATATATATATATATATGTATATATATATATATAATGGTTTTATAGTAGAGCTGAAAATATCTAATAAGATGTGGATTCGCTACACAAATAAGTTTATGTTTCTCTATTGAGGCCAGGAGAGGGCAGACACATAAACTAATTTGCATAGCGAATCCACATCCTATTATATATATATATATATATATATATATATATATATATATATATAATTAAGAAATAGATATATGATCCTGCAGAAATATATATATATATGTATAATTAAGAAATTGATATATAATCTGACGTATACATACATATATATTTCACTTATTGATCAAAAATGATTCGTCCCATCAGGTTGGAAGATATTCTAGGATAGGAATTATTCCCTTAACACATGAAAATAAACAAAAATAGTAATTTTGAGGCTGAATCGATCTGCCTCTGAATTGATCCTTTGTCAATCCTGATGTCAAGTTACTTTTGTACACAAATTTGTCGTTCAGGACTCCATAACAAACTAACGAAGTAGCATTCTTCATATTCTTTGTACTAGAATTATATTATTTCGAATTTATTATCTACATTTTGATATAGTTTTTCACAGGTATGATTTGAAAGGCTTGAATTAAATTATTCGTGAAAGATAAATTAATACAGTTATGAGAAGTGTAATAACATTTTTATGAAAACTGAAAATGTAGATAATACTCACATTCGTTTTTGTGTTCATGTAAATTCAATTCGAATAATTATTTTTGATTTGTAAAACTTGCAAATCTCATTATGATTAATCTCAAGGAGTGTTCTTTGGAAGTCTTTGGATTTGTCCTTGGGCTCTCCCACAATTACTCGGCTCAGCTGCAGGGAAGCAGTTCGCCCCGGGTAGCACTGTCCCATTGCACTTAAAGGGACAGGTTGGGCTCGTCCTTTTTGCTTTTGCAACCACAGTTGCTTAGCAACTAAAGTTGCATCGGCTGGACTATTTTTGATGGGTTGCTCCTATTTTCCCCCACGTAAAGCCCTGATCTGTGCTGCATTTTGCATTGGTGGGAGAGTGAATGGATAAAGTGTAGTATCTGTTACCAAACGGAGACCAAGGCACCAGTACTGACACGTGCTTGTCGAATGGGCCGGAGATTGTGCGTGTCAAAGCTCGAGTGCGCCGGCGTAATGCGTCAGCCAATGAGGTTATACTAAGGCTGCGCATTGCTGCACGCATTGGGAGCCTCTGGATAAGTCCTTGGGCTCTCCCACTATTACTCAGCCTAGCTGCAGGGGATCCGTTGCCCCGGAGCAGCACAGTTCCATAGCATATTTTCCCCGCGTAAAGCACTGACCTTGTGTCACATTTTGCTCAGGTGGGAAAGTAAATAAATAGATACTCAACCTCACATGTTTTCTGTTTTTTCAGCATTGATTAAAATGTAGTATCTGTTCCACGCCATAGAATCTATTAAAAAAATGGCTGTGGACAGGCCATGTTGCAAGAATGGCAGACAACCGATGGACATCACGACTCATAACATGGATCCCCAGAGATCACATGCGAAACTGAGGCCGACAGAATACAAGATGGAGAGATTAACTAGATATAATCAGAAAATACTGGCTCCATGACAACCAGAAAAATGTGGTGGATCCTGGGAAAGATCTACGTCCAACGACAGATGATAAAAGACTGGTGATGGTGATGATGGATGTTTTGAACATAAGCCCCACTTTTTAGCATTAACTTCTGTTTAACTTTAGTACCAACACTTATTTTTTTGTTAATCCCTTTTTCAGCACTTTTCAGCATTATCCCCTTCTTTGGACCCCCGTTTAAAATTACCTCCCCCCAGTTATTCAACATTAATCCAATCTTTGGTGGTTATTAGCCCCACTTTTTAAAACATCAGCCCCTCTCCTTTTTTGGACAATAGCCTCAGTAAGAAAAAGATTCGCCTCCACAACACTCCCCTTTTCCAATATTTCTCCCCTCTCTCATTATTGCCCCCACCCCATTCTTTCAACATTAATACCCCCTTTTTGAACATTAATTAGCTCCACCTTTCTTCAACATCAACCCCGTTTTCAACTCTACCCCCGCTATTTATTATCAGCCCTCCATTTTTTTGCATATGAACCCAATTGTTTTGGAACAATAACCCTCCCTTTTTACTTTTAACCCTCTATGACCCCACTTTTTAAGAATGATATCTCCCTTTTTTTTTACATTGCCACCCATTTTTTCTAACGTTATAACGAAAGAATTATATTAAATCACTTTTTAAAAACCAATTAAACATTACCCGATTTTCATCTATCTATCTATCTATCTATCTATCTATCTATCTATCTATCTATCTATCTGTTCATTTTATTAATTCCTTTTTTCTTTTTACAGCAATTTACTCTGCCCATTAGGGCGGATATTTAGTCTGGTGATTATAATTTGTCAAAAAGAATTCGAAATATTCGCACATTAAAAATTGATCGCAATAAAGTTTATGACTCTTGTAATTGTGTTTACTGACTGAAAAGTTTGGATTGCATCTTTTCTCACATTTTTTCCAGTCACGTGATACACCAGTCTTATTCCAGGATTTGATACAGAAATTACATCTGTAGTTTGCAATCAAAAAAAAAAAAAAAGAAAAAAAGAAAGAAAGAAAGAAAGAAAGTGTTATGTCTCCATCGTAACCCCAGCGTGGTAACACTGGCATATCTATTATATTCGGAAGAAAAAAGCATTGTGAAAATTACAGTTCATACTTTGCACATTCATGTGAGACACGTGAAAGATACACAATGTCAGATTTTAAGTAAATAACATAAAACTGAAGGGATGTAGAAGATGGGGGAATGAGGAATTTAGTAAAAACGAATAAGATTTGTAGGTGGGAAGCTAGCAATCCCAAAAATGGCATGTGACAAACAGAGAGCTCTTCAAAAGAGGAAACTAGATAAGAAATAGTTGATGCTGACTGTCAAAACATAGCTCAAACAAATACCTTTCAATTGATAAGGGATAACAATAGAAGGCGTTTTCCCTCGAAGAAATATCTGTTGTCCCTGGCGTCAAATAATGTTTTAAATTCGCAACTGTGGATGTCAGGTCATTGATGCTGGATTGTGAAAGCTTTTTGGCAATTATTTTTTGTTTAGTCTCTCAGATCTTGGAAAGTAATTCTGGTCCACGGGTTCTGAAGATATAAAATAATGTCTCAGAAATTAAACAATGATCGGAATGTTTTCATTAATTCGAAAAAGGAAATCGTTTTCTATGACGTATCAAGTTTCGATTGCATTACCTATGTACGTAAATAGATCTTGTTAGTACTCTATTATCCCAAATTTATGAGTTAAAATATTATATTGCTCTCTCTCTCTCTCTCTCACACACACACACACATGCATACTCACTTCTGTATCCGAAGAGAGTTAAGGGTATCATATTTCTCAAATACAGAGAAAAAAAAAAGAACTAAATTTGTTATAATTAGTACATCAGATAATAAAAGCCAAAAACATTAAACGTAACTCCGAGAGATATTCTTGTAAGCCGATGGTTCCCAAAATCTTTTGAACTTCGACGCCTTCAGTGTATGAGGAATTTTTCATGGCATTCTATGTTAGAAAATACTGAACCATTGCATTTACGTTCCTGTGCTTCGATTAATTAGGTTAAAAAAAATCCTGCAATCTAAATTCATAAAACGGGTATGTTTGTGTTCCCTTTTTAATTATAATAATTACAAGAGGGACGGGTGAGCCTGTTGTTTACCTCACAGTTTCAAGTCTTCTGTCACTGTGACTATGCATCGAATTACGATTGCCTGGAAAATCCCACGGCACCCTTGAGAGTTATCCGGAAGCTGCATCTCATACGTAGAATTAATGCTGTAAACAATCACTATTTGATTAATAAACAAAAATCACGTGCGACTTTACTGTTTATTTGAGGATGATGAGAGTAAATCTACTTTTATAAGTGTATTTTTTCTGTTTCTCTGTCAGAAGCAATGAACTCTTCTGCCGAAAGTTACCAATATCGTTGATGAGAGTATCTTCAAACCAATAATTGAAACAAGTTTAGTTGTATATTTTTTAAAGATTATTCTCGTAGAAATTCAAATATATCCTTCGAATATTCACAGGACCATAACGATCATTGAAATATTTGCCTAAGAAAAGTTGAGGAACACATTTACTTAGGTCAGGCGGAATGAAATGAGACAGAACATAGCTATTGGTTGAAAAGCATTTGGTATAAATGTTTGAAATGTGTTTGAAATAGAATATGCAATCAGTGCATTATACCAATTCTGGAGAATCTGGGTGCCATTCATAAACACGTCAAAATAAGGCATCCCAAAAGTCAAAAAAGCTTTTCTCCAAAAATAATTGACTTTTTTCTGGAAGGATGTGGTGGGATACTCATGCCAATTTTCAAGACTGAAGACAAAACGTTATTGCTGGGAGCTCACATAAACACGTGCACACACGAACACATTAACATTCGCGGATAAAAAAAGATAGAATCCACCACCATCTTTAATGGCTACAGTTATTCAATATGTATGTAATTGTATGTGTGTATCTGTTTGTATGTGTGCATGCATGTGTATGTACGTGTCATGATCTGCTCATCGCTTGTGTGATTGCAGAAAAAAATTGGGAATTTACGATGCCCAGTCAAATATGCGAGATGATGACGAATCCACTTTTTGAAATCAGTTATGTTCCAGTCGAAGACAAAACGAATGACAATAAAATCGACGACACAAGACGTTCTGCCAATTTCAGTGTCCTTTTAATCATATTGATGCATTACTGTTAAAGTAAGTGTAACTTTAAAAGTAGCAATTTAGTCAAATCACATGTTTTGTTTATCCAAAAGAAAGTCGAAGTCTCTGTTACGAATTATTTCCACAATTTTAGAATTAAATTTCAGATGTTCCTTGGCAAAAAACTCATACATAGTAATGATCATAGACAAGGTCAGAAAAAGGGGGCTCTGCTATATTTTATGCCAAGTAAGTACTATTATCGCGAATCACGACATGGATCCCCCGAGACCACATGCGCAACCGAGGCCGGCAGAGAATTAGATGTAGAGACGAGCTAGACAAATTCAGAAATTACTGGCTCCGCGATGCCCATGATAGAGAAGTGTGGCGAATCCTAGGGAAGGTCTATTTCCAACAACAGACGTTGAAAGACTGATGATGAAATACCCTTACGTTGGTCACATCAACAGCTGTCCCTGCCGGGGTTTCAGATATCACAAGTTTCTTCTCATTTCAGAGTTCTTCAAGATTTTGGCGATATGTACAATAAACTTAGATGCAACAAGCACCTGCAGTGGCGGCACTCACTTCACCACACTTTTTTTCTTTTGGTAAGCTTACTTCAATCAGAACTTTCTAACTAAAACCCTGCTGGTGGAATCAATTTTTTTCTGTTGCAATATGTCACACCTTAAATAAAGTTGCATGCATATATCAGGCATGCAGATTGCGTCAATAGAGCCAAAAGACTGCAAATTTAAAAATTTACAACTTATCACGTCGAACTTCTTTGTTTTTGTCAAATTTCTCTGACTAAATAGGTTTTTAGAGTGGGGTTTAACTTGCAATGAAAGTTCTTTTTTAATTGTTTCCTAATATGTGCCCACTTGCTTTTTGGATATTCAAACTTTTTAGTGATCATTGCCCAACAAAAGGCAATAGAAGTGACTTATTCATTGATCATGTCCTTTTCCATTTTCTAAATTGATCACTCCCTACATAGCATGACGTTGGTCACGCGACAGTCCTATTGAGTGACTACCAAGACCTATCACATAACCACTTACTCGACCTGGACCCGTTTGCAATTAGCAAATTAGACTAAGAGATGACAAGCACCTGATGTAGTGTCACTTACTTCAGCCAGCGATCATCTAAAACTCTGTTGAAATACTCCAGTTGTTTTCACGCTATTTACTGTCTGTGGCATCATTGGTTGACTTCCATAGTCCAGAAAGAATGGATAATCGTACTTTCTCGAGTGTTAACCACATTTCAAAAGTTTGAACTAACAAAATGTGCGTTACGTATATAAAGATCATCGTCATCATCATCATCATCATCATCATCATCATCATCATCGGTCTTTTCGCATCCGTCGTTGGACATAAGCATTCCCTAAGATTCGCCAGGCCTCTCTATCATGGACATTGTGGAGCCAGTACTTTCTAAATTTATCTAGCTCGCCACGCTGTCTCTCTCTCTCTCTCTCTGTTGGCCACAGCCTCACACCTGATCTCTGGGGATCCACTTTTTGAGTCGTGATGTCCAGTGATTATCTGCCATTCTTGCAACATGTCCAGCCCGCTGCCTTCCGAGTTTTCAAACAGTTTCTATAATGTCCCAAACTCCAGTCTTTTCTCAAATATACTGTGCTGTCTCCCACTAGATACTTATTCCAGATGATTGCTTCTCTCTTATTACTCGTTGGTCTTTAAAAAGTGTGAGCATTTGTTTTGTACACAAACTCAAAGGTTATCTTCTGGTTATCTTCTATTATTTTGCCTACTTAGAAGGTCAGATATAAGTTACAAATATCTGGTTGTACGTTGTTACAATAGCATTGGCGCAGAAGGATAAAGTGTGACGACAAGATTAGTAGTGCGAGGTTAAGAGAAATACAATGATTGGTTTGAACATGTGGGTTATATAAAGCAGAAAATTGTACAGAGAGAAGAGGAGGAAAAACACGTAGTTACGCACACACACACACACACACACACACATACACACACACACACCAGCACACACGCACACACACACAAACCAGCAAACATGCACACATACACACACATATATATGTAGATATATATGTATATAAATACATATATATATATATATGTATATATATATATATATATATATATATATATATATATATATATAAAGAAGAGTACAAACATTTAGAAACACACAGACACTTACACACATATGTATGTATATACTTACGGAGAGAGTTACAAAGTATTGTAAGAAAAGGCGAGACAGTTAAATTAAAAAAACATGGATCGACATACACATGCGCACACGTACACACATATGCACATACACGCACACACGTGAACTCGCCCATACGTATGCTCGCACACACGTGCGTGTAAATACGTGTGTTAGTGGGAAGTAGGTTAATTGATGTAAATGTATTTGTATTTGCTGACCATTGAATCAGTTTTTTTCCTATTGATGTACATCTTCATTGGAAAAGTATCCTAAATTGACATAGATTGGGATATACCAATATTAGTAGGGGAAATCAAGCAGACTGAAGCTATTGCACAGGAGCAAAGTCTTTCTAAAGTCGTTTTTCCTTGAACTGTTCGAGCAAATATCTTCCTTTCTTTTTACAACCTTGGATGCATTGTTGTATCCACTTCAACGCTATTCATTTAATTAGACATCCCTGGTTTCTTATAAAAATAACTGAAGATTACAGAATTTGACAAACACGTGAACAAAAGGCAGAGAAACGATCGGCCGAAGCGTGATGATGAAAACAAGAATGAGGCTTCTAGTATTACTAATTCACGGAGAATGACTGTACTTCACTCAGAACTTCGAAGAACACTTTAATATACGTATATTAAATACTTATCTAAAAAAAATAGTAGTTGATCGAATACAATTGAACACACACACACACACACACACACACACATATATATATATATATATATATATATATATATACTGAGTTGACAAAAAGAGAGGGAATGAAAAAAGTAAAGTAAAAAGAAAAATCTTCCTCGGTATTATGTATTGTTTCAATTTGATCTGTACTGATATCGCATGAATTTCCTTGGAAAATTGTTGTATTTTGTTGTACACCGAAATAAGTGTTGATTCTTAAGTTCTTGAGGTTTCAGCAATGTACTTCTTATTGCAGTTTTTACATGTTATTTCAAATATAGCGGTTTCGGATGCATGTTTATTCTCTGTTTTCTTGTTGATTATGTTAATTGATTATTTTTAAAAATAGTTTTGGGTGTACTATTTATGATAAGAATAAGAATTACGTTAGTGAAACTTTAATAACTCTAAACGAGCAAATTTCTTTAACATAGAAGAGCTACACAAAACGCAGTCATGGTCCGTCGAAACGAGGAGGACCTGATTTACAATCTGAAAGATGCAACCAAACATAAAAGACAACTAATCATAGGAACATAATTTCGGAATACGACACAATACAACGACGCCTCGGAAATATCCGTCAATATTGGCAAAGATTATTTTGAAACAATATTAAATATAAAATTGCAAACAATCAAAGCTATCAAATATTTTCATTGGGGCAGATATTGTTGCATGGTCCTGCAACAACGTAGGGCATTATATATTTGAAAAAAACCTTTGAAACCAATCTGATGACGTGGCCACATATCGGTAATATACGTGATCAGGAATGAAAATGTAAAAAATAATTTCTTTTTTGACCAAAATTGTCGATTTATTAAATTAAACTATGTCGAAAGTATCATTCTACTTATGTAAAATTTAATATGATTAAAAATTGAAAATGAACGCATCATAATATTAACATTATCTTCGATTATTGTTAGAATCTAACTTCAACGCTGAGAGAATAATATAATCAGAATGACACAAAAACAATTTTTTTTCAAACTGAATGAGAAACATTATTGTTACGTTTTTATCATCATCCAAATTCATTATCACAACTTTCGAATAGAAACGTTCAATGATGTAAAAATAAGTCTGTCATTCTCGTGACAATATCGTTCCGTCATTCTTTTCACGAGCGAAACCCAAATAACAAAATATATTTCGGTTAATTTTAGATATTGAGTTCTATCTGTAACTTTGAGAGTAATTGGATTAAAACTAAAAAGGATCGACCATCCTTGATGAATGGTTGAACCAAGATACTCGTGTCGGTGATTTCTCTTCCAAATGTATAGCATATATATATATATATATATATATATATATATATATATATATATATATATATATATATGTGTGTGTGTGTGTGTGTGTGTGTATTTATATATACGTTTGTACATGTGTATGTGTGCACGTGTGAGTTGATAGAATGCGTAATGGCCGGACAAGAATAAAGTTACAAACTGACTTCGTAGAAAGAGATGCGAACTAACAGGGGGAGACGGACAGATTGCGAAGGAGTCGAAAGTGAAGAAGCAGGAAAGAGAGCGAAATTTTGGAGCCGATGTATACTTGGGTAAATGAGCGATGGAATGGACGCCTAACCGAATGAATGAATGAACAAATCAGCGAAAACTCACAAAATAGAATTCATTCTCACATATACAAACAGGAAAAACAAAACAGGAGAGAAAAAAAAAGAAGAAGCTGCACGAATACACACTTACAAGAGACCAAAAAATTGAATTAAAAATGAAAAGGAAAAGGAACTTTGCGACGTGAAGGTGGAAAAGATTTTAAAGCCAAGATTAGAATCAGGGAAAATAGCGTAAGAAATCACATTTTGCGCCATGTTAGGTCCATTTCGTTCTTCTGTCGAATATCTCTAGCCAAGCGAACTGGAGCTTCTTTTCTTTTTTTTTTTTGGTCCATCAAAATACTCGAGGCTCTTCGCCCTCTCTTTTTACCTCCTTCGCCCCGCTCTCTTCACAGACACATATTCCTTGCCCTTTTGTCTGTACTAAACAAAGAAACAAGCAAAAATCAAACGAACCATATGAACTAATGAGAAAGAAAGCAGGGGGACATACGAACCTTGTTAGAGAAATATACGTCCACGGAGTCAGCAAAGCGTGAGTGTGTTGATTGTATGTGCTAACGGCAATTGCCTCTCAGTGTAGTCGATTGAGAGAGTGTATGTGATGTTTGGCGTCTACCTGGGTCCTGAACATTGGGACAATGTGTAAGAATGTGTGAAGTACGAGGATCCAAAGCAGTTTGTTGTATTTTGAGAGTAACCATCCGGGTGTAGAAGGTTAGTGTGGACTCAAAGTAAGTCTGACATCAGAGTTTTCTGTTATTCTTTGCATTTTATGTATAGGTGCGTTATACAGTAGAGAATTGCTCGGGCATGCACATGCACACACACACACGTATATATATATATATATATATATATATATATATATATATATATATACATGTGTGTGCATGTGTTTACGTATGAAAATATTTATGAATGCGTACATTTGATATGATGAGTATTTATCTCCCTTTTATACATAATTTCTGGGAATACCGTATTTTACAAGTACCAAAATAAAATAAAAGGTTTTTTTACCTTAGGTTGGCAACCTTGATAAACATCTTTAAAAAACAAGTATTATCAACTCAGGTATGCAAATCCATTCTAAGAATAGAAGATGATGAGTTTATAACGCATTTCGCGTGTCGAGCTGATTTTTTTTCGACTTGTGGTCTTATAGATTGTAGAGGTTGCTATCAAAATAAAGTGGGAAGGACTTTCACGAAGCCATGATGCCTGTTCACAAGCCGATATACGAAATGGTGTTACAACGTGAAAGATCAAAGAAGTAACTCTCGGTAGATATAAGTTCGAGGTCATTATTTATTCATAGGGAAATGCAAAAGAGCCTGATGGTTAGAAAATTAGACAACGGGAAAGACGTAATGTTTTCGAATTCTGATTAATGACAGCCAATATGATTTCGTACCTACGCACGCTCACATACACGCACACACACACATGCATGCATCCACACACACACACACACACACGTGCGTGCACACACATGCACTCTCATTTTGCAACATGAGAAGTGTCTCCAAAAAAAAAAATTGTTTCCTCATTCGGAACAAAATTTCGCACAAAGACGTTGCTCTTCAAGAGGCTTCATTTTTCAACTTGATGAATTAGAAGAGCAAATCGCACTCAACACCTGTTCTTTCTGGATCGTGTAGCTCAAAAACTAACTAGCGTAACTTGATGCAGTCCTCTCCAATTCAAGGGGTAAAGGTTACTGCTACGTAATATATCAAGCTGTGAACAACCCGAAACGTCTTTTTCCGTGCGCATTTGAAAGTTGCGTTTTCTCATGGATATATCTCTTATATAGGTTTGAGGGTTTCTGTGTTTGTGTGTGTGACTCCGTTGCTTTCATATTGGACTTTCCAAAAACCCTCTCACTGTTTGATCAGAGTTTTTACTTGATGGCTCTACTGCTGGAATTTGATACCAGGAGCTCCTTCCACGATAAATGCTTTCAAACGTCTCATTATCAGTATTATCATCTGCCATAACATACGTTCATAAATGTTGAAGATTCCTGAGTGGAAAGGTGAATTTGTATCAAAAAAATAATCTCGAGGAAGCTTTATTATTATTAAAACTTTGCCTGTTGAATAATGATATGGATTTAATGTTGTTTGAAATTAATGAGAAAAAGAAATGAATAGTCTCGTATGGCAAATACGCAAAAAATATCGATGAGAATGGAGAGAATGAAAAAAAGAAAAATAACGGAAATTATCGCTATTTAAAGTCAGTGTTGCCAGTTTAGGTATTTTTTTTTTCTCAAATTTTCGAATTCGGAAGTCACTCCCAAATTCAAAAAAATGAAAAATAACATCCGAATTAGCAACACTGGACTCCAAAATTCGCAAAAAAAAACAAAAAAAAAACAAAACAAAACAACACTTGAATAAGCAACAATGAACACGCAAATTCAAAAGACTAAATAAATAGAAAAGCATCTAGATTAGCAACATCGTATTAAGTATAGGACTGACTGTGATAGAGAGAAAAGTGAGAGAGGTACCTGAGAATTATCTTGTAAAGCCTAAGAATCACACACTCGTGGATCGCCATGACGGAAAAATTTGTAATAACACAATCGTGTCGTCTGCTAATGAAAAAGAAGACATTACATTACAAAACATTACGTCACAAAGATGACAAGACAACTCAGAACAAGAAATTTGTAACGTTTCATTCAGTTTGAAAACGGCGTTTACTAACAATTCTGAAACATTTGAAATGAAAACAAATTGATTGTACGTTTGCTGCAAAGAAAAGGAAAATAAGTATAGAAAGAAATTGGGGCAGAAAATCCAACATTAAATAGATAGGTAAGTAAATATATGGAAAAGAAAGATGATAACTGGAATTAAGAATCTAAGTTAAAAAAGAATGATGGATGAATCAGAAAAATGAAAGAAAAAAAATGAGGAGTCCTGAGAAATAAAAGGAAAGAGAAAGGGAATAAAAAGAATGAGAGAAATTAAAATGTTGAGATGGAAGAAAGTCAAGGAAGAGAAAAAGAGAGTGAAAGAAAAGGGGAAAGGAAATATAAATAAGTCGAAGTGAAGAGAAATAATAAAATAAACTGGTCTGATTTATCCCTGAACGGAAACTGTCATGGGACCAATGTCTTTTGGCAGTTTGCCGTGTTAGTGGGAGGGAAATGATCAATCAAAAATTTTGGAAGAGGGGTGATCAATAAACAAGTAACCTTTTTCACCTTTTTTGGACAGTGATCACTAAAAAGGTCTTGATTTAAAAGAAAAATGCAAACCTAGGGATCGATCCAATATATACTTACACTGAAAATTGAGCAAGAACAAAACTTCTTAGAGAAGAGTTCTAGGCATAAAAGGGGTGGATTATTGAATTTTTAGCCCCCTAACTCCGTTGGTGCAACCCTTAGACTTGATACATAATTAGCCAGCCAGACGAGCTTAAAACTGAAAGAAACCTATGTTGACAGTTTTTGTGACGGCTTTGCTTGACGGTTCCCAATAGTTTTCAGTAAAAGACGTGTAAAGAAGAGAAAAAAACAAAAAAATAGAGAAAGAAAGAAAGAGAGAAAAAAAAGAAAGAAAGAAAGACGGAAAGAATAAGTGAGAAAAACAAAACAAAACAAAACAAATGAAAACAAAATGAACCAAAGAAAGTTGGAATGAAAAACGGGGGGAAATTTTTCATGTAAGAGAATGAAAAACAAGACGTAAAGTAAATGTTTTCACTGGAAGTTCTTGTAAATAAACCCGTAAGTAATTCTTGAGACATCTGACCTTTCCTAAAAAAATGCCATAGTCTTCATCGAGAAATAATCACGGCTTCACCTTCGCAAGTATCATCAACATGGTGTCACGTTTCGTCCTCTGGTGCCGCGAGATCACGTGAGAAAGATCACTGGTCATAGAAGAGTGGCGCGGTCCGTTCGATTAACTTGGTCAAAACTTTGGTCATTATTGGGTGGGTCCTTTATTTCCACCATTGATATCGCCCATTTTTTTAAAAAAATTATTTTTCTCCTTTATTTCAACTTATTCTTCTTTCCCGTTCTCTCCCGACCATTCTTCCTATTTCCTTCTTTGAATCTTCTTTATTTTTCCTCTTCTTGTCATTCTTTTCTCTACTGCTTCATTCTTCATCCTTCTCCACCTTTCATCATCTTTTTGTGCTCTTTGTTGATCTTTCCATCTCTTATTTCCTACTCGTTCTCTCTGGTTTTCGGGTAGTTCTCACGATATCGAATCACCATAGCCCCACAAATGGACCGACCAATCAGCCGAGTGGGCTACTGGTTTTTCTCTCTTTGAGTGTTTGTATCTATCTTTCCATGTGTGTGTGTTCGGGCGCTCCTGGTCACATTTTGTGGGCTACGACCTTGAAAATGTGCATAAGTTCAGCTTTACGCACCATCTAAAAACGCTGTTTTGTATTTTTGAATAAAGAACATTTTTAGGTCTCTATGTTCATTTTGAGACCAACAATGCCAATATTTTTAAAAATGATTTTTCATAAAAGATCAATTTTTTAAAGACAATTTTAGATATATTTCAGATAACTGCACAGCCTATGGTGATTCCTCTAGGTAAAATACGAATATAAGTATTTCTCTCTCATTTGAAGACCTGATAGAAACCGTCACCATGTTAGACACATTTCTTTCTTGGGGAAAAACCCAGGTTTGACATGTTCAGTACTTGCAGATACAAGCTGCCCTGAAATCACACAGAGGGGTCCGTTCTAAAAAAGTGGAGTAAACGAAAAAAATCCTTTATATGAATACATTGATGTAAGTTTTCACTGGTGAAAATAACAAACTGTTTTTTTTTTTTCAATTTATGTAATAGATATGTAATAACCCAACTAATACAATACTTCTTGAACTATCAAAGAAAAGAAAAAGAATTGGCAAATTTTAAACTGGCGTTATTGTCAATCGATAAAATCAAACCGGTGTAAAACAATTAGCTTGTACATATCCACTCGAGTGAATCATTTCAAAACGGTGGATGTTATCATGCCGCAAAATGACACATTTTCTCTACAGCGGACTGGATGCTGCTTTTTTTTTGAGTTTTGGATTTATTGTTGATTGTATGGTGCAAGATTTGAGAACAAGTTTGTCACATTTTGATTTTTTTTTATACGTTCCGCTGAACTTGTGTCAACGTTTTCAAAAGCACTTAGCGATGCAGAAATGCTGGCTTTGTATCAATATGCATTTTATCGTTTGTTTTGTCATTTTTAAGGTAGCTATGACGCATCAAATATTTTCCAGTCCATCAAACGCTCGCAATAATAATCCAGGAATAACATAGATACAGATTTCCGGTTAATTTGTAAAATCAATTCATCATCATGAATTTGTTGATACGACGTAAAAACGGAGAAGTTCAATACAGTCATATAAAGTTACCAATGCAGACCTTCTTGAGTTTGATATTTTTATGCTTCATTCGATTCACATTTGACTTATTCATCGATTGTTCAATGTCTTACCAATTACTACGAGTTGAAATAGTTCCAATTGATAAATTAAACTTTATTTTTTCAAACATTTTTTTTCTTGCAACAAACTAAATATATATTAATATTTATACTCAATATTTATTGCTTGATGATTTAGGTCAGGAATTCTCAACTATTTTCGCATAGCAGGCCAGTCTAATATCGACAATATCCTTGCAATGACACTCGACTTTTCTGCAAATGTCCACTCAGCGCCGGCAACTGAGTGCTGTCATCTCAGCACACTACTATTAGATGCAAGGACGAACTAAACCTAACTATGGGATCAAAACATTTCATTGAGATACAAAAACTGGTTTATCTTTTCAATTCAATTATTATGGGGAATTAATTTACTTTAGTTTTTCAATTTGAATTTACATTTTGCAGGAACAAACTACGAAGTTAAAACGGTCTATCAGGATTAATATGAATTGGCATATACATAGAAACAGAGAGAGTTTGTGTGTGTGTGTATGTGTGAGTGAGAGATAGAGAGAGAGAGAGAGAGAGAGAGAGAGAGAGAGAGAGAGAGAGAGAGCATCCTTCTGAGACAGAATTAGTTTAATTCTAATATTTGATTGTTTCAACTCAAAACTCTATAGTCTATTCACAATCTTATTCCGGTGTAAACTGTGGTACTGCGAAGTAAAATATAACCTTAATGTTACAATAGATTGTTTTACTTTCTATCATACTGAGAACTTGAAATAATTTCTGTTTTTATAATAAATCATTTCAACTTTATTGTTTGTTCCTGAGAACTATTAATTATCAAATTGAACTACAGAAGTGAATTAATACAGTAAAATAATTCACTTGAAAAAATATTTTGAATAGTTCGTTTTCGGTTGGTCCTTGCACTGATTTATAGTGTGCCGAGTTATCTTTACATCTGGGAGTTGAGTGCCGAGAAAT
The DNA here is from genome assembly GCA_963457665.1 of Thysanoteuthis rhombus. Lineage (NCBI taxonomy): Eukaryota > Metazoa > Mollusca > Cephalopoda > Oegopsida > Thysanoteuthidae > Thysanoteuthis > Thysanoteuthis major. The sequence continues at coordinate 57,284,041 of OY735216.1, read as the reverse complement.
CGGCGTTCAGTTGTCGGCGCTGAATAAACCTGCGCAGAGAACTCGGTGAATCTTCTTGCAGACCGACCAAATGGGGATGGGTATGATGGATGCTTATCAAAACCAGGTTATAAGTGACAAAGTCAACAATGAATGACTTATGAATTACTAATACACTCAATTAATTACTAAAATATTTATCAAACGAATCTAGTGTGAAGATCCAAGGAAATGAATGTTTTTAATTGAAAAATAAATAAAAGAATAATCACTTGATCCTATTGCTTCATTGTGTTGTGCATGCTTGGCAACCCAGTATTGGTCTGCGACCTGGTGGTTGGGGACCATCGATTTAGGCCGATTCTCATGATCGTTTTCGAAACAGAATTTTTTATTATTGATTTCTTACAAAAAAATCTCATCTTGAACGCATACAAGTATAAAACACAAAAAGTTTCTTTCCCGTATAGTTAAAATTAATGTTATGAAATCAACTTTTTTACTGAATAACCAAGAAGATATTATATTACTTAGAATCGATATAAAAATGATCCAATTTCAGCATTTGTTTTATGCTTGTTATCACAACAAAGTAAAAACTGCACATTGTAGGGAGGTTTTTGTTACCGCAATACTGTTACAACAAAAGGAATGAAATAATCCCCAGTCCAATTTGCAATAGCGTAGATTCTGATACCCAGATCATCTATCTTATAATGATCAAATTTCAAAAAGCTGATAGCTAAAAATGCATTAAATGCTAAATATACGGTATTTTACCTTTTTTATTCACAAATAATTATAATACAAAATCTATAAATAGGAGGTGATTTAACATCAAGTTTAATGATCACTTTTGGGGACTCTAAGCAAGTTTATTGAATGAAATATTATTGTTTTTGAAATATGGTAAAAAGTTGAACTTGAAAAAAAATTGGTTGGATAATTCTGAGCAACTTGATGTTTTCTGGGTGTTTTTTTCTTTCTGCGGCAACATTTATTAGGAAAATTAACTTTCATCTTAATTTCTTTTCGTTTCCTTTTTCCCTTTATGTTTTTTGAATCATTTCATAACTGTCTCAACTCTAACTTCCCGTCTCAATCAAGGTCTATACCTGTTCTGTTTAGCTCAATGATAAGAGCAACACCACATTGAAGCGGCTACTATATATATATATATATATATATATATATATATATAAAATTAAATTCACAATGAATTTATTGTCCCACTACAGTGCAGGCTAGTTCTGTTTCACTTGGCGAAGATTATTCAAATGGGCGCTGAATCGAAGATTACTTTTCTTTTATGGCGGTGAGGAATCCAAATAAATAACAGCCGTGTCCTGTTTAGATTAATGAATAGGGATTGTTGAGTTATCTCTCGTACATCAGTAGATGGACAGAACAAATTAGTGGACAGATTGTCCTTATTTTCTTTCTCACTCTCTCTCTCTCTCTCTACATATATGTGTGTATGTGTGTGTGTCTGCATATGTGTGCGCGTGCATGTGTATGTGATTATGTCATGTATGTACACAGTACACGTATTGACATCTGACTTTCTTCCCGCTGCATCGTTCAGTCATACACAGTTTGGTTACTAACGTATGTGCCATTTAACCAGAATCATTCAAGACCTTTTTTCCAAAACAATATCTCCTTTCAGCTGTGGAAATATCCTTTTTACATTCGACTTGCTTTCATTTGGAATTCTCACACAGTCACCATCTCTTTTCGGGGCCTGATCTTCTTCCTCCAAAATTATTGTGTTTATTTTAGATGGATTCCGTTTCCCGTGCAAAAGGTCTGCCAGCTGTGTTGAGCCTTCGAAACAAACATGGCGTCAATAAGTGGAACATTCCGATGAAGAAAGTGCCAGAACGCGTGTATCAACTGATTACTTACCCTCTACGTTTTCTTCAGAGGATTTAGAGGAGCAAATTGCAGAACTTGACAGAAGACACCTGATTTTGATTCCATGGGATAAGTGATAAGAATCAGGTTGCAGGAGAATTAAGTGGTTACAGGATATCGATATATTTGTATATATTCATACAACGTCAAGCACATATGAACGGGTATACACTGAGACACATATATTGATATCTACTCATACTAGCTTAGAATACCCGATTTCTGGGCAGCATTCACCAACTATGTGGAGACTATGGACATAAAACATTAAATCTTTATTTAAATCGTGGTTTTACGGCCACACACTCTATATAGTCGAGGATAACCACCCAGACGGTAAGTATTTTGTTGTATTTTGAAGTAGTGCTAACAAATGAAGGTAAATTGGATTTTGCTTTTGAATATAAAGTAGACGCGTTCACGTCAGTTCACTGTTCAATTTATTCCAATCAAACTGAAGTATGAAAATTAATTTAAAAAGAAGAAACAAAAAAGAAAAACGTCATTTTAAAAATGGATGTTCTCTCTCGGAGCAATTCCTTTTAAAAATCCAATTGTAATCAAGAAAGGCAAAAATTCAGACGTTAAAGAGATAGTTAGATGTGAAAAAATGAATTCCCTACGAAATCCGAAAAGGAAATTAAAATGTTTCTAATGATGTCAAAGGGTTATATCAAAAGTCTGTTAGTATGCTAAAGATAAAATATAAAATATACAAAGGACCCTCTAACCCCCCACCCCAAAAGAACGTACATTTACATGTGACAGTATAACGTAAGTATAACGTAAGACATATAAAGAAAGTTCAGGTGTCGTTGACCTAAGAACATGCACTTTCTAATATAAATTATAAGACGAACAAAAGATAAATATATTACGAGAAATATTCCAAGTTGAGAGTTTCCGACAGAAATTCATCATTAAAAATATCTTTAGCAGGATATAAAATGTAAGATGAAGTCTTCGGTAGATCATAGTGAAGATTTTAAAAAAATATCTTTTAAAAAAATGAAATAGAGGGATAGAAGATATAAGCAGATACTCATGCATGTATCAGTCATATACGGGTAGAGTGAAATATATTTCTTTTTATTATTGTAAATCTGCTCGGTGGTTGGAGCAGTTGTGAATTTGCACGAGACATAAATTAAAAGTATGAAACATAGCTGATGCATCTTTGAATGCGGAACTCCGAGGGTATCGTTGCAAGATCCAAGTGACGTACAACGAAAACAAAAGGTGAACTGAACCCGAAAGAGATAAAAAGGAAAGACGAGGTGCTGAGGGATGAGTACCTCTGGACAGAGAACTGACTCCTACTTTCTCAATTGAAAAGCAAATCATATGAAGTCAGGTATGGTGTTAACGAACAAGGGTCCTTCAATTGATCCAAGGTTCAAAGTAAACTCTGAACGTACTTTTCCATAGAAGCAGAAACGGATTTGTCAGTCATTCCTAATTGCATCTTCCGCAAAGTGCACACCTTTAATCTTTCAGGAAATCTTTACAAATTGAGAGAAAATTCGGTGACCGAATCAAAAATGCAAAACCAGAGTTCCCATTTAAAGCTGTCCTATATTTTCTATCTGTTTAAACTTTCACCTTTCATTTCTTTCTTTCTTCCTTCTTCTATCCCCCCTCGCTGACTGAATGGGTCAGCTAGAATAAAATGCTGACCTTACTTCTTTAGTCTTTAGAGCCAGATTGACCTATGAGGAAGTCAAACACTTTGTTTCCAACTAAGAATTCTTCCTTTGCTTCAGCCAATGCAGAGAGATAGGATCATTTTTAAAATTGACCATCTTCGGTTACCTTGATCAAGTCTTCATTTTCTTTCGACCGTGTTTCGGCAGCTAGATCTACAATCGTAATTGCTACCGAATCCACCACCATCTAACAAAATGAGCAATCATTTAATCCCGGTCAGTAAGATTTCAACCAAGTTTTTCAGTGCTGACTTGACTCACATAACCATTCCGCACTTACTGAGTTATTTCTTTTACCCTTTCCTTTTTACTAATACCTGTAAACTAAATAACGGTCTGAACTGCTACACACCATTCTATTGTAGTTCCAAATGATAAAATTGTGCACTATACTGAAGTATGGCTTACAAGAATCTTATTTCCAAGAGCAAAGCAATCAGTAAATTTCAGTACACCTAGAATCTACGATTTTTAAGGAGTACATTTATCTGTGCATCAAAATGTAGGAAATGTATGTGATATTTCAATTAGTAAGAAGGAAAGAGTTAAAAATCAAAAAGATCATTGAAAAGCCATTAACTTTTCTCTGACCAAAACACAGATTAATTGAGTAGTAATCATTAAAAACTTCCGCAAAGTACATTTTTGAAATTGAAATATGACGAATTATACATCATTAGTTTTGAAAATTGTCCATTGATGAAGAAAGATAACTTATAAATTTTGATAATGTTTTAATTCAAACTGATTTTCAATGTTCTCAAATAATTCTTTATACAAACGTTTTTCTCTTCCATTAAGGATGATAACATTCGCAGATGATTCTTTAATTTTATTTCGGATTAGCCAAAATGTTCATTCTTTTTTGTAGATAAATATCAATAAAGATAATAAATTTAACTTAATTCATTAAAGAAAAAAGATTGCATTGGATTAGATTGTGACGTGTATAATTTTAAATTCTTAAAATTGGAGAATTTTGCTTCATTGATTATGAAATTGAACACAGAAAAATACACAACATTTTTGGCATATTATACTTTTTTGTTTTAAGAAAGGTACAAATACGAAAAGCGACTCGGATGCAAAAAAAAAAAGAAAGAAAAACGATCTGTATAGATTGTGAAGAAGGTCCTGTAAATAATCAAACGTATTGAAATTGCACAAGATTTCTTGCTGAACCATGCACTACAGTTGCGCAGACCAGTTAATATTGATAGCAATGGAATGAAGACATTGCTTGAGAATAATCCCCGTTGTACGTCATGGGAGACAGCCGGTGCACTCAAAATATCCAAATCAAACGTTGAAAACCATTTGTGCCGGTTTGGTTATGTTAGTTGCTTTGATGTGTAACATAAGTCAAGCGAGAGAAAACACAACTGGATCGTATTTCTGAGTGTGATCCGCCATTTAAAAGTAAAAAGAAATCCTGCCCCGAAACAAATCCTGATAAATGATGAAAGAGGGTTACTTTACATCATCGCAGAATTTGAGAGTTTGTAAGTCAAGCTAAATGAACCAACAATAATTGTAACAAATGTTCGTCTTCATCCAAAGATACTGATGCTGTGCATGTTGTGAACTTTGAAAGGAGCTCCTCTCTACTATGAGTTTCCTTTGGGTAACCGAACGAATGATTCGAACAAGTCCTGCTCCCAGTTCGACCAATTTTTAGGCAGCAATCTATTAATAATTCAAGAGAGAGGGTGCAATGTGTCATGAAGAAAACTGAAAACCACATGCTTGCTTGGTGAATAATTCCAAAATCTCTCACTCTTTTGAAACAATTGTCCCAGAGGAATAAATTTTTCTTGAAGCTTCAAAGATGTACCAGCTGAACCCCTGGAAATTCCACGATTTAATTAGAAACAACCACAAAGGAATGAAGATCTATATCACATAGTAAACAAATAAACGAAACTACAGTTTATATGCCAGCTTTATCCTTCCGGACATTATCAGTTTCTCTTTCTGTCTCTGTCTCTGTACCCTCTCTCTCTCTCTCTCTCTTCGACACATATTCTTCCAAGTAACGAGCAGTCAAGCCCATCTCTCTTTTCTCCTCTCTTTAAAACGTGGTGTGCAATCAAGGCGTGACAAATAGAGAAAGTGGTGGTTACGCACTTTAATTTGGTGGTGGGGGGGTCTTTTAGCTTGAGGAATCTGTCGGTTATGCTTAAGATACTGACCCATTTAATTTTGCAATCAAGAACGAGCTTTAGTCTCTTTCTATTGGATTGGTCCTTAGCAATATCTTGGAGCTGTCCATTTTCCAACGGAGAATTTAAAAATTAGAAATATGCAAGATAATTCAACTTCGGGAGAAATTTAAGAGAAATGGATTCTTGTCATTTTTCTTTTTGACAAAGTGAAAATGGATCTGAATTTTATTCCTAGACAATATAATTAAAAATACTCCACCAAAGGAAATGAATGACCCCGTTCTATCCTCAAGGTTCAAGATGCGACTCACACTTGGAGAAGGATGGATATAACACCAGTGATTATAACACTTAAGATAATGATCCCAGTTAAATCAATTGAATTATATATATATATATATATATATATATATATATATATATATATATATATATATATATATATATATATATATATATATATATATATATATATATATATATATATATCCCAATACTCCCACTAACAATAATCTCACATCCACATCTAACCCCTCTCAGATACATCTAATATTGGGAACTTTAAAGTCACTCATACCCATAACAACTACCTTAGTCAGTCATCTCACTTGTACAAATCAGAGCCAACATATTTTCGATGACCTGTAAGGTTAATACCGATGAAGTTCCTTAACCTCATCAACCTTCCATTTATACTATCCCTAACCTACTCACACAATCTAACATCAAAACACTTCCCTCCTACCCTGACACCCTATGTCCTCCCCAAGACCTACTACTGCCGTAACACTACATAGTTAATCACAGACTAAACTTAATCACACACAAACAGGATGACCTTAGCAGATGGGATACCATTCTTTGCTCACAAAGCTCCTGATGGGGGACTTATGTTCCATAGCAAACTTAAAACCTCTGAAAGCACACACACACACACAGCACACAGCACGCACTATTGATGATGAGAATACCTCCCAAAACATGTCTAGACAATCCATGGAACATTTACAGATAAATAAACCAAACTTCCATACACTTTCACTCCTGAGACTGTCTCACTCCCAATAGTTCAAATTATATATATATATATATATATATATATATATATATATATATATATATATATATATATATACATATATATATATATATACACACACACACACACACACACACACATATATATATATATATATATATATATATATATATATATGTGATAAGTAATACGTATTGTGAATAAATAGAAATAGACAATGTGAATAAAGAAAAGAATTAAATTTTGCTTAAATCGGTTCATGCAAAGTTTACTTCCTGAAAATTTGTCCTTATTCATATACATACATACACACAAAATATTCGGAATTATTCATATTTTACCAAAAATCTACTGATATTTAAATCAACATCAAACATCTAAAAAATATTTCTTACATTTAAACGCAACAAAAATATCAAAATTTATGAATAAAATATCTAAATTTGTGACACTGCCGAAAATTAAGTGATTTTTTGTTGGAAAACAAAACAAAACCAGTAAAACAAAAATCATAACATGGCAAACATTTTGGCGTTCTATAAATAACTGATTAACGAACCCAAATGTTTTAAAATTATATGTACATTGTGAATAAGAGATACAGACACAAAATAACCCTCGTCTAACGGTATATTTACATTGCAAATTGAACATCTGCTGTCAGAAAGACGTACTTGTATAGATACTAAAAAGATTGAACTCTTTTCCAGATCATTGTAAAAAGAAATTGAATAAATAATCAGGTTTTTTTGGTGGAAAATTATAGAACTGATTGCAAACGCTAGACATATAACCAAAATAGCTTCAGCCCGAAATTTCGAATTTTTATGAGTCATCCTTGGCCAAATGTTAGACAACCACGGTAGCAATTAAAAAAACGTCAGCGATGTGTTGAATATTAAAACAAAATCACTTGTTGAAAAAAATAAAAAAAAAACATTTTCCCTGTGAGTGAGTTCATGAAAATAATTAAAACAAACTAATTAAACAAACAAACGAGTAAATTTATTCCAATAATTTATTTGACACCCATAAAAATAGAATAGTAAGTCGGCTTGAAGAAAAAATCATCGTACGACGAGTTTACCTTCTCAGTTTACATCCCACCAGGATGTTGACTCTCCTCATCTCTACACATGGAAATGTTGACCTCCTTCTCATTTGAAACCACCTGAGAACACACAACTTTCCTCTGCTGCCAATCATGGTGAATATCAACTGAAATGGAATTAAGTGCATCCACCGTCATTAATACTCGGTCAATAATCCCTTCTGATTGCAGTCAGAATCTAAAAGTTCCATCTCCTGGACGATAAATCCCCAAAGAAAATTGACCACATCTGCTATTATTTGAACCATCAGTCAGAGATGAAAATCCGGTAGGGAAAATAACATTATGAGTTGTGTGTTTCTAACTTGATTCAGAATTGGCAGAGGAGATATACCCTGCTGACTGGAGTTATTAACGAGGTGTCAGTTTCTTAAGTTTACGAAGAATTAAATGTTAAACATCGTTGCAGATGGGTCTTCCTTCCAGGGGATCACAGTCAAAAGTCTTTGGCGGATATGTACACAATAATAACTCGTTTAACCCCTTTTTTAAAAAGCTAGCCATTTGAAATCTTGTTTAGCATTTGCATTTGATAGCCTCAGTCTGGGCCAAATGACGTCAAGGTGAGGCTTTCAATTCAAAGAACATTGTGCTGATAACAAAACATGGAGGACTGCATATTATGCTATGGTCGTGTTTCTCTACAAAAGGAACAGGAAGCTTGGTAAGAGTTAACGGTATCATAAAAAGAGGATTATTGTGAAATATTGGATATCAACTTGAAAGTGGATGCTAGAAATCTGAAATAGAAATAATTGAAAACATACGTCTAAAATAGTTTTCACTGAGAGCAGAGCTGAAACTAATTCAAAACTCATGAGATGAACTCAAAAGACGTGTAAGAGTAAGAAAAAACCCTGGAAACTGCAATTCAAAGATTATGTACACAATGTGTGACAAGATATCCCTGTAGATGTTTGTGCTAATTCAGTGAAAAATTTCCAAAAAAAGATTAGAAAAGGTTATTGCTTAAAAAAGGATGACAATTGACTATTAATTTTTCTTGTGCCATAAGATTTAGGAATACTTTATTTTCCTTTTGTTTACAATTATTCAAAATTGAATATTAGAAAAAAAAAAACTACTTGTTCATATAATTCCTAACCTCATACCTATAGCTACATCTGTTTTTCAGACAATCTGTACAACTCAATTACCTTTGTAATTATTTCAAAAAAATGAAAAAAACTCATACCGTGCAAATAATTTCAGTCGGCATTGTGTATTTGTCAAGGCTTAGATCTTTGGTAGAAGGTGGAATTGAATTAGAATTATTTACAAGACGTTGTATCTTCTGGCATGATTTGCTAAACATCCAAGATTCAAGTATCGTTTTATTTTAAGTGACAATCACTACTGAAACTGTTGGAAAGAAAGTCGTATTATATGATAAGTAGAAAGCCCATTGCTTTGCCAGGAAACAAAGAAAACGGCGTTTGAATTGAGAGATTACACATCAAATCTTGTAACAACACCTGGGTATAAGAAAGAGCTTAAGAATACATTGAAAACTATGTGTGAACAAATGCAATACATGACTGCCATTAGGGGATAAGTTGAGAGTCACATTGGAAGAGGACTTTGAAGAATATGGGGCCTTCAGAAGTAGAGTCAGATGATGAATCACTGCAATGTCGACCTTTGCAAGGAGTTATTCCCTGTAATTGGACAACACCCGATACTGCCCCGTTAAGAACATCTGTGATATCTCTTTACATTAATAGACATCATGATGCTATAACCGATGTAAAAACTAGGAGGCATTTGGCGATTACAAACACTCATAAATAAGCTTATTTAACAGCTATTCGCTTATTTGGTAGATTAATTACGATTGATGACTCCTTTGGTGTGTTTGAATGGGGAACTGGTTGAATACTGCACTTGAATTGTTTGCTATGGAATTTTCTAACGCATTTAGATGAATAGGATTTACATGGAATGGATTGGAGACTAAGGACCACTTCTCTTGGTACAAAATATAGAGAGGTGCAAACTTGCATCAAAATGATTGACATTATTGTAAAGACAGTCCCCGGAGATCATTTCCAGAAGACTTTGATGTACAATCATCTTCTATCTAAGACTTTGACACAATTCGAAATCCACTTCCAGAGGACAATTATGTCCCCCCACTCCAACGGGTGAAAAAAGAAATGTAAAAACTGATTCTGAGAAATTTTTCATCTAAACTCATTGATAGAGTCCAGCTTTATAATATTCACAAAGCAAGCCCTTGTGGGTACCGCTTCCAAACCAGAAATGTTTGTAAGGGATACCACGTCACAAGCAGAAGAAAGACTCTGACACCAGAGATTACTCCATGGAATATTTCTCTAAACCTTATACTTAATTCGGGAATGAGTGTGCTGAATAAGAGCAATATTGACCAGATTTGTATCAAATATATTTGGAGAGAAATTCTCAAAGTATTGATCACTCTAATCCAGTTACCTCCCTTGCTCTTCTTGCAAAATGTGATTTGAAAGGAACTTTCTTTTATAAGGGTCTTATATATTCTATGACCAAATAAACCACTTAGAATTACAATCGTGATACTTTTCAAGATTTTTGAGATGACATTGCACAACCCATAGATCAGAGAGCTGAGACAATAGATTTACTTATACAATCAAACTATATAAATGGATTGGTACCAAATTTTTCTGTGAACAGGTTGAATATTCGGTGGTTTCTACACCAAAACTATACCATCATTTACTTGACCTGTGAGCGTATTTTACATGAAAAAATATTGCCAAAAGTTACAATCTGATCTAAATAGGCTTCGAACTCCCATGAAATAATAAAAAATGAGACCGATTTAGATAGATGTAAAAATATATGAGAAGAGGGGAAACTATGAAATATCGAAGGTTGTTCTAGAAGACAGATAATGAAACCAATCCAGATTCTGACCCAATTATAGACACAGACCATCAGTTCTTAATCATCAGAGTCAGACAGAAACGTGTTCTTGACGATGTTAACAAAAACCTCTCAATGGAAAACGTCATGAGAATTTTTCTATGGCTATGAGTTCATCAAAAGAAGATGCCCGAATAATCAGTGCCACGATAAAAAGCACAGTACAAGTGCACAAAAATTTATAATGACAACAGATCAAACATTTTTAATTGTGCAAAACGAAGTATTTCATGGAGTACAGAAACAGGAAGTTTCATGCAGTCAGAGAATTGCAAATCCCTATTAACAATGAATTGGGGGAATTCAGTTTGCAATTGAACGTATTGAAAGTACAGGCAATGCAGGTCACTAAGTCACATATATTTAGGAAAATATTAAATAGTGTAAAGTGAAATGAATTCGTGTAGTTTCAGCACTAGGGTATTTAAGATATTCTGACTTGAATTGAGACGTAGGTTTGAATTAACTGAAATACATCAAACAATGTATAATGATTGAAATTTATTTATATTATTTATATATATGTAACACGAGGAGCGAGTCATGTCTGTTGTTATACTTAATGATCCCTCATCGTTAAAAACGTTTTTAGGGTAATATACGTAAGTAAACACTGTTTCAAAAATTGTTGAATATGTAATATAAAATAATATCAATATACAATACTCATAAAACCTTATATAAAACGACAATCAGGTAAAAACTATGAAATGAAGGGAGGTGGTATTTAATCAACACTGCTTTGGTGCCATGTTGATATAACTGCTTTGTTTTCAAAACCCTCGAAACGTTTACATTGTAAACAACAGATGATTTCAACAAGAGGAAATCTATACATTGTACAATAATGCCAAAGTATAGGAGAAACAGGAAAAAAACACTGAAGAAAATCACATAAATTGCATTGACAGATATTGGGGAATGGGGGACCGAATTGACACACAAAAAACTATTGAAAAAGTTTTTTAATGTTTAGTTTTTAAAGCTGTGAAGCTTTCTAGAATATATATATATATATATATATATATATATATATATATATATATATATATATATCGGTACGAAGATATCTTATCTCTTTTTAGCTGGTATTTTGATGAAAGTATTTTCTAATTTTGCTGTTTAAAACATCTTGGACAGCTGTTGCACTGTATATCTTTCTTGGTTACGAAGTCAGACGAATTTTATTATATAATGTTTGTATATATTTGCCTATACAAGTTTATATATGTGTCTGTTGATGCAATCAACACGAAAAGACAGATGTCAACGGAAAGACATTAAAAAAACAATATACACACATATATAGAGAGAGAGAAAGAGGGGGAGGGAGAGGGAGAGATAGAATTATAATGTGTCGGTCAATCGCCCATCCCTGCATGTGAGCGTATTTTCCCCCACCACCTACTGAAAGAAAGTCTTTCATTACACCTAAACAATTTGCAATGACAAAAATATGTTACCTGTCGGTGATTTTCACATCTGTCGCCACTCTTATAGCTTGTCTGCCGCCCTCACTTCGACTGGAATCAGGGTTATACATTTTGACGGATACAACTCTACCTCATTAGGACAAATTATAGATCACTTATGACGGCTGGTGTTCAAATCGAAATGATCACAGAGCTCGACCAGGCCCCAAAAGACGCCATGCTGTCAGGATCACGTGACTACTTTTGGAAATATATTGAGTAGGGGCACCGGAAGCAATTAAGGACAAGGAACAGCTTTTCAGAAAGGATATTTTACTGTCTGTGTTTTTTTCATTGTGTTGGCTAAAAATGGCTAAAATAGGGTGAAGTTATCATACTTTTTTTTTTCTCCAAAATGTTTTATATACAAATTTAAAGCCCACGTGACAAATATAATAAATAAGAATCAAGAGCAAATTATTGATTTGATGGATACAACTCTGCAACGTCAGGACAGATTATGTATCACTTATGATCAAATAACTCAATCAGACTAAGATAGGCAACATAATCACGTGACTACTTTTGGAAAAATGTTGAACTTACATACAAGGCCTGATAATCTCTATTCAATAGGGAAGCCGAATTAAAACCACAATGGGCATCACACCACCCATAATTTTGGGGCCTACCAATATATATATATATATATATATATATAAATATATATATATATATATATATATATATATATATATATATATATATATATATATATATATATATATTAGGATTAACAACTTGATAGAAACAAATTCCTAATTTTGAATAGATTGTTGGAAAAAATGCAGACTTTTCTTAGATTTAACAGAAACAGGAAAAACAAAAAATATTTTTCAAAAAACTAGCCAATGTACGGAAAATATATGAATGAAAAAGATTATAATTATAGCTACAAATGTTAGAGAATGGCGCCCCATCATCATCACTATCATCAATCTTTTATCGTCCGTTGTTGGACATAGTCCTTCCCCAGGATCCGCCACGTTTCTCTGTCATGGACGTCGTGGAGCTAGTAATTTCTGAATCTGTCTCATTCATCTCTCCATCTTGTATTTCGTCGGGGATCCATGTTGTGGGTCGTGATGACCATCGGTTGTCTTTCATTCTCGCAACATGACCAACCCATTGCCACTTGAGTTTTCTAATGGATTCTATGATGTCTCTGACCACCGGTGTTATTTCAGATATATTGTGCTGTCTTGTGATCTCTCCACGTAAGGTTGAGTATGATTCTCTCCTGCGCACGTTGCATGCTTCTCGGTTTGTGGGTTTGTCTCTTGGTTAGGTTCCATGTTTCAGCTCTATAAGTGACTATCGGGAGGATGGATTCGTTATACACTTTTCTCTTTAGGGTTTTTTAGATCGTCCTGTTTTTGAAGGTTAAGCTTGCTTTGCCGAAAGTTTGCTATCCCAAGGTGATTCTCCGCTTGATTTCTTCTTCGCTCGAGGGTTTCATTGAGGTTCGTTGTCCTAAGTAGATGTAGTGGTCTACTTTCCCCAGTTTTGCATCTTCTATTTTGACAGTTATGTCTTTATTCTCAACGTGATCGTCTCACACCATGGTATTAACTAAAAAGAGGTATTCCTCCTATGAAATAATATCTATATTTACTCACAAAATTTAAGTATAGTTATTGTATTTTTGACTCCAAGGGATTAGTGATAAAGTTATGATTATGAATTATGTTCTAAAATATAGAAACATTCATTTGAAATTATCTCTCCTCGTTAGATGGTTGATGTATCAGTCAGCCTAGACAACGTAAATGGTATAAACAATAAGAGAAATTTATTTACGTTGTTTCGGCTGAGTGATACATTAACCGTCTAACGACGGGAGATCATTTCAAATAAATGTTCCTATTTGATATAACGCAATTCATAATCATTCTGTTGGATCATACACATTCATTTCTAAATACATGGTAAAGTTATATATATATATATATATATATATATATATATATATATATATATATATATTGCTAATAATTTGTAGAACACCTCTTGGGCCTTACACCAAGGCGTAGATTGAGTTTAGGCTCAACCCTGTCAATAGGTGTCTAATGGCTTTGGTGATATGATTTTTTGCCTACACCAGGGTTTATAAAGTTGTCCAGGTTTTAGTCACAGTTATGTAACATTAACATAATGGAATTATTGATCTGTGAAATCCCCAGAGATTTTATGAAACTCCCAAACATTGCTGTTTTTTCCCAGGATTCTTAGTTCCAAAATCAATGAGGTTAACAAGCTTGTGATACTGACCATCACTACCGTAATGAGTTTGATCCCCACTGGACGTTCCATTACTATGGCCTTGTGTCAAACTAAGCTAAACGTAGCAAATAAATACTGAAACAGAATCTGCTTGATATTTACAATTCAGGGGATCGGACTCGTCACAGTCGTAATGGTCAGCATCACAAGCTTGCTAACCTTTACCCCACTAGGGAAATCACTAGTTTCACAATCTGACTAAAACGAGTGATCTGTGTGTGTGTGTGTGTGTGTGTGTGTGTGTGTGTGTGTGTGTGTGTCTTTGTTAGTGTACGTGAGGATATAAGAACAATGCGGTGGGGTATTGGTCACAATCAGTGCCAGATTAAGTCGTGGGATTTGGGGACTGGAGATTTTCTTGCTCCCAATGATAACCGATGCGACTGGAGAGCAGTGTTTCTCCAAGATGAAACACCTAACGAACGTTCACAGATCGACAATAGCAAGAGAACAAACAGACTTGCTCTCATGGCAATTAAAAAACAATGTTCTCAAGAACTTACAACTCACTGATGTTTTGGAGAAATGTATTCCCAAGAAATTACACGAAAGCAAACGTTTGAAATTTACCTATTGTTACCCTATGTAAATAAATTTGCTTTTCCTTTAACTTTTTTCTCGTCAACATATGTCTGAAAACTTCATAGAACCAGTAATCCAGAGGGCATACAAAATCAGCACTGGTTACAAAACGAAGAATGTACTTTTGACATGAATCACAATTATAATATGAAAAAGATATAGGGTCATTGAAATGATTCCCTTCAATTCATTTGTGAGACACACATCTTGTAAGATACTTTTCTGTGCCTTTTTGTTATTTGCTTTTAGGGAGAGTACGGCTAGTTGGTATGTTTTACACTTGGATGGCTATAACGGGAATTTGGCCGGAAGTTACGACGGAAGAAAGATTTCCTTTGGGTGAGTCGTTTGAGTCATTAATATCAAGCAGGCCAACAATCTGATCATTCAAACATTCGGGAGAAATATACCGACATTTTCCAAAACCGAGGATAGTTGTTAAAATCAGCTTGGGCAAGTTTGCTAGTTGGTGCAGATGTGATGAATCAGTATTATACGATCGGATAGCAATAGAAAAAGTATTTAAGTAAAAATAAGAAAAAATAAAAAAAGAAAGAAGATTTTAGGGATCTAATGACCAAATGGATTCAACAGTGTTATTAAATTCCACTTTCTTTTGTTTCTGGTCACTTTTCCACTTTTCTTCTCTCCTTTGAAAACTTTTTTGACTTTTTTGACGTTTGTTTTGTTATTTTGCAGTTTTCTTGATTTTCCTCTGTCTCAGTAGCATACAATTACAGCGTATCAAGTAGCCCCGCTCACAATGGACCAACATCCCAAAATACGTGGTTTTCTTTACATTCTACTCCAACGTTTTGACAGAAGCTGCTTGGAATGTATTATATATACTGTTTATTGCCACTTCACATAATCATAGTCTGCGCTATCATCAGCTGCACATTACAGTATGAAGTAGGCACTCGTTTGTCATTGTGAAAATCTGCAAATATGTAAATGATGTATTTAGTACTTCCTGGTGAGCATTCCTATGATCTTGTAAGAAATGATATTATTGTATGACTCGAAAGGATACCCGGCGTTGCCCCAATCATGATAAGTGAAAAACATGAAAAAGCAGGAAAATATATTTTTTATTATATTTGTTCTTACACAACACAATGAATGAAAGTATTATTAACACTATTTGCACAAGAGTCATCATCATCATCATCATCACCACCACCACCATCATCATCATCATCATCACCACCACCACCATCATCATCATCATCATCATCATTCTTTTATCGTCCATTGTTTGACATGGACTTTCCCCAAGATCCGCCACGATTCTCTGTCATAGGCGTTACGAAGCGAGTATTTTCTACATCTGTTTAGTTCATCTCTCCATCCTGTATTCTGTCGGCCCCAGTTTCGCATGTGATCTCTAGGGATCCATGTTATGAGTCATGATGTCCATCGGTTGTCACTAAAATGATTCTAAAGCACAAAACAAAACAAAAAATACAGTCCCTAAGTTGACGGATCTCCTGGGTACATTATATTAGTTCTTCTCCAAAAACGACCTGTACGAGAATTTTTTTCTTTCTAAAAACGTTTTTCGGTATTGCACAACGTTCCCCCCCCACACACTAAAATTGAGTACTTTTTTTAGCCCTTTTTCGGCCAAGAAGAAAGCTATTATATTCCCAACTTGAACTCTGGTGACTGTCAATGATATAAAAAGTCAACAGCACCTATCCTACCATCAGGAGATACTGGCCACAACTGAAAGTGAGCACTCAACAAGCTGTGCCGTATAGGAAATGGGCTGCTCTAGCCTATTGTCCATAACATTACGTCCTCTATCGAAGTCTCTCTAAATCTATCTTCTTGCCCATAACTGCAGCACTCAACACATTGCAATGAAAAATTCAAGGCAGGTTTACCTGCTTATATACCTCTAACCCCAACATGCTCTGTTGTAACGTCAAAGTGGCAGTAAATCTTGCCACATGTTGCTGGTTATAATTCTCTCCGTATGTTGCTTTTGCAATACCTAAAGTGTCTCTTAATCGATAATGGGATATATATATATATATATATATATATATATATATATATTGTGCCATCCACAGACAGCTGTTTCGTTGTATTACAACTCTTCAGTGTGGCTATAGACTATCCGTTATCCCATCAGTAAGCGATATATTTATTTAGTTCAAATTCCTCGTCCACCAGAGTGCTCTATTCCTATGGAAAAGCATTGCATAAGCTTACAATGAACGAGTTACCTTACTTAAAGACTGCTCAACCCTGAATAGAGGAGCGTTAATTATGTATCTATATATGTATTTTATTTATCAATATATATATATATATATATATATATATATATATATATATATATATATTGTTCGGTTTTGACAGTACAATAGTTTTGAGCTTGTATGTCTTTTATTATATTGGCGTATGTATATATCCAAGATTTACCCGAGTTTATCCATCGTTCTGACCAAATACCGCTATTTCCCGGGTGTTGATCCAAGGTTAAAACCAGTTAAATAAAATTAAATAAAATCACGTGTGTGTGGGGGGTTGACATATTGAAACAGCCAGAGACTGAAAGTGTAATCTGGCAGAAAATGAATTTGTTTTGCTTACACTTGTTCAACACATAACACTGAAAAAAAGACTGACTTTGACTTTCGTAAGCAATAAAAAAGCGCAGCCCATTTTAGACTAGTTTTATTTATTGGTGTTCATTTAACTCTAATGGGTGCTAAATCTAAGTTCTCTTCCACAAACTGATCGGAGACATAGTAAGAGGGGCCGTGAGGGAGCAGTCGCCTTCAGGCATCGGTGTGACGGGCGCACAAAATTTCCTCTGGTCTGTAATACCCGTTGATTAATTATCATGCCCTTCCCTGGGATATAGCGCAACTACCCCCGAGTCGATGAGAACCCTGCCTGCACTACTGAAACTGATTCGCCTTCTCTGATATTTGCGAAGAAGGACATAGTTATACATCCATTTGTGATAAGTTTCCAGATCTTAGTCTATCTAAGAGTATAAATGCTGCTATAGAATTGGTCGGGTCAAATATACTAATAGAACCCCCCCCTCCAAAAAAACTCAAATTGGACCCATATACCTTAAATTACTTACAAGGGTTTTTCACTGGGGTTTTTAAACTAACAAATTATTTACGTAAGGATCAGTATATCTGTAGGACGTCTTCTTTATCAGAGAAATACATTTGTTCGAAAGAAACCTTTTCATGAATATTTTCTCATCGACGAGAACTCTTCATAAAACCAAATCGTGTTATAATTAATTTTAACTAGTTTTTACTTTCACCTTAATTTTTACAAAAACAACCAGTAAACAGTGCAATCGGAAATAGTCAACGTAGGATTGATTACAAATTACTAAAGAGAAGGGTGTATAACCAATGCATCCTCCCAATAGTCACTTATGGAGCTGAAACATGGAACTTAACCAAGAGACAGACCCGTAAGCTGAGAACCATGCAACGTGCACATGAAAGAATAATGCTGGGCCTCACATGGAAAGACCACAAAACAGCAAAGTACATCCGGGAAAAGACAAGAGTTAGAGACATCATAGAATCCATAAAAAATCTCAAATGGCGGTGGGCTGGCCATGTTGCAAGAATGGCAGACAATCGATGGACATCACGACTCACAACGTGGATTCCCCGAGACCACATGCGCAACCGAGGCCGGCAAAATGTTAGATGGAGAGACGAGCTAGACAAGTCCAGGAAGTACTGGCTCCGTGACGCCCAAGATAGAGAAGTGTGGCGAATCCTGGGGAAGGTCTATGTCCAACGACGGACGCTAAAAGACTGATGATGATGATGATGATGATGATGATGATGATGATGATGATGATGATGATGATGATGATGATGATGAAATTTTACTGAAACACTTTTTCCTTCATAGAAACGATAATGATGCCGATCCGTTACAAGAAAAGGTTTAGTTCAACCCCCCCCCAAAAAAAAAACATAAAGTTTTTTTTTCTGGTTGTAAGCAACTTGAGATATTATGAATCAAATTCAAATGTTCAAAACAAAAGTCAATGTCTTGAAATAGTTAACATTGCATTTTATATCATAATAATTTATTGCAAAATCAAATCATATTTCTATTATCGATTTTGACGCGTTTTTACCTTTATCTTAATGTACATGGTAACGAACAGCTCGATCAGAAATGAATGATCCGAGTCGAAGTTGTGATAAAAAGCAACTAAAAAAGATTAAAATGAAGGTTAAAAACTAGTCAAAATTATTAATGGAAATATTTTATTACGATACTTCATCCAATATTGGAAAAAATTAACTTTTGAAATGAATTAAACAAGTCGTATTTGTTAATGTAACTAAGACTGGTGACATAGAGGTGACGTCATCCAGCAAAGACTCAAAATGAAGTCTTTTGCGATAATTTCCGGAGTGCCACTTGCATATTTTATCGAATTGGTCCTTGTAAAAGCTAAAACATAGCGTTAGTTTAATATAAGTGAATTGAAGGAGAAAAACATCGAATGAAAAAAAAAACTTATATTAAGGGGTGTTGATTTATGTACGACGAAGAATTGATTAAACTGAGGGTTCATCAGAGAATCTCTTTAGAACAAGACATTTGGATGATAAAGATGAAGTATAATGAATTTTAAAGATGCTGTCAGATTTAAAAAAAATGTTTTCAGATTTTTAACCATTATGGGGGAATTCTTCTAAGTCTAACCCACTGACAAGTCAACTCAGTTACAACTGAACA
>OY735216.1:57249104-57261604 GCA_963457665.1 Thysanoteuthis rhombus | reverse complement strand
GTTTGAGAATCAGACTCTTGGTTAGATTCCATGTTTCAGCTCCATAGGTGACTATCGGGAAGATGCATTGGTTGTATTCTTTCTTTTTTAGGACTAATGGGATTTTCTTGTTCTTGACGGTTGAGCTGGCCTAGAGAAGGTTTGTCATCCAAGAGTGATTATTTGCTTGATTTCTTCTTATTTTGAGGATTTCACGGAGATTCGTTGTCCTAGGTAGATGTAGTGGTCTACTTTCTCTAGCTCTGCATTTTTGATTTTGATCGTTACAGTGACCCAAAAAACTATTGGTCAATGGTATTTCAAGCGAGATACAAATATTCACTTTCCATTTCACAGCCGAGATCATATTTAGTTAGCCCCATAAAACATCATAAGTATCGCTTCTGACTGACGAAATTTTTGTCGAAGCTATAACTATATTGCACACACACTTACACATACCCACGCACATTTCTTTTTTTATACAGATGATTCATCGCACGTGACAAACTAATATTCTCGGGGGGAACAGCTTTTCTTCTTTGTTCTTTTGGTTTACTCAACGGAGTAACAATCTAAAATAAAACACAAGTTTATTATGTTCCGCCTTTCGACTTCGTCAATGTTGTTATTTTTAAATGAAACAATATCGAAAAGCTCGTTAAACTTGATTTAAATTCTAATATTTTCCGTATTTTTCACCAAATGATATTGTCGGATATTGTACCCACATACTCACTATATCTATCTATCTATCTATCTATCTATCTATCTATCTATCTATCTATCTATCTATCTATCTATATATATATATATATATATATATATATATATATATAATGCTACACAAAAGTTTGTGTGATTGAACAATGTTCTCGAGAGCCGAATTCGCTACGCGTTCGTCAAAAGTGTCCCTCTCTGTGTTTGACCTGATGTATATGTTTATGAATTTTCCTATATGTTTCTTCGAAACACTCCCATGAAATGACACAATATTTGTCGCTTCACAGGGGCAACTAAGGAAAGGAAATACGTCACATTACGCAGTATTTAGTACCGATGATAAATGAAATGACTGCGATTGTCATACCAAAATAATGATGTTCCGCATTAACTTTTGGAGAACTCAAACTTTCCTCTATAGATTTTTGAGAAATAGATATAGAATGCATCATAAATCATAGATCTATGGAGAATTTAGAAATTCAGCCTTATATATCCATCTTCGTACGAATAACTGAATTCTTCAGCTCGATTTTCTATAACATTCCACCGCGCGCGAGCGTGGTAAGATGGATCCAGTAGTTTGGGCATTGATACAGTTAGATGTAAAGAAATTATCATTTTATTAAATTTTATACTCTTTTAAGTATCATTGTCATGGATCATATCAGTTACCTATTATGGGGACAGGAACCATTTTACATATATTCTTGACTCTTTTGCATCAAGCAATTCAACAAAAGGCTCAAATCTTTCGCTCAATTATGTTTTGTGAAAGAAAATCAACTGGAAATTTGGATCAATAATTAAGAGTACATGATTCCCTGATTCAGTTTGATTCCTACATTAAGTCTCAGTTGTGCACGCATACAGTTACCATTTTTTTACCTCGAATATAACAATTATGTTTCACGTTAGACACGAACATATGTCCTTTAATTCATAGCGGTACAAAAGAGCCACCGAACTTTGAATCTGCCGTCGTACAAACTTATTTTCTTTCTAAAATACCAATTGTCTCATGATATTTCCATCGTTTCAACAGAGTCTCCCCAACTTCAAAAGAAACAACAACAAAAAAAAAAAAAAGAAAAAACAACAAACAAACAAAGAACGTTTCAATACATTCCTAATCTACTTCGGGAACTATTACAAATATCTCAACGTTTCTTGGAGAAACATCAATGAAGTAACTATACAGTCCTTTATTTCTTCTGGACTTTCGTTCTAGAGTCAGAGAGAGAGAGGGAGAGAGAGAGAGAGAGAGAGAGAGAGAGAGAGAGAGAGAGAGAGAGAGAGAGATTGGAACTCCCTTCTTCTATTGCATCTCCCACTTACATTCATTTGGTCTTTCTCGTAAAACAATTTTCTAAAGCTCTAATTATGAGGTTAGTACTAGAAAGATTAGTTGTCATAACAGTTTTGTTTCTTCACAAAATGTATCAGATAAAAGGCAGGAGAAAAAAAAAAAACAACCAGCATATAAATATATAATTTCATTATAATCGTTATCTACCTTATATCGCAAAGTGTTATGTAACTTTGCCGAACATTTTACACAACTGTATGTTTTTTTTCATTATCAGCCCAAGGTATGATTTCATGTATGTTAGTGAACGTGAGTGAACGTTTAACATCACATTCACAGATAAATGCAATGAGAAACATGCACGTATGCAATTAACACCACAGATAACACACATACATGCACACACAGACACACACACGTATATATATATATATATATATATATATATATATATATATATATATATATATATATATGCGTGTATGTATTAGGTTGTGCACTTGGAATACATTAAGTTGGTAATAAACTTTCCGAACATTTGATGAAGTTCTGGAATGGGTAAAAAATACGATCCATGTATATTATGGGGTATCTCTCAGCCCTCACAATAATCAAATATTCTCATCAATATATATATATATATATATATATATATATATATATATATATATATATATATATATATATATATATATTCAAACACTCGACTTATTGATTTGTACATGTATGTATTTGCGATATGTATGCATATCTATACCACACACATATATATATATATATATAGATAGATAGATAGATAGATAGATAGATAGATAGATATACAAAGTTACTACAATAACTCAGGCTGTGAACGCAATGATCCATCCTCATGTTAATAAATGCATATTTAAAAATCAATGTATATCTATATCTGGTTATGCTTCTCTTACTCCTTCTCACTCTCTCTCTCTCACTCTCTCTGTATATACATACATATACTAGCTTGGATTTCTGTCGTAACCCGGTGATCAAATAACTTCTCACACGCACCGCTAATGCTGTCAAGTTTGAGGTTCATTTTTCCTGAACAACACCAGGACTCCCTAAAAGAACTCATATACCAATTTTTGCTGTCAAAACAGAGTAGTAAACGATTTAAAGATCCACAGTTTGAAAAAAGAAATAGAAGTTGTGGGGAGGGGGGCTTCAATTAATACTTAACTCTATTGTCCTCAAAAATTCACAGATTCAGAAAACTTTCTTCTTATCCCACCCAGTGTAGTCAAGTATGGTCTCTTATTGATAGCTGAGACCGTCTTTTATTAAAAATGACTGAAATCTGCTCAGGTTCTCCAGCTAACATGCTAAGAATGTAGAAAAAAATTATATTTTTTATCACACTTATCATGCCTCAAGATATGAGCAGCTATGGTAGATCTTTATTTGAATAGTTGCTAAAAGATCCAACCAGTCTGTTTTTTTGTCCAATCCCTCATTAACACTCCCATCCAGGTCAGTCAGTTATACCTTCATTTGTGTCCACTCCCTCAATACAAACTTGCATACAAACACACAAACTGACATCCAATATATATATATATATATATATATATATATATATATATATATATATATATATATATATATATATATATAAACTGAAGTGTCAAAATCAGAGATAGCTACCTAATACCGTGTAGCTCCTCTTATGTTGTATGGAGTTTACGAGATGTGGTCGTTGCGTGTGTATATTTATCCAGGCTTGTTCCAGGGCTGTCCATAACTGAGTTGTGTTTGTTTTGTGTGACTGCAGGGAATATACTGAGATTTGCAACAGCTCATATGCATACTTAATGGGATTTGAATCTGACGTGCACATCGCTAATGGAGTACCGGGAAGTCAGTCGAGTTGTTTCTGGTAGCAGTTTGATGTCCATTGTACACGATTGTCGGTTGCATTATCTTGCCGGAACAAATCATCACCACCGGAAAACATGGCGAGCATAAACAAATACAAATGGTATTCAACAACAGTGTATGCAACCTTTTTCAAGACAGACCTCAGTTTCACTAGTGATCCTTGCCAACGCCAACAGAATGTCGACACACCATTACAGAGCCGCCAATTAAGACGATCTTGCTGATAGGCATGATCCGTAGCCTCATGAGGTCTCTTGCACACATGAACCAAAGTGTCTGCCAAGCCTGGAATTAAGATGTGATTTGATGCAATGTTCCTCATCGTAACCATCATTATCAGTCGCCGGCATTCCCGTTCTTGAATCACTTGAAGGCACCCACAATTTTTCCGTGCCGCGGATATCTACCAAGAATTCTAATATTTTTCCGTTGTACTCTTGCCCGAGAATAACCTTGAGCATTTGCCACTTTGGTGATAGAATGTTTTGTCCTTTCTGTTCCAACTATCATACTGCAGCCAAATGATGTCAGATCCCACCTGTGGCCCATGTCAGCTATATTCACACAGCCATAGCTACACAAACTTTTTTCCTGTCATGTATGCATCATCCGACTGAGTCCATTTCTGAGAGTTGGATAGGATTTTTTTGGCACTTCAGTTACCAGCGGAGGAACCCTGCGTTGACGGGAAAGACAAACCTCAAACTTGACAACATCATCGAGGAAATAATGCTTAACTGTATGCAGGAGTGGACATGGGTCGGCCCAGGGTGTGTGATAATTTATTTGATCACGAGTAATCTCCGCTAGTAAATATACATATATATATATATATATATATATATATAATGAAGATATGTGGATCAACAAACTCAAAACTCTGTATCTTCATGGATTATACCCTAAACTTAATAACCCTAATCACACAGATCTCTAATTCACAAAACTCCTACGAACAATATCTTCACATCCACATCTAAGCCCCTGCCCAGATACATTCAATACTGGAAGCTTCAAAGTCATTCATACCCATAGGAAAAATCCACCGTAGCCAGTTATACCACTTGTCCAAATCATAGCCAACCTATTTTTCATAACTTTCAAGGTTGATACCAATGTAGCTCCTTAACCTCATCACCCCTCCATTTACACTATCCCCAACATACCCCAAAAATGTAACTCCACATCACTTTCCTCCTACCCCCACACACTTTGCCCTCTCCAAGACCAACAGCTGCTGCTTAACCAAAGACTTCATCACTAGCTGGACTTTCTCTCACAGAGCAGGATGCCTCCAGCAGCCTTTATAAAATATTTTACCCACAAGGCATAGCTCCTGATAGTGAACTCTGGTTCCACATGGGAACTTTAAACCCTAAAAAAACATACTCACACAGCACACGCCACTGAAGATGGGGAAAAATCCCGAAACATGTCTTGTCCATTAACATCTAAGGATTAATAAACCTTACCTCTGAACACTTTACTCCCCAGTCTGTCTCACTCTTTACAGTTCATATATATATATATGCATAAATTTGGAAACAGAAGCGGTAACACTAAAGATACCATCATTGAATGTCACAAAAAACGATCATAACGGAAGCAACCTTGCATGACAACATGACATATACACACTACACGACAACGTGAAACATGAAGAAGATACAAATTCACCGAGACGCGCGCCGAAATAAATAAATTTATATGAAAAAAGAATTTTCCAACTTTGTCATTTATATATATATATATATATATATATATATATATATATATATATATTGTATGTGTACGTATTTGCGTGTGTGTGTTTGTTATGTGGATGTAAGGTAAGATGACAATTGAAAGGTGAAAGAGAAATTCAAGACGAAAAACAGGTGTTTCATTTTTTTTCAATTATCACGTGGGTATGCTCTGATGCATCTCAATGGTTGCCGACCACTTTTTCAGTGGTTGTAGAGAAAACTATAATTGAACGGAAAGTAATGGTCCAGTTTTGCATTATAGGTACATTATACATCGAATCGCTCTTTAGAACGTTTAGAATGCCTTTTTTTTTTTGAAACATTTCAATCTAATTTCAATTTGAGAAAAACCATCCTTCACATTTGATCCGTAAAAGGAAGGAAAAGTCTCTAGGCAACTTTTGCAAACTTAAAAAAGGGAGGGGCTTCAATTTTCTCACCTTAGAATGTAAAAGTTTACCGTCACTTTTGAACCTCGATACGGTGGGAAAATCTGCCACCATTTTGACCCTTTAAAAGATGGGAAAAGTTTCCCTTCACTTTTGACTGTTTGAAGGGGGTGTCTCTTTATATTGTTGGCTCTTTAGGATGGAAATAAGTTTCCTTTCAATTTTGACACCTTCAAAGAGGAAAAAGACTCCCGTCCCTGCCAACCCTTCAGAGAGCGGGAAAAAAAGTCTTGAGGGTGGGTTTCTCTTCACTTTTCCACCCTTAAAGAATTACATATAAGTATATAAAATGAGGAGACATGGATATGCATGGAAAGTAGATTCCATTTTTTCTTTCATTTTGGTTACATTGCTGATAGAACCCTCGTCTAAAACCAATTGAAAATATTTTTCAAAACACGTTTTGTTTCAAAACCCTCCCCAGGTCCATTGAGTTGGCACGCCAAATTTGGTTGGGCTGCACCCATGTGTTTGTACTTTTTATCGCATGACAGGCAAACACCTCTGACACCTCTCATTTATATATTCATGATATATGTATGTGTGTGTGTGTGCATGTGATGATCGATTACTATGTATATACATATGTGTATGTACGTATGTGTAAATACTATTTTATATACATACTACATATGTATGTAACATAACACACAAGCACATACACATACACATATACATGGTACTTTTCATTGAATGAAAGACGCACAGGCATCTTTCACTTATATCTAAGATGTATGTATGATGATCGATCACTATATATATATATATGTGTGTATGTAAAGATTACTATATATGCATAAGTATACCCACATATGTACGTAACTTAACACACAAGCACATACACATATACATGATACTTTTCTCTGAATGATAGACACATTAACATCTCTCACTTATATTTAAGATGTATGTGTGTGTGTATGATGATCGATTACTATATATATATATGTATGTAAAGATTTCTATATATGTATAAGTATACCCACATATGTATATAACATACTTATCATACACACACACACATATATATATATATACATATATATATATATATGTATATATATATATACGTGTATATATATATATATACGTGTATATATATATATATATATATGTATATATATATATATATATATATATATATATATGTGTGTATATATATATATATATATCTAACGCATATAGCAGATTAACAAGTTTTTAAAGATATACAAAATTTGGTTACATTCGCATATAAATATTAGCGCTTTTTTTTCTCTCTCTTCATATTTATCATCTCTAGTGAACATTCCAGTTTGTAGGCACCTTTCATTTTTTCCCATTCTTTTACATCACCAATTGTTATTGTTAGGAGTTGTTCGAATTAAACGGCACCAGTTCTTTGACAAGATCGACTCACCTTCTCCACCTCCGCATTTTTCTGATCACTATCGCGCGCCTCGTAGACTTCTATTTTTCATAAGGGTGACTCGTGTTTCATTTCGTTAAGCTGTTACGCGTTTCTTTTTTTTTTTCTTCTATTTCATTCAGCGTAGAGTGTTAATTTCAACACGAATCTCACCTCCCAAAATACATTCGCCGCCTGTAGTGCCCTTTTAATTCACGCTTTGCTGTGTACGTGTTTTGACATTCGCTCCGGTTTATTAAATTAAACACGCAAATAAAGACCTAGATGATTCCTTCGATAGATCAGTGTTGGGGCGGACGATATTTCATTCTTTTTTTTTTTTTTTTTGTATTTGATTTTCTTTTCTTGACGGGGTCGGTGGAGGAATAACGATTACTTTTTCAAGAGGGAAAGTAAAAATGTACGTTTTATAGCAATGCCGCCAATCTATCGATCTATGTCTGGTTATAATCATCTATATATCTGAACACCTGCGGTAGAGTGATGGTTACGAGGTTAGTTGGTAGATCTAGCAAGTGAGTTCGATTTTCACTGAGAGTTTCAAAATTATAGTTTTATGTTGAGTGACGGTTACGAGGTTTTGACAGTGGATCTATCAAGTGAGAGATGTTTGGGTGTCTGTCATTCAGTGAAAAGTATCATATATGTATACGTGTATATGTATGTGTGTGTAGTATGTTATGCACATATGTAGGTATACCTTTGTATATATAGTGATATTTACACACACACACACACGTATATATATATATATATATATATATATATATATATATATATATATATATATATATATATATATATATATAGTAGTCGATCATTTCACTGAGTGCTTCGAAGTCGTAGCTTCGAGTCAATTGATGCTTACGATTTTAGTTGGTGTTCGACTTCCACTGACTACTTAAAAAATCTAGCTTTATATTGAGCAATGGTTACGAGGTTTGTCGGTTGATTTAGCAAGTGAGTTCAATTTCTATGTTGGGCGATGACTACGAGGTTTGGCGGTGGGTTCAATTTTCACTCAGTTCTTCAAAAATGTAACTTTGTATTGAGCGATGGTCACGAGGTTAGTCGGTAGATCTAACAAGTGAGTTCAATGTTCACTGACTGCTTCAAAATTGTAGTTTTGTGTTAAACGATTTTTACTGGGTTAGTAGGTAGATTTAGCAAGTGGGTTCGACTTTCACGGAGTGCTTTAAAATGTAGCTTTGTATCAAGCACTGCTCACGAGGTTAGTCGGTTGAGTACTTCAAAAATGTAGCAATGTTTACGAGGTTAGTCGGTATATCTAGCAAGTGAGTTTGATTTTCACCGAGTGCTCGAAAAATGTCGGTTTGTATTAAACTATCAACTGTGGTTGGGGGTCATTCTCGTCGTTAAAATCCTATGATGTGTTGAACAAAAGTTCTGTTCTGTTGTGATTGATGACTAAATTAAACTCGTGGCTTTCATCTTGCGATGGATTACTTACAGAGAATGAACTTGTAATAGATGGTCTTGCAATGGGATTTTGAGATGGATTATTAAACTTACCACCTTCAATAGAAAATATGTTAAAGATCCGGTTTGCATATATCTATCTCAGTCTATTTACCTCTCTATGTTCTGTTCAACTTTATGAATGAGCAAGAATTCCAATTATTTATATATTCGTGTGTAGGCAGTATTTTGTGGCTGAAAAAGTAACCAGTGGGCACTTGACACCAGCAGTAAATGTTAAAATTCTTATAAAATAGAAACAAATAAAAATTTTCACAAATTTTCATTATCATGGACGGGACTGGTGTGACATAAATTATTCTTATGCCATTCGTACCATTCTCCAATGCACTATAAAGATTTATATATATATATATCTATATCTTCCTCTGTCTCTGTCTCTGTCTCTCTCTCTGTATATATATAAGTATAGCATTGTTGTTACTGACCTGTTTTGAATGATTAGATCTATCCACATTACTACTTAGGACGTAGTTGGATGTGTATCTTTTTTTCTGGGCGGAAAACTTTTGTCTTATTCTGTTTATGCATCTTCCTTTTTTTCTTTTCCTTGTTTAGTTGTTGGTCACTACTTCTACATAAGGGAGATAGATTACTGTCTGGTTGTTATAAATCAACATGGGATGTTGCAGGAACTTTCCTTATCAGAGTGTTGTAAATCCATCAGCTCTCTGTGGTATGTCTCCTCTCAGGAAGTGTTCTATTCTTACTTTCATCACACAGAAAAATAGACACCCCCAAATAACAGTCTAAATAGAGATCCAAGTAAATCAAATCATTCGTCTGTCTCTGTCTCTACCTCCCTCTCTCTCTCTCTTTATGCATAAACATTTACATCGGTTTACGCCATTGCAATGTATATATAGTATTAGTAGTTACTTAGTAATTCAGTTTATAAGTCCAGTGTGTTTGAGCCATTCTATGAACACCTCTTGACCATGCTGATTGTTCGTCACGGCAAGATAACTTGCCATGGACCATGGTGTGGTACTTTGACGTTAAGAGTAAATGTCAGTTATCACACTCTCTAACAGAAACTGTGACCTATTCACTGGAGTGCAGCCTAATTGCACTTGCAGCTCTCTTTGTAACCGTACCTGTAGCCATAAGAGATAGGCTCATGGCAGGATTTTGATGTTTGTGGCAATATTTAGTGAGTCCCATGCCTTCCTTTTTTTCTTTGCATACCACCAGTTAATTGGTGATGACAGCACGTGGCCTGGTACCACCTCGGTAGACCGCTCTCCTAAAATGCCTCATCAGAGCTGCTCGTATAGGCGTAATTTGCTGTACCGAGCTTTCTATATAGTGGGCGTACCTTTTTTGCTGGTTTTGTCAATATGAAGTATGAAAAAGGTAATAAGTCCATTTCATTACCTGGAATCTCCTTTAGTCCATTCGCCATCTGTCAGTTATGACAGTCATTTCCATGTTCACCTTACCTCCTTCCATGTCCAGCGAAGCTTGATATAGTGTCGCAGCCTGCCAAGGCATCGAATATCGAAGGCACACATGGCAACTTTGGCCCAAGGGACGTATCTATCTAGGCTGTCAGAAATGTTAGCTACAGTTCACATTCAGCTGGTAGCTTACGTATGGCATATACAGGTAAGACCACAAATCTGTGTCATTAGTAGGGAATCATTATCTGGTACGCAGTTAGCATACGACTACCAGCTTCTTCACAACTGCATAGGAGCAAAGGTATGATTATCTAGCAGTAGCTGTGTGTTGAGCGCTCACTTCCCAACTTGTCCTCCTCAAAGAACGCCTGAAGAAAGACATTGAACAGAAAACTGAATAGTTTTGTCTTGTTGCAGCCAATCCACAGAAAGTTCTGCCAGTTTCCTGTTATGACAGACCCCCCAACAACACACCTCCTTACACCATTTCCTCGCTTTGCTCTTGCTGGGCCTTTCACAGTGTCATCTTTCTAATTATCTCAAACGAGATCTACACGTGCCATTCTGTGCAGCTGAAAAGAAATGTAAGGAATGAATGTTTAATATTAAATTATCTTGCAACGTTCGGGTATCTTGTTGGTAATTCAGTCATGTCACGGACATGAACTGGGATCCAGCAGGCATGGCTCGTGTGGTCCAGAGCAAAGGACCAGGGGAGGAGTTTTGTCCTTGCGTCAAAGTATATGCCGAAAGGGGACTGACGCAGGGAGTGCACATAGATCAGTAAACACAGCTCTAATACCACGATTATTGCCCAATACTTCAATTGAGGACAGCTCTCATCCACAAATGCTCATCTTCTTAATCTGTGTCACAGGCCCAACGTTGCAGGATGTATGAAACAGCTGCTGTGACTGGGTGGGCAAGACTTGTGCAAGCAAGATGTGCTTCACATGATAAAGATTCGTCAGTTTCTAATGTTGTAATCCCCGCTTGTATCAGTGCTTTAGCCAAAACGCTGTTTGCAACCAATCACCCAGAGTCTTCAGATCTGCCATCTCCATATTCAGGCCAACAAACATCCGCACATTTCTGACAACTTCCACCAAATCTACTCGGTGACGGCGTACAGGGGTTGATCAAATGTAACTACTGGTGTGTTCCCGGCATTCAGATGTTGAGCTGCCTTTCCTACTATGTCGGTACGGGTGTTTGACCATTGATCGTGAGCTGTAATTGGTTCAGTTTTATGGGGACAGATATAGACATACTTTAAAAACTTGTTCTAGACTGCTGTGCCACGCCGTAAAAAAAAGCTATGTTTGCTCTAGTATCCATCATAATGCTACAAGAACTGTTTTATTGATTCACGGCACTATATAATAAAATCATAATATAATCATCAATTACTTTGTAAAAGTTTGTGAATGAGTACTTTATTTGGGTTTCCAGGTTACTGAGATCTAGGTTATTTCCGTTATTGTGTGTGATTCCAATAGGAGAGGAAAGTTTTTCTCTGCCACTGGTGGTCATTTCAACAAATGACTACCACAACCAACAGAAAGTGAATTTGTGATGACCCAATATCCAGTTTTATTCTCAATTCACCTATTAACACATCCACCAAATATGGTTCTTCCATCATAAAATGAACAATTTTAATGATTCGTTCAGCTATGCCGTCCCACTATCTATCTATCTATCTATCTATCTATGCCGCCCGATGATACCCAAACAGGGCAGAAACATAAACCTGTTCGTATAACGAATCCTTACTTCTTTATTTTTTAAGCTCTACTCTGAACCAACTTAATGTTCAGTGTCGAATGCATTGAGCACTTTATGAAAGAAACCCATCTCACATCGGATATTGTATTCCTGATTTGTAATATATATATATATATATATATATATATATATATATA
The DNA here is from genome assembly GCA_963457665.1 of Thysanoteuthis rhombus. Classification (NCBI taxonomy): domain Eukaryota; kingdom Metazoa; phylum Mollusca; class Cephalopoda; order Oegopsida; family Thysanoteuthidae; genus Thysanoteuthis; species Thysanoteuthis major. The sequence continues at coordinate 57,249,264 of OY735216.1, read as the reverse complement.
TATATATATATATATATATACATATATATATATATCAGTCTATCTATCTTTCTATCCATGGCTTCCTTTAAGGTTTGTATTTCTCTAGAGGTAATGTCTGGGATTTCCAAATGCTACTAACCAAGCTTAACTTGTTTCTCCACATTGAAGATCTGTGTTA
>OY735216.1:57191604-57244104 GCA_963457665.1 Thysanoteuthis rhombus | reverse complement strand
TATACATACACACACACACACACACACATATATATATATATATATATATATACGTAAATGTATATATACATGTATAATGAAAGCAAAAATAATACATACATATATATATATATATATATATATATATATATATATATATATATATATATATATATATATATATATATATATATATATATATATGAGTCTTTTGTTTGTTTGAACTTGCCTTCTCTCGGCTAAAACTACGGGGCATATTAACCTAATATTTTGCATGTAGACTGAGAAGAGGTCAGCCCCCCTCGTAGGCTAAGCTTGTAAGTCTATCGAGGTCACCAGAGGACATTTTACAATCAATCTTCGGTCCAAAAGAATTTTTTCCCAATATTTCTCAGGGCGAATGACTCAGAGATTGCTTTCAATTAGATTATACTCATCCAATTTCAGGCGTTCTTCTCGAGATACATGCACGCACTCACACACAAAGCAGTAGTCAACAAGGTAGCAAAAGTAACAACATCGCCTCTAAGCCCCTGTTTTAATAGGGTTCCTCGACCATTTTTTGCAGGGAGTTTCCTGCAACAAGAGTCTGCTAAAAAAAACCCTTATAAGTTGAAATTCCAAACAAACTAGACTTCTTATCAAGTATTTTTCTATTATTTCAAAAAATACAGTTGAAAGTTATACTTACATTCATTTTTTAAAAGTAGAGTTTCGTAAAACATTTTTTTTAGTTCTTCGCATCCATTTCCCTTAGTCTAAATTTTTGGGAGTTGTTTCTTTTTGGTCAATATTCGTTTCACCAGTAGAAACCCACAGACTATTTGTTTTCCTATTAAATTCTATGTGCTTCCAAATCAATATCATCTTTGTTACCTTTGGGAAAGGGTCAGTTTTGAAAGAAATAATTACTAGTTTAGTGGGGGTAATATTTAATATTTATCTATAACGCTGAACCGGACACTTACAGTCCGTCGTGCGACTGTACCAAATCTGTTTTCGAAGTACAAACATTCACCTGACGAATAATAAAAAATTACTGACTCGAAAAGATTTCTTTTTGCAACAGATCTAACTGAAATACTGCAAGGCAGTAGTTTTGTACAACAGCCGGAAAGAAAGGGTCCATTTTAGTATTCATAACATAAAGAGAACATCCAATGCTGATTTTTTCTTAACTGACACATTTCCAAAGGCAGAATAATTCATATTATTTGAACTAAACGAAATTACAAATTAATTAAGTTTGGTAAATATAGAAGACTTACATATCATCAACAACCAGACAAATGTCCTTCTTCTCTATTTCAGCTACGAGACAGACACCTTAGTCGGTTTATTAGAATCAACTGAAGATAATACGGTTCATAATTATTCCTTTAGATCACAAAAATGATGTTTAGTATTACACATGGTTTTTACAATAATCCTTACAGTTATTCATTTTAATATTTCTAATGATTTGCTTTTGCTATTATTTTCCATCTAAAATGTTGCATTTTATTTGTGATTCATTTGTTGAAATATTTCTCTTCAATTTATTACAGCAAACTTTTAACATTATCCACCGTATGGAACCCATCGATAGCGAAAGAAGGGAATCTGTCCTATAAAATCTCAATAAACTTTCCGTTTTATTGCGATCGATGAAATCTCAGTTCTATTTGTGATTCAGGGCTTTCATCTTGCAATGAACCATCTCTCAATAGACAAGGGCTTTTATATTGCAATGGATAACTATAATTCTTTCCCACGTTCCACAGTTAATGGGTTAATATAAAATGGCTCCTTTCTTTTTATTAATCCTTCAAACAACTGAAGCTGTTGTCTCCTCTTCAGATATTTTTTAGTCGCAGAATTGTAACACTAGTTCGTTATTGTCTGAGCTAGAGCAGAAAAAAAGTAAATCTGGTCTGGTCAGTCAGTCGAGAGACCAACGTCTTTTGGCAGCATAACGTGTTGCGAGCTGATCAAGTTAAAACAATTGGAAAGAGAGTTACCAATGAATAACTTATTTTCTCTGACCTCCTGTGGCGCAGAAATCACTAAAAAGTCTGAAACAAAAACGAATGGTTACAAACTAGGATCCGATTTTGCATAAATTACATTACAAACTGAACCCCTTATAAAAAACCGATTTGGGGGAGGAAAAAGACAAAGAAATGTTTTTTGTTAATTTGATAAGAAGTAACTAATGGAGTTTTCAGCCTTCTAGCTCCATTGGTGCAGCTTGTACACATGACACATACATAGATAGAGAAATGCAATTATTTCACCCCACCCCCAACAACTGTTGTCAGTGCACATTGTGAGGAGTTTGTGTGCAAAATATGAAATTTCCACTGCGGACGGTTAGGATTGAGAAGAGTTGGGAAGACAGGAGAAAGTAGAAGAATTATGTAGTAAAGATAGAAAGAAAGAAGTTTTTATCCGTAAAAATCTGGATAGCGACGCCAGATGATTCAATTGTGCGTCCATAGCTATACATCTTTTATTTCTCTCTCTATTCCTTGAATTATATTCTTTTTTTTCTCTTTCATTCTCTCTCTCTCTCTCTTTCTTGCTTTTTCCTCTCCCACTTTCTCTCTCCCTTTCTTTTTTCTTCTACCTTCTTTCTCTTGATTGATTACATCGGAAACGGATCACTCTTTCTCTCTCTCTCTCTCTCTTACTCTTCTCTCTTTATTCATCATTTAAATTTACATAACCTTTTCATTTTAAAAATCTTAACCGGAGGTCTGAACTTGGCGCCATTGTTATCAACGTAGGAAAATGTAGTCCACCTCCAAAATAGTTCAGTAGGTGCATGACAACAGTCGTGGAGAGGACTGAAATGAAGAGGAAGATATCCCAATAACGAGAAAGCAGGAGAGAGGCAGGTAGAGAAGCACAGAAAAATGAACTTCAAACATTTGATTCTTGATCTAGTATTATGATAGCTCTTCGGGATAAACAGTGCAGCAAAAAGAAAAAAAAATAACCATGACAAATACTTCCAAGGGTAATGTTGGCTCAATCTGGATCAACGGTGCCAAGGAGAGTGGGTTTGCAGCTCTTTACAAAGATTCTAAGATTCATGAAAATTTGCGTCAAAGTGTTTTCGTAAGATGGGAAATAAGGAAGTGCAATACATGTTCTAAAGCAAAATTTCCAATAATGAATCTTGATACAGATATATATTGGTTGTATTAGTTACGTTGTTTCTCTCTTGTTGAATAACTATAATTTTCACCGAAGCACTCATGGAATATAATGTTTTCTTAAAGTTGGAAATGAAAACCACCCTCCTCTCTGATCATTGCTTCAAACATAAAAAAATGAGAAATCATGTAGCCCGAAATTGGAGGATATGTTCAAGATATATATATTTCATGCAGCAAAAAAGAAAAAGATACTTATATTTCATGCAGCAAAAAAGAAAAAGATACTTATATTTCATGCCGCTGAAAAAAAAAAGAATTGTTAAAATCTACTGTTGTTGAATATTTGAAAAAAACAAACAAACAAACAATTTCCTCAATAACTTTCTGTGTTTTTTAATTCATGAGACTTTAGTATACCCGGAATTTGTTAATTTGAGAAATATCGATTTTGAAAGTTTTAGTGGGAGGGTTTTTTTTTTTTACTATCTAACTCTTGTGCTGTACAGGATCGTTACTTTCTGTCCCTCGTACGGAAGTAAAGCTCACACCTGAGCAGTTACTTCCCCTTGCTCATTTTGTTAACTTCTGTTCGAGATGAATTTCACACGTACATGTTCGTTGTGATCTTCGAGTGGGAACATGTGTTGTGAAATACCAACATGCACGTTTATTCGGACGTCCAGACATAGGTCGTAAGTTTTAAGGGGAATTAGATGTGGGATTGCTAGGCCAATCACAGAATTACTCATGAAGTATTTTGATTCGCTTGGCCAACCGGCGTGCTATTTTGAAACTGCCCCTACTTCACAATAGTATTGGTTCAACTCTTTACTCAAAGAAGCCATATATCTATGATTTTGATTGTTTCAATCAGTTGGCGTAACGAGCAGCTAGGAGATGCATATCCCCTTGACTCGGCTGGTAGAGGCGGGAGAATAGAAAAGGAACAGTTGAGTTAGTGTCCTGCTATGAATAAGTTATGAGGACTTAGGTACGCGATGCTTATCTCAGTTTTATCAGAGGAAAATCTCTGTTCGTCGTTTCTACTTTCCTCTCAAATTAGAACCCTTCATTCCATCTCAGATCTTCGTCCAGCTTTTTCATAAGTCATTTTCGTCTTCGCTCTTTAGTACCGATGCAAATACGTTTTCATATGATAATGTAACAGATATCAATTTGGAGCCCGTGAGCAGGATTGGGACGACGGTCCGAATAATCGAATTTGGGGATACCACGGAAAGTGAATTTACGACGTGGAAAAAAAAAGTCCTGAATTCATCTCTACACAGAAGAATTACCATGACAGAATTTGCAGAACAAATGGCAGCAATTTTCAACACGGAAGGAAGTTACGAAGAGGTGGAACGACGACATGAGAAAAAGAAAAAAAAATAAGAGAAGAAAGAAGAGCTTTCTTTTCAGCGAAGGGAAAAATAAACAAGGAAAGTACGTGGATTTTCTCAGTAAAAAAAATAAGAAAAACTACCTTTCTTTGAAAAGCTGCTAATTGTTATTATCATTTTTTCCTCTCAACAATATTGTATCTGGTTTGTAAATCGATTTTTCTTCATGCTCATCTGTACTGATGCAGAGACGTTGAACAGACGAGCAGATATGTAACACATGTGAGTAGGCATAGATTTTGAAATACTCATTTTGGAAACAAAATCCTTGAGAGGTAGTGAGTTCTGGACCAGTTGCCAGGTGAGAGAAAACTCAGTTGTTGAAGAACACTCTATCTGGCGCCAAAAACCTCAAAAGGCTGATTTTCTCGCTCAGCAGATCCGAAACGGTCCCCATCAATGAAGTTTCCCTTCTAAGCCGTGAAAGATCACTGGGCCTAGCAATCTCACGCAGTGACTATTGACATTCTTTTGAAGATTGCTTTTCTCCCTTCAATTCGCGACTGCACTCAACATAGGGACTGTAAAGAGCGGGACAGAGCTTAGAGAAGCTATTCTGATCCTCTGTTACTACAAAGTTTCCCATGTTTACGTACGCCTGAGCAGGCCAACCTTGAGGCGTTTCGATGACTCGCCAAGTGTGGCATTCCCCGACCCCCATTGCAAGGCCGTTAGGTACAGACCTCTTTGCAAACTATTGGCTTACACCCCATCCAAAGGTGTGAGAAATGCAACAAGGAATAAAACCCAACATTCGTTTCGTAAGGGAGGGGGGAGTACAGCCACTCGGTAAATGATCAAGCGAGGAAGATGTACATTTGGCACACCTCAGCCCTGCCCTTCAAGGATAAGTCCCTTCGAACCCATGTATTCACCCCTGCTTTGACCTTCACCTGTACCTCCAACCAGATTTTTCTTCAACTAAAGATTAGATCCAAATTACTCCTTCATGGTGTGGACAGGTACGCCAATCCTTTCGAAGGGTTCCGGAAGCGGAATATTCCTCCAGGAGTCTAACTGCAATACCAAACACTTACCCTTGTAAATTCTGGTCCCTGTCACCTTTCTGTGCCTTTCAGGCACCTGCTGCACCACTTTCAACATGATACAAAAACAGTTATGTCATTGGCGTTAGCAGTGACCATGACTCAAATCCAACCAGGGAGGCCTATTCCACAGAGGACCGATGTCACCGACCCATCTTTCATCTGCGTAGTAATGGTTCCAACACTGAAGTATGGGATATGGAAGACAAAGGGCAACCAAATTTAATCTTTAACTCCACCATGATTGGTGCTGCATTCTGTTTACCTGTTCAACCGTTCTGGAGGATTTCTTAACGAGATTGATCCATTTCTTCAACTCTGACTCGAAGTGCAGTCATCGGGAGCCAGTGGTTCAACCTATCGAAATCGTTGGACTGATCTAAATTGATCCTCGTGGCTCCAATGTCTTCTAAACCATCTATGATCGCACGAATTGCATACAGATAGATGATTCGTCTTTGTACAGTGTGAGTCTGACCCGATTTGATCAAGCTCTTTCACGACTATCTGAATGTCAGAACTTTGACCCAAATCTCTGTGTTTAGCCGGGTTATGAGCCTGGAATAATCTATTTTCTTTCCTCTATGTTGGTCTTTTCTGATCAGCATGATCTGTGGTTATTTGGTCAGTGATCCTTCCCTGATCAAACCAGCGATTTAACATCACCTTAAAGAGTGGAACAAAAATGTGGGACCACCTCGAGTATAGTTCGTAGGGTAGATCATCCAGCCCGGGCGACTTGTTATGCTAACCTGCTTCAGTACTCCTTGGATCTCACCTTCTGTAATTCGTCCCTCACAGCTGACCGCTTTAGTCTGAGTGAATTGGGGGAAGTCGGCTAAATAGCTGTGGAATTCCTGTTCACCCAGGCCGAGCTCCGAGGTGAACCGATCCCGAAAATGCAGCCAAAATTCCTCAGAAATGTCACTTGCTGTCTGGGAGTCTGCCCGTCCGGCGAGTTAACAACATAGCGGATGAATCAATTAGACGTTTGGCACCATTTTTTGTTGTGCAATTCTGCGCCTATGTTATGAGCTCTGTTGGAAACTTTTGTTGTCCCAATTCTAAATACTTGACCTTGGTAGCGCATGCTAGCTGATAGCCCAGTTCTTTCTTTGCTAACTCCTTGTTAAGGAGTCCCCCTGCCCCTGCCCGGGAAAGAATATCTTGTCGTGTCTTTTTCTCCCTGGCCTCATCAAGAAAGGGTTGTTGGGCTTATTGGACTATTATTGGACTACTGTCCATTGCCACCCCCCTAAATCCCTCTGAATCAATCCCCTCAGCTGTTGCTAGAATTCAGCGTTTTCTAACAGTGATACATTGAATTTCAAATATCCTGTCATCAAAGGTGTTTCTCCTAATCTTAGCAGGACCATGAAAAGTTTGTGGTCCGAATGGTTTAACTAGTGGAACGTTTGACAGACTAAGAAATCCATATGGACTCTTCTAATTAACATTTTATTCAGGTAGCTAACGACCTGGCTTGAAAGCTACGTCTAAATCTCCCGCTCAGGATGATCAACCCGATAATCCCATCAACTACATTGCAGTAGTTGATAAGATCAAACAGAGATCAATCCTCTCACCTTTCACTATCTCCCCCTTCCTGTCAATTGTTGTGTCAAGGATGGCATTCCAATCAGCCATAAGCACTAAGCATTTCGGATCCGTTAAGGAAGGCCCTAACTGCTGATACAAGGACCACCCGGGACTCGCCACTTTTCACGGCAACATCAACCACAATCAATCTGCCCGCCCCGTCGACGCAGACAGGGTCAACTCTTGCGTCCAGGGTTCGCTTGGCTAGCAAATTGGTTCCTCTGGAATTCTTGCTGCCGTATGCCGCACACGTTCGTCAGCTCCACAAACAAAGTGTGTCTCTTGAATCGCAACAGCATCAAACATCGAGGTCCTTGAGGTCACCAAGCAGGTGGACCTCTTCACTCTGCTCCTTCAAGCCATTAACACTCATGAATGCTAGATTGAGAAGAATTTACTAATCGTCAGTGTCACAAACAGGGTCGAAATGCTGCTGGGGTGAGCACGCTGACGGCTTGTCCGAGGCTATTTCTTCCGAGATCGGTGCTCATACCAGCCCTTCTAACAATGGCGTACGTTAGCTTGATTTCCCCTATATACAATGAGGTGGACAAGAGGGTCCTTGCTGAATAAAAATCTGATACATTCTTCACGCTGCGATGATCTGTTTCATGCAAATCATCCCAGGAAATGTTCCTTTAATTTCTGAAACCGAACTGAAATTACTTCTCAACTCAAACTAGATACAAACGTCCAACACAAGAATGTTGCGTTCCACAATGGAAACAATTAAAAATTAAACGTCATATTTCTTTGTGAGTGTTGGGAACGAACGTCGTGAAGGGTGAAGCACTTTTGGGGAAATCGAGCACAAAAACTGGCCCAGAAACAAAACGAGAGTTATTCAGCGACATTAAGCTGGCTAAGAATGAAACTATCTTTTGAAATTTTACGCTCTGTAATCTCAAGTGTTAGAGGTTCAAAAACTCTTTGGAAGTACTCAACGGGACAATGTATTGGGGAGGATTTTGAACGTAGCTGTAACAGATACAATTTGAAAAAAAAAACGCATAAGGGGCTTCTAGGTTATAGGGTAGTAACAGAACAAAAAAAAAAAACAGTTAGGATCTTCTTGTGTAAGTATGTAAAAATATAAAATTGACTATATCTGGTTATCGAAGTTTATTTTTTGGTTATTTCAAGGTTCGAACAACGTGACGTTTTTTTTTTTCAAATTTCACGGAGATGTCTGTCTATTGGTTTTTAGAACTGATAATGTACAGTTGATTGAGGTGGATAAAAATGAAGGGATTTGCTGATAACATTTGGATGAAATTGTAGGTGGGCTTGTTTGATCCTCCGAAAAAACATTCATCAATCACTATCAGTTCGAATTATAGTTTAGTGAAGGTCTTTCAAGAAAAAGTTATCCGGATGAAAGCAAAATGACTAAAAAGGAGGATAGGACGTATACTGAGTATAGCTTAGTAGGACACAGCATTAAGAAGTAAGGGTTTATCAAAGAAGGGAGTATAAACGGAAATGAACAGAAAACAAGAGGAAGAAGTGAGTCTAAACACAATTTTTGACTGCAACTGGCAATATTTGTCTACATCTGTTTCTGTGATTACCGTATTTTTTTTTTCAAATTGGTTTTTCAAGATAATCTCCGTTGAAACTCCCTAAACAGAAAGAGATAATCATTGTATCTAAAATGAAACGAAAAATGTCGTCCAGTATGCAACACAGTTCATTGGAAAATGAAAGAGTATATATATATATATATATATATATATATATATATATATATATATATATATATATATATAGAGAGAGAGAGAGAGAGAGAGAGAGAGAGAGAGATAGATAGATAGATAGTATATATATATATGTATATATATATATATACATGTGTATGTATATATATATATATATATATATATATATATATATATATATATATATATATATATATATATATATGAAGTATATACATTAGTAATAAACGCTGTTTAGTCTATTTTCTTTCTTTCCTTTTGTTTATTTGTTTCTTGTACTTTCTCTATATTCATCTACAGAATTGATTTAAAAAGAAAGAATATGACGTAGTGTGATGTAAAGAATAATCCTCTTCCTTTTCCCACTCTCTACATCGAATCTTCCTATCTTAACCAACGCTTTTTTCTCTCTCATTAAGATAAAAGCTATCTTCGTTTTTCAAGAACACTGTCTATCTCTCTTTAACCACTCACTCTTCGGGTCGCTTAATTCCTTACAAACGCCCTTAATCAATCAGAATCTGATAAAGAATATATGTCGTTCGTAGGAACTGCAACCGACTCACATCGCACTTAAAAACGAGAAGATGAAGGAGAATAAGACACAGAAATAGAAATCAATGAAGAATCTGTCAGATCGGATGTGGCTGTGCCAACGAACTACGGAATACAAATGGGAAAAAAAGAAAAAATCAAATCTATCCGTCTCAGTCCCAGTAAAAAGTAACTTATCACTCTTTTGTAGCACCTTAATCTTACTTCTTCACGAAAAATGAAAGTTTCATAGGCTCAGCTTATGGTTGATAATTGTTACCCATCCCACAGTTGATCGTCATAACACTAATTGAGCCTTTAATCCCACACAACAGCCTGTTCATATAGATGCGCACACAAATAACACATAGATCCCTTAATGCACTTAAGTACACACTCATATATATGGGAAAATTCATGACGTTTCCTGATTATACTTCTATAAGCCTCCGATTAGCGGTGGAAATCGGAATGGGTATACAGAGGCACAGCGTATACCTACCTCTCAATTTCAGGGTTGGTTAACTGAAAACGTCCCTGGAAAAAGCCATATTTCAAAGGAAAAGTAGGGTTACGGAACATTCATACCCAACAATTGATCCCCAACAGTTCATAACTAACAATTCATAGCCAATACAATTCATCCCCAGCGATAAATGCCCAACAATTTGATTATCACACATTTGTCTCTAAGGATTCACCCTCAACTTAGTTCAACAATATCAATACCAGCTATGAATTAATCGTAAAATTCCGACATTACAATAAACCATCTTCCTCTACTCTTGTTGCCGTAAAAATACTACTTGCCGTTATCGAGGTAAATTCTGAAGCTTTAAAAATTTGGATAATAGAAGAAAAGTTAAATAAATCCGTGGGAGGAAGAAATTTTTCCTTTACTTTTTTTATTTGTCTTTTTATCGTAACTTTCATTCATAAAAATTAACTTCATGAAAAATATGACTGAAAAATATTTCCATGTGAGAAAACCACAAACATTCTCTCAATTCTGCCTACCTGGGGGAAGAAAATAAGTCCGTGCAAGGGAAGTTTTATTGTAACTAAAAAATTAGGCAGACGGTAAAGAGGAACCATAACAAATATCAATAATGATTTATAATCTTTAATTATCATAACTAATTTTCGAAATCTACGTAAGTCAAAGTTTTTATGTACAGAAGAAATTTCATTTCTATTTTAAAACAGCCATAAAATTTCCATGTACGTCTCCCGTGCATAGAAAACATATAAAAACAATATGGGGGAATAATCTTTTAGCTTAGTCACTCTCGTATCAATATCAAATAAAATAATAAGTTCCAGCAATGTACATTTTTTTTACTGAACTCATATTATAAGAATAATAACAATTTAATCCAGAAAACTAAAATAAATTACGATATAGAATGTGTGAAGATAGTCCTTTGCAAAGTGAGTGTATTTTGTTTTGTTTGTAGAATATGTTGAGAGGATGTGTTTGTGATCCCTACCAGTTTTGCAGGGAAGTTCTAATCGCTGATATCAGAACGTCTATTTTGAGAGGTCTGATAAGGATCGAACCCACGGATTTGTTAATCCCAGGGGCTTGGGGACACAGATATATTTGGATTGACATAGAATTCGATTACAGGGAAGAATGCATGGTTCGAAGTGGTGGGTTGGGGATACTTTCCATTAGCAACATTTTTTGCACCCTGAATGGAAGAGTTAAGTGTTACGGACAGCGAACCAAGAAAAGCGTACTGTCCATTGATCAGTGCCGCTCCAACGAGTATGCCGGCTCCTGAGAAAGTACACTGTCACGTGTCTCCCGTGGGGCAACGTGCAGGTGTGAAAAAGGAACAGGTGAACAATCCGGTCATAGCTTGGTAATAAGCTCTGTTAATCGACGGTAGAACATAGGTTGAGACGCAGAACAATCTTCTCGCTGCATAGACACCTGGTATTCGTAGACGGTCACCCATCTGGGTGATTACCAAACTCAACGTCACTTAACTTCGGTGGTCTCACGAGAACAGGCGCATCCAACGTGATTTGACCGTACATTACCCATTAAATTTCAGAGTAGTACAATGTGGACTACGTAATATAATATATTGTCGATTTGGTCGGAAGTGAACCAAATGTCATCGTTCAAGGCATTAAATGACGCCGAAACAAGCCTTCTATTTGCGCTCAGAGCACAGACTTCTAATGTTTGACCCGACTTAGAGATCCTTTCTTCAGTTAATCATCATAATACTAGTAGAGCCTTTAATCCCACACAACAGGCTGTTCACATAGCTGCGTATACAGATTACACGAAGATCCTTTCACACACTTACGTACACATTCATATATAAGAAGAAACTTTCCCATTTCCCCCCTCAATAAATGCCATCAGCTCAAATAGTGTAATGGTTAGCACGTCTCACACACATGCAGATGAACATACGTTCGAATTTCAGTCTGAACGAAGAGAGGGGAAAACTCTTCATTTTGAAGTGCACTCAGCAGCTAATCAAGTACACTCTAAGCTGTGTGATTAGGGTGGAAGTATCCCTCTGCTGGACTAGCCTCCTGTCAAGGGTGTGGTCATAAAAAAAACTCGTAGGAATAAAGTCCAAGTTTCAATATAGACTTGAGACTTGCAAAGATCACTAAACTGACGCATGCAACAGAATCCGGGACTCCGTCACCGGCCTCTACACTCCGATGGGAGTTGTCTCTTTAGAGAAGGGACACTTTACTCATCTCACCCTTTGAATTCTATCATTTCGGATACCTGATATATTTATAAACACGGAAGTACTTGCACAGCGAAACTAACGTACGTGTATAACCTTTACATACGTGCGTCACTTTCATTGTTGAGCGTGCACAACGTTCTTACAATTCAGATATCCATGTACACTACACACACTCACGTGTAGTTACACATGGAATACCTTTAAACATACACTTATTATTGGATACTTTTGACAGCTCCTTTGAACATCAATCTCTTACCAAGCCAATAATCCATCTTTTTTTGTTTGCTCTTTTATAGCGTCAGATTTATCTTGTCTGCTCCTCACTTTTTTGCCCTTGTGAGAAACAGTCTACCAAAACTGTCAACATAAGTTTCATTAGTTTTTGAATTAGTCTGGCTGGCTGGCTATGTATGTATGTGTCGTGCGTACAAGCCATACCGATAGAACTAAAAGATAAAAGATTTAAACATCTACTCCTTATTATCTCTAGAAAAAACATTAGTTTTTGTTTTTTGAACTCCCGACCCCCCAATAGATTTTCTTGAGAGGGTTCGATTAGCAATGTGACTCTATGCCAAATAGGCCCATAGTTTGTGTCTGGCGTTGTTCACACTTATTTCTTTTCAAAATATAGACTTTTTCGTAATCAAGGCTCAGCAAAAAGTGAATTATCCACCAATCACCCTTTCTTCCTATTTTTTTTAATTGATGACCCCTAACATGCCATCTTGCCCAAAAGACGTTTGACTCATGACGGTTTCTATAGAGTGACTAATCGTTATTTGCCGATTTCCTTTCTTTCCATCTGGTCTTTGGTTGGCTTTTCTTTCTCTCGTTCTTTCTCTTCGAATCTTGTACTTTTCATGATATCTTTTAACAGAATCTTTCTATTTTCCCCTTTTCTTTCGTCTTGCTTTTCATTCGGTGTTTCTACGTCGACGCTGTCTTTCGTTTCCGCAACGAATCTTTTGTAGACATTCTTTAATGCTGTTCTGGTTAATTCATTTCCATTCTGTTTCAATTTCCTTTTTTTTTTTGTTCTGCCGTTCCGAACTGGACGAATTTCTGGACAACGTAGATGTTGATTCTGTCCGAGATACGGTCGTTGAACTTTTCTGCTAACTTTTCTGATTCTCTTCTTTTTCTTATCTATCCTCCTTTTCTTCTTTTTTCCTTTCACTCTTCCTTCTAATTCTTCTTCCCTTTAACTTGTTCATTCTCTATTCTTTCTCTTTCTATTTGTTTTACTACTACTACTACTACTACTACTACTACTACTACTACTACTACTACTACTACTACTACTACTACTACTACTACTCTATTCCTTGATTTTCTATTTTTACTGTATTTTCTTTTGTATTTTTTCACTTTCTCCTGTTTATTGTTTTCCTTCTTTTCTTACATCTACTTCGTCGCCGTCAAATGTGAGCTTTCCAGTTTCAAAATGGCCACCACTCAAGATGTAGAGTGGCAGGCGCTATTGGGGAAAGGAGTGGACGACAATAACCCCAAACCGAACACAAGCTCTAAAAATACTAGACCAAAAGACACTAACCCTATAAGAAAAAAAAACCCAAATCCTGCTGCTGTAATAGCAGTCATTTTGAAACGGGAATAGTAACGGTAGCCCCATCGCCTGAATCAACTTCTTTCGCTTACTTTTTATCCTCCATTATTTTTTCTATCATAGGTTAACGAAGGAAACTTGGACAAATTGTTTACTTTCAGTAAGAAACAAGGTTAGGAACTGACTTAGTTCAAAACCTGTGATGTTGTTTACACAAGTTTTGACAGCGCTTGGCAACATATCTCCACATTTGTTTTTGTAATAAGACTATTCGTTTCCCTTTGATTTTCTAAAAGTAATTCCCTGTAGAAACGTTCGAAACAAATGTAAATAATCCTGGCATCAGGAATAAAACCAGCAGTGCAATATAATTCATTGGTAAATGAAAAAAGTTCTTCTTGTTCGTTTGTCACTTCAGTCACTTTTTCTCTTTTCAATATCCGTTAATGTAATTCACGTAATTTTCTTCCGTGCTTTTCTATGTTTTACACATACTCTGATATCATGGTACTATATGTGAAGTTTCTCTTATTGGGATCCTCAGTTATTTACTATGTAATACTGCCAAGAAAGTCTTAGCGAAACGAATCATTTGTCTCATATATATATATATATATATATATATATATATATATATATATATATATATATATATATATATAATGTGTGTGTGAGTGTGTGTGTTTATCTATTCCTCTGTAGACCCCTCTCTCTCACGGTGAGATCTTTTTACTGGTACTGTCTCTGAAAGAAAGACACTTCAGGGGTGGTTGTTTGTCAAAGAGCCCTCATCTAACCATCGTGCTGAACTAATGACGGAACATTTTGTCAAGATATCTGACGATTGGACTGAGCGACGGGAGACCTGGATTCAGGCCTATCCCAAAGGCATTAGTGTGAGATGAACTCTCGGTCGAAATTCGAACTTGGTTCACCGGTTATGTTTTTTACACTGGAAACCGTTACACTAACCTGCACCTCTTCCTATAAAAATACGTACATATATACATATATTGCAGTTATATTATAAGGTTGTGGAACTAGTGATTTTGTGAATATTTCAGTAATTTCATGAATGTCCTGGTTTCATGATCAGTGTAGCATTGGCTAACTATCAGTAGTTCCACTATTTCACTGTAACACATATACGCATTCTTCTAGATTAACGTATAGTTAGACTCTATAAGTTTTCTATATACATATATGTATATATTTGTACACGGACACATAAACACACAGACACACAAACATACATAATAGATATATTGTCCTCACTTATTTTCTTCTTGTCTGTCTTTATTTGTTTCCTTATTTATTCCTTGTTTGTTTTCATTCTTCTGTTTAACTCCTCTACCTCCACCTCCACACTCTCTACGACTTTACTTTGATGTTCATTCTCACGCTAATCCTCTTTTCCCGACCCTTTCTCTTTGCCAGCAAACAAGATGCTGCCTAATTATCAACTGCCAGAATGTCGCATTGAATTAACCAGAAGTTTGAAAGAGACTTTTTCCCAGCAGACAGCTCCTTCGTAGAGAAATGATCCAGAAGATACAAGAATGTTGGAATTATAAAGGCCAGACACGAAATACACAGGGAAGAAACGAGCGAAATGTTTCAAACACGAACCGTCAGTGCATTCGGAGATTTCATGAAATAATACATGCTTTATTTGAACACATTATATAATGTTAGATACTAGTAAATAGATACTAGACAAGAACTAATAATAAACACGCATATCATTTGTTGAATCAGGGTAGTTTAAGGATTAAGTTTAGTGTATAAATTCTGTTTTTTTTTAAATATCATATAACCTTTATTTTGTGTAAAATTATCATTTGCATATACATATAATATTAATTTTAATTTTGAGCGAAGCTAAACTGGCTTTTATTTCAATTTAAATCCTTATTTATCTATTATTCATTAAATATCCTAAATCAACTACGACAGCTGCTGATGAACTGGAGCTAAAAAATGCATAGTTTCTCAATTGCAGTCGTGGTGTCGCGAATAGAAGACATTTTTTCGAATTCATCTGTCACAAAGTCGACCATAAATCCAAGCCATTGCTTGAAACTAGAGTGAATTAAATGCATTTATTTTCAAAGTAACACTTTATATTGACTTCGAGGAAGGCTATAATATCAATAAAATATAAAATATGAGTAAATAAGTATTTAGTGAGAATGGTCTCCGAGACTATCTTGGTAATCATTGCTCCACAACGGGACAACCTTTAGGATGTGGATGAGATTATGTCAATAATAAGTACATGATTAGCTTGTTACAAAAACGGGCCATCAGCTACGAAGGCTGCTGGTGAACTGAAGCTAAAAAATTCATAGTTTCACAATTGCAGTCGTGGTGTCGTGAATAGAAGACGTTTTTTTTTTAACTCATCTGACACAAAGTCGACCGTGAATTCGGTAATTGGTGATCAGCCAAAAAATCGTGTTAACCATTGTTCAATGGCAGGCGTACCAGGAGGAAATCGAATATCATATAAACAATTAGGCTTAGTCCTTCTTTTGCAGTTCATTCAATAAAGAAGCGAGAATGGTTAATGTATTTTTGTGGAGTGGCTCTCAAAAAAATTTAAGTGATTATTCAACATAAGAGTTGATAAAATTTACATCTATTTCTAATCAAATTTCCTTTCTTGAAAAATCAAATACACACAAGGATATACGGTAAGTATAAAAGTTACCAACTTGAAAAAAAAACCAGATAAATAAACAGATCTAGTTAGTCACTCAATAGAAACCTTCATCTGACAAACGTTTTATCGCAGTATGCCATGTTAGGGATGATCAATTAAAACATTAATTTGCTACCTCTCTTGCCTTTTTTTGGAAAGTCATCACTAAGAAGGACTTTCTAAAAACAAGCAGGTACAAACAAAGGAACGATTTAGCATAAAGTTAAACTGCAAACTACCCCCCACTGGAAACTAGGCGTGATACATATATAACCAGTCTGTCAGTCAGTTGGATCAACTTAAAAACTGAGAGAAACCTATGCTGAGAACTTTGGTGACGGTTTCGATTGGTGGTTTCTAATGCACAAATAATCCAATGAATATGCCTTCGAAACTGAAGACATTTTTCTTTAGCTTACTTTTTCTTTGTACCTACTTGAGTGGGACGTTAGATCTTTTCGTGAAGGTCGATACAATTCATGTTCAAACTGAAGAGTCCTGTAACTTGAAGAATTGATTAATCCTATCACCGAGGAAGATTTAGTAATAGTTTACTGCATAAAATACTAGCTGTAGTAACTATCTACGCCAAGTTGAATATTTAAAGATGAAAAAAGGGATACCTCCTCATAACTCTTTATTTTATATTAATCAAGCAGAATTATAATTGCCTTACCTGGCTAAGGTATCTTGCCTGCCTTGCCCATAACCCCAGCATCTTTTTTCTTCCTTGCTATTTTACCCTTAACTTCGAGATTCTTTTTGTTCACATGTGCAAATTTATAGCATAAATGTTCGGTTTCATAAGATATTCACCCGAAAAAAGCAACCCCGAATAAGAGTCAGAGAAAATTCAAAGAGGCGAGTTTGTAGAGTGAATGTTTGGTTTTCCGAGCATATTCATACAAAAAGACGCATTAATTTCAATCAAAAACCGAATACTGTTGAAAACTATTGTTTTGCTGGAAACTGTTTTACAGTCCTGATATCTATCTATTCATCTATCAGTCTGTTTCAGTCTATTTCCATTTAAACCCATTATTCTTCTCTCTTTACATATTTTTCACCTGGTTAGATGCCAAAATTTAACTACTCCTCCGTTAGCCCATCAGTCATCATGTGAATGTTATGAAAAAAGTATTAATAATCTACAGAATTTTTTTTATACCAAGATGAAACTAGTGAAATGTATAATAAGGAAATGAAATACTTCTGAAAATTCTTTAGAGTGGGGGTGGGTAGAATGTGGGGGCTTTTAAAGTGCGTCTTAGTTCCTAAGACAACTGTCTTTTCTATATTTCTTATATATAAGAAATACATTTGTGCAGTTTATTTAGTTTTTATAAGCAATTTAAAAAGAAACTAACTATGAGAAATATCAGGGTTGATTTGCCTGTAGGAAGCACGTTCAATCGATTGAAATAAAATGAATCATTTAATCTTCAAGCGATTGAAAAGCGTCTTAAATTATGGACGCTTAATCCATCATTTATGTTCTATTTCGAGAATATTCCTTTTTGACGTCATATTACGTCATTAGAGTATGTTCTCAAAATATATGTTTCCGTAGTAATATTTCATTGTAAACAATCCTCTAAGAAGATAGGGGGGGGGGGTTGAAAGAAAAACTAGCTTGAAATCTTCCCTCAGATTGATTGAGTTCTCATGCCAAATTTTGTTCGTTTATACCAATGTTAAGCAGGGGGTTTGTTGCGTGATAGACAAACATCGTGGCCGGCTGTGATAGACAAACATCGTGGCCGGCTAAAAAAAACGAAACCTTCCCCGAGGTTTATTTGATTATGCACCACAAATTTGTTTTAGTTGTGACCATGTTTAGTGACAGACAAACACTGTGACACCTCTCATTAATATATACATATCTAGGATCAAAACTATCTCCTTTTGTTGGAGAGAGATCACTGAAAAAGCCTGAGTTTCCAATAATAAGCGTGAATACCGATGGACACCAACTAAAGGTTCAGTTTGCATGAATTTACAATCTAAATTGAACCCTATTCAGACGGGGGACAAAGAGGAACGGTTCTTCCTAGATACAAAAAAAGAGTAAATGTTGAAATTTTCAGCCTTCTGCCTCAAGGTTGCCAATTTAGCAGGAATTTTTCGATTTCTCGATTCTGGGAGTCACTCTCAAATTCGAAAAATTGAAAGATAGAAGCAAACATCAAAATTGGCAACTCTGGACTTCAAGGCATGAAGAACCCCCCCCAAAAAAAAAAAACCCCATCAAAATATTGTCAACACTGGATTCACAAATTCAAAAAAAAAACTAAAAAAAAAAATCTAAATTAACAACCAGCTCATCTTATCAAATGCTTAACAGTTTATTTTCCTTTGCTCTTTTTGTTTGGTATACGTGAACGACACTCCAGATCTGTTACTTTCTATGGTTAAACTACTTGCTGATGTCACCTTACCGCCTCAAATTCGATTGAGATCTATGATATCATGCAGGTCGACTTAAACAAACTTGCAGTTTGGTTCCATATCAGGTTACTAGATTTCAACAAAAGTGTGGTACTTAAAATTCAAAAGGAATTTGATTACGTTTATACACTGAATGGAAAAGAACTTAGCACTGAAAACTATCAGAAGGGCCTTGGTGTTTGGGTATCGGATGATTTGTCCTCAGCCAAACACGTTGCTAAAATTGTACATAAAGCAAATCAGAGGATAGGCATCATTAAGAGATGTTTTATCCGCTGAATCTCTAAAAAGATTTTACTTTTATTTACTGTAATAATTAGAAGTTTGTTGGAATACAGTGCTGCAGCTTGGAGTCCATTTTATTTTTAAAAAATAATAATAAACTGGAATTGGTTCAAAGAAGATGATTGAGGCTTGCGAGCTCTGAAATGGATTTACCATCCTTGAAGAGTATGAGAGATCAAGCTGATTTCATAGAAACGTCTAAGTATATTCCATGGCAACTATAAAACTCCAGCTTCAATATATCTTAATTAGGCTTAAGTTCAATCAAGAAGTCATCTTTGGAAGCTGCAGAAGTAAACCCGAAAAAAACGCAAGAAAGAACTTCTCGAACAGAAAAGTTGTCTGTTGAGGCAGTCTGCCAGACGACATTGTGGGAGTGACGATTTTAGTTTCCGAGAAACAGAAATTGCGGTGTAACAGGACATCGCTTGTGTTATCAAACAACTAAGTTTCCCTTAATTTTTTTCTTTGTTTCTGAAGTTTTCATCTTTTCATTTGGTCTTTTCAATGGCTGATTGGTTACTATAACCAATATTGAAATACATGTTTGCTGATCTTTATCATAATATTCCTGAGTTCTTTTGAATTTCGCTGGATATTTGATGAGTGTATAAGACGAAGATGAATTTTGCCTGGAAAAAGATCAAACTTCATCTTGCAACACTTACAACCCTGGAATATAGATGTAACACAAGCACATGCATTTACATTCAGACACATAAGATTTTTGCAAGACTTATTTAAGTAGTCTCGCACGCCATCACCCCAGATGTCAATCGTCATTGTAAGACGCGTTATTGTTGACTTACGCCAGACATATAGTCTGCAGCCAAGTATAGGTAAACCAAGTTGCTTCGTATATCTTTGAACTTTTCTTTTTTATTCTTTATCGCTTTTTGTGGCTGGAGGAAAACAGAATTGAAAATAAAAGTTCAAGTAAGTTTTTAAAAAAAAATGATTTGTGTATTTAACATTTTCTTTCTTTCAAGGTGAGGCCTTTTGCTTTCTGACCAGCCTTCATTTCTGTCTAAATTGTCTTTCTCTTCCTTCCCTTTTACTTCGTTTCCCTGTGTGTGTGTGTGTGTGTGTGTGTGTGTGTGTGTCTGTGTGTGTGTGTGTGTTTGCGCGTCTCTCTCTCTCTCTCTCTCTCTCTCTCTCTCTCTCTCTCTCTCTCCTTCGTTCTGTTTTTGAAATAATTCCTTGCTTCCTTCTTTTGTCCTCGTTTCATTGATTTTCAAAGTCTCTGAAACGGTGCAGTGAATGGACACGACGAGCCGATTTCAAACTAAGACAAGGACAGTGTGTTCACTTAACACTAATGTCATTGTGAAAGGCATGAATCCATCTCTCCTCTCAGCTATGGTTACAGCGGCACAAAGTGATTTGAGTGATGCCATTTCTGTTGCTAGTCGCCTCTAACTCTATCCCATAGATCACAAATAAGTAAGTAACAATATGATATATGTGTGTGATGTATATATAAGTCAGAGGCGTACTAGGAGAGGGGGCAGGGAAGAAGTCGTGCCCCTTCGAAAACATTTTTTAAGGGGGAACACCTTTTCAATAATATTTTAGCACTTGAGTTCAGTAGTGAAAATGTGAAATAAGAGGTTTGGTTGGTCATGCGACCAAAATCTTTGGGGGTGACCAATTAAAATATTGGAAAAGTGGGATAATCAATGAATAAGTAATTTCTCTCAACCTTATTTGGATCACTGAAGAGTACAGATTAAAAACAAACAAACGAACAAACAAAGGCGAGAACAATCGGACAAAAAGTTGGAACAAATTTAGCATGAACGTACATAGTAAACTGACCGCCTCCCACCAAAAAATTATTTTGAGCGGAATTTTCAGTAGAAAAAAGTTTTTCTTGGTCACAATACAATACAAACAACTAGTCTTAGAATTCTTGGCCTTTTAGCTCCACTGATGAGGTCTGAAACAAACATACATGTATAGCCAACTAGCCAGCCAGACCTGCTTGAAAACTTTGGAGACCTATGGTGATAGTTTGAGTGACTCTTTTAATTAAATATTACTCATTTGTATTAATCTCTGATATCGTATACAATATACATTTATAAACCTTTTATAAACCTTTTTTTTTATAGATAAGATGAAAACAGGTCTGGTTAGTCACTTTATAGAAACCATCATGCAACCAACACCATTTGGTAGCATGTCGTGTTGAGGGTGATCAATTAGAAAGAGGAAAGGGATTACCAATGGATTACTTACTTCTCTCATCTCAAAGTCAGAATTTAAAAAACAAACTAATGCAAATTCTGCTGGAGGGATCGATTTAGCATTAACTCAAATTGCAAATTGAACCCCCACTAAAAACATATTAGGAGAGGAATTTGAGAAAAAATATCGAGTAAATGTTGAAAATTTCAGCCCTCTGACCCTAGTGGTGCAGCCCATACGCGTGATACATATATACGGACATACATTGTCAGCCAGCCGACCAACTTGAAACCTGAAGAAACTTATGTTGACAGACTGTTTCAAATAGCATCCTCCTGATGTTTTCATTTTCAACTCATCCCTGTAAGGAGCCCAAGCACGGATGACTGAAGCTGTAGCCAGCGTAAGGGTACCACTCACTTCACTCATCTGATTTTTTAAAGACCCTGTTTCTTCTTTCCTGGATTCATTTTCTCTATTTAAATCTTTATTCTCACTTCCCCTTTTTCTATTTAGTATTTAATTACTTATTTTCTTCTTTCTAATCGCCGTCTTTCTTCTTTACTCCTTCTCGTCTATTCTTTTTCTTTTTCTCTTTTTTTCCCTCATTTCTACCATTTCCCTGTCCCATCTTATATCTACTTCACAGTACTTTATTTTTATAACGCTTTAACTATCCACCACTCAATCATTCGACCATCCACGTATTCACTCTAGTACTAACACAAACAAACGCCCTGTCCTTCGTGTGCAACGTCTCCATCTCCTATCCACTGTTTCTCTATGTATCTGGAGCAGCCATCTCGAAAATACACGAGCGCTATCTTTTTACACTGGGGCATCACTCACAGGCCAAAATTTAAAACCCGGAATTGTTTGCCACCTTTCTTAACCTTTGACCTCACAATCGTCTGGGCTAAGGGTCACAACAATCAGGTGGCTCTTACTTGTATCGAATGTTGGAATGGTGAAAAGAAATGACCTACGGAATAAATTGGAGCTACTGACCGTTACTTATGTTTGCAAATGACGACGTTTCTGTCAGGAGGAGTATCACATGACGTGGGCAAAGACTGCAAAGTCTACAAGATTCATATATGGCTGATATCTTATACCTATCTGCTTTTTCAAGACACACACACACACACACACACACACACACACACACACACACACTCTGACGGTGTAGAATGGATAATTTATATATGTTTGAATATATTATACATAAAATATGTATTAATCCCCCTCTCTCTCTTTTTCTCTCTCTCTCTCTCTCTCTCTCTCTCTCTCTCTCTCTCTCTATATATATATATATATATATATATATATATATATATATATATACTGGGGATTCCCAGCGTTGCCCAGGGATCAAATAACCTCTCGTACACCGCAGGGCGGCCCATGCACATTCCAACATACGTACAGCTGAGCATTATTTCCTCGCTGAAGTTGTCAAATTTGTGGTTTGTTTTTCCCTGTTATTGCCGGGATTCCCTACCAGTGCTTAGATATAAATCTTTGCTGTCGGTATGCTGAAGGGAATCCTGATGTTGCCCGGAAAAAAATAACTAAACATTTGACAATACATAAATGAAAGATCTTCTTTAATGTATGTCTTCTTATACTAGACAACCAGATAGACAGGGTGGCAAGAGCCGACAAATCGATTAAGTGTATTAACTGGCAGGGTGTGCGATCGAATCCTGGTATAGGTGTTGCACACACTCAGACAAGTTCGTGCAAACCACTGGGCATACCTGTGCATGCTCCCAAGCACTCTCAGGCAGGTCATCGTAGTCCCTGCAGCCTTCCTGCAGAGATTTTTAAAATGTTGAAAGCAGGAAGTTTCGGTTTGAGATTCCGATAACACGAAATCCATGACAATTTTTTCAGTCAACGTTATTTGGTAAGTCTTCGTTGAGTATAAAAAAAAATTCAATCATGATCAAAATCAACTACGGATGCAGAAAAAGGCAAAAATAAAACGACAAACCCTTGCCATATCTTACCGATAAAACCTTTCTATCTCATCTCTTAGTTTTGCATCTGGTCTTTGCCTACTGCGTTTACAGCCCCATCGGCACTAGTTGGTTATTCTTTTGGTCCATCTGCTGTCCTGACCATCTCTATTGTCCTTGCTAAATCATTTGTATAATGTCATTCATTCTGGGCCCTCCTCTAATCCATGCTTATCTTTTTGTGCACTGCTTCTGTCACCTGTCTGAGGAAAAGAGAATATATATATATATATATATATATATCGATAATGTATTTTTGTTAAACAAGTATTATTGAAAATTGTGGACCTTTTAGTCTGTTCATTTCTCCTGTATGTTTTTCGAGTTTTCTGGCATTACATTCATTCGAATAAGAAAACATCAGAAAATTTGAAAATTTACCAGAAAAATGAACAAATAAAGAAATGTTTGTACTCTAACAAAAAAAAGGCAAGATTAACTTTCCGTACTCTACCCTTAAAGCGGTTCTTAGTCTGCTCATTGGGGAATATTACTTTAAAATAGGAAATGAAATAAAAAAGAGACAATGTATACATAGTACCACAATAACAAAGAATTGGGGAAACAGAAAAAAAAATACTGACGAAGATTACATAAATTGGATTGACAGATATTGGTAAATAAGTGACTTAGATAACACAAAAAAACTTAAAGCAGTGAAGCTTTCTAGGCTATATATATGTGTGTGTGTGTGGATGCTCTCTCTCTCTCTCTCTCTCACCCACACCCACCCACACACACACACACATATATATATATATATATATATATATATATATATATATATATACATACTCATATTCCATTCCATTCCATTCTTTTTGTATGTATAAGCCCATTTCCCCGATTATTTTCATTTCTGCTTTCAACATCTCCTCTAAGTCGCTTCCCGTCTTTCCTTGTCATTTTTGGTCAGTCAATTACGAGATACAAATTACCAAATATTCCCAAATCTCAACTGCATTCTTCTATCAAGTTGAGATCGACCGCTCAGGACCCCAAAACCGAACTCCGATCCGTGAAAGCGTTTCGTTCCTTCACCAAAAACCTCCTAAACACATTTCTCCTGCTTGAGCGAATCACAAAAAACGCGTAGAGCAGCTGGATAACTTCTGTATTTTCTCTTTTCTTAAACAATCATCTCTCCACCGTCACCGCACAGACACAGACACACACACACACACACACACACACACACACACAGAGACACACACACACAGATACACAGACACACACACAGACACACACACACACATAGACACACACAGACACACACACACACACATACACAGACACACACACACACGCAGACACAGACACACACACACATAGACACAGACACAGACACACACACACACACAGACACACACACACAGACACAGACACACACACACACACACACACACACACACACACACACACAGAGACACAGACACACACACACACACCTGGTGCTCTAGTGTTCCTCTTTCAATTTAGAGGTTAAAAGAATCTACAAAAAAAAAAAAAGGAAGTAAAACTTGACCCACCGTTCGTTCATATCTCTCTATCAATGTCAGTCATCAGATTCATAAACTAAAATAAACGCTGACTGAGACTGAATAGCATTTTAGATATTTTATTCATTAAAAAAAATTGAGATTATAAATTGCATTATATTATCTTGAAACTCTATTTGGAATGATTTCCTCTTATTTATTAAGCAATGAACGAGTCATTTGGCCAAGACAACGTAAATTGGACAAACAAAGAAAATGGAGCTGCTGTAGGAATCGAACCTGCAATCAAGAGGCTGCTTTGACGAGGTGTTGCTCTTACCATTGAGCGAAATTCATAATCATTTCTCCTGGATCATATGTCCATTTCTCGATAATATAATTGCTTACGTTTAAAAAACAGAACTGATATAGACTATGAATGAGCAAAATGAGAATTGGGACTTAAAGCAGGCATTTGGGCCTTTGTATTACCGGCAGCTCTTTAGCTCAATGGTTGAAGCAACGCTAAGTTGAAGTGGCTACCAAATCGGTGGCAGCATTCCCATTTTTCTTTAATTGTTTAGTCTATTTAGGCTGTCTTGGCCAAATCATACATTTACCATGTTATAACGGGGGATCATTTCAAATAAGAGTTTCAATGTAATATAAAAAATTTATACTAATTTCGGTCGGATCATGTATCTATTTCTTAATTGTATGAATACATGTATATATGTTTGCACAGTTGATGTTAAGTGATCCAACAGAATGCTGATGAAAATGACAATCGGATATACACGAAAAAAAAAACCTCTTCCTTGAAAATGACCATTGTAGCCCTTCACGGCCTTTCTTATTTAAGACAAACTAAACACCTACAGAAATTGGAAACAAACACCCCCAAGACCCTGCCGCTCACAGACCAATCTCATTTCGAACCAAATGTTACCCTCATTTACACAGATACACACACCTCCCCTTCCGCTACTATCAAACACCCAAACACAGAAATATTCACATTGTCTTCTTGGGCATAAAAAAAAAAAAAAAAAGCAATTCTTTTCTCTGTGAACTGCGGGGAATATATTTTTCTCCGAAAAGGATGGCTGCCCCCCATCGAAATGCATCAAAATATTCCCACAGAAGAGTAAAAAAAATTGATATGTAACACCATTCTCCAGAATTATTGTTTTCACCTTCTAAATGTCATTTTCATCTATGTCTATGTCGATCTATCTACTTATATATATATATATATATATATATATATATATATATATATATATATATATATATATATATATATATATATATCATTAGGCCTCTACCAGTTTTCTAATAAAAAAGTTAGTCTTCAAACCAAATATACCAGGATTTCATGATTTCTAGTGAAACATCATACAATCAAAACGGTTATTATTCCGTATTATATTTTACTAAACTCTCCAGCATTGAAACTCTGCTAACAAAGTTATGAATATGCAACAGAAAAAATTAGCACATTTTTTCGTTTTGACGGTTTTTTAATATCATTAAAATATTTTGGCGTCCAATTTCCCGCGTCCAATTATCACGCAACAATATGAATTGGAAGATATATATATATATATATGTATTCTTTTTTTCTAAAAATTTATGTCATTTTAGTCAATTATTTCCCAATATCTGTTAATGTAATTTATGTAATTTTCCTCATTTCTTTTCTAATGTTTTACACAAAATTTGATATTATGGTAACAAACACACACACACACACACACACACACACACATATATATATATTGATAGATGTGATTATATATATATATATATATATATATATATATATATAAATATATATATATATATATATATATTTATATATATATATATATATATATATATATATACATATATATATGTATATATATATATATATATATATATATATATATATATATGAGTGTGTGCGATTCAAGTTTTCTTGTGTTGGTGCAAAGCAAAACATATTTTACCCAAGTTGGCCATTTATAAACAGATCGAATTCAAGAGTCGGTGCATACAATAAAATTCATATAAAAATTTTCATACTCTCACCAAATACAAGGAGAAGCAATTTTAGCATTAGGAATGGTGATGATGATGATGATGATGATGATGATGATGATGATGATGATGATGTTGTTGTTGTTGTTGTTGTTGTTGATGATGATGATCCTTTAACTGAAGATCCTTTCCGTTTAATGTACATGGAGAGAAAATGTGAATATGTTATCAAAAATAGCATCAGTGAAATTAGACGCTTTCTCAATAAAAATGTCAAGATAATAATAATGTATGAAACAATTAAAACCAAATTCTGGTGTAACATGCCTGACTCATAAAATCGCTGTGTCTTATGCAAAATAAAGAATCCCGAATATAAAAAGTGAGAACATTTGAAAGACAGACACCTGCATCATAAAGACGTCTATACATTAAAGTAAGTATATAAACTAGTCATTTTCCTACATCCGTCTTTGTGCATTTAATTTCATTACTTCAACAAAATTTGCAATATAGTTGTACCTGATGACGTAAAGGTTTCCCAAACATTTGCATTCATCTTCATGCTGAAAACCAACAAAATACGAAAAAAAATTCTTCGCAATTACTATTTTAGAAGAATATTTTATGAGAAAACAAAACTAAAAATAATGACAGACTGACATTTAATAACAGTTTAAAAGTCTCAAGAGAAATAATGATTTTATTCAATTATTCTAAGACAAGATATTATTCTTTCCTGCATATTTAACTGGAAATTTATGCTAAAGAAAGTATTTTGGATAACATAATTATTATTATTACTTTTTTCAATATTATTATCATTATTATTACTATTATTATTATTATTATTATTATTATTATTATTATTATTATTATTATTATTATTATTATTATTATTATTATTTATTTATTTATTTATTTATTTATTTGTACTTGTTAAGTTTAAGATGAGTAATATCAAGTGGCTTTAAGTGGGGATCAAGTGATAGCA
Organism: Thysanoteuthis rhombus; assembly: GCA_963457665.1. Lineage (NCBI taxonomy): Eukaryota > Metazoa > Mollusca > Cephalopoda > Oegopsida > Thysanoteuthidae > Thysanoteuthis > Thysanoteuthis major. The sequence goes on along the minus strand of OY735216.1, from coordinate 57,216,235 downwards.
AGGACCCCCAACACCCAGCACTATCCTCGTTTGCAAGGTCCCGATGCGCCTTTGATTCTCAATTCTCATAAGGCTTTTTGGAACTGTTTCAAGCATACCAACAATGATGGGTGCAGGCATCACCTTGTTCCACAATTCTCTCAGTTCTCTTGCAAGATCCAGACATAAGTCCCACTTCTCACACCTTTTCAATTTTAGTCTCTTCTTCGCTGGAACAACGACGTCAATACTCTATGTGTCCCTGGTTAGCGATTACTAAATTTGGTATTCTGGACTAGCTTGTGTGGCTCGTTCGGATTTCAAAGTTCCAGAATATTTCATTCTTTATTTGCTAAAACATATTTTGGTTTTGTAAAACGACCATTTGATTTACTTGGGCATATATATCAAACTTATTTGTGTCCTTCCCCTGTGGATCAAATTTCATTCTAAGCCACATCTATTGTGTTGTCCTGTTCCAAGTTGCAGCAATAGATCATCATATATATATATATATATATATATATATATATATATATATATATATATATATTGACTGTCGCTTGAATAATTTTGACTGACTTTAAAGGGAAAAGGAAGGATAGGCGAAGAAAACCCATTTAGAAACATCTTGATCATTGTTTTTGATAAACCTGACAATATTTGAAAACCAATGATGTGAAGAAGAAAACCGAATAAGTTTCTCACGGCAAGTGGATTCGAAAGACACTTGTATAGGGAAAAAATGTGAACAATTATTTGTAGTTAAATAAAAAAGAGAGATAGAAGGATACTATGGTGTTGTTGAAACAAACCAGAAAGAATAATATCCATACCTTGCATAAATGAATCTCTGTAGTCCTTGCATGTACTAGAAGTATCTAAAAATTTATTTGAAATCATCTTAAAAAATCGATCTTTCCTCTAAAATTATTTGAAAGAAGAGAATAGATCCTTTATTTGAAAGAATATAAAAAAAATGCCAACACAAGATTTGGGCGTTGCTAGTCCAAAATGACCACAGACACCCCAAAAATCACTTTTTCGAAAAAAACAAAAAAACACAAAACCAAAATACGGTTTTAAATTGTGCTTAGTGGTATACTCATGCAAATCTGCAAGGTTCTAATCCCCCTAATATGGAGCTCCCAGACACCCCCACGCACAGATAAGCAAAGAGAGAAGAATCTGAGATCACTTGGCTGGCTGACCTGACGTGGTATTCATGGAGCTACGGTTATTCGAAATAGGAAGAAAATTTGATGAAAGAAAACAGGAAAATGTAAGAAAATTTTTGACGGAAACAAGCTATAAGGATGTATCATCGTTTACTGCTTATACCTTCATCGAGGGTGTCGCTGGGTTCGATACATATCTCCGGCTTGCAAGGCTTCTTCTTCGTTCTGTCAGTAGAACCTGGGGTTCCTCAATGGTCAACCATCTAGGTAATGACCAGGCTCGACGTTGCTTTACTTAATCCTATGAGAACCAGTGTATCAAACGTGGTTTAGCCGTAACCCATTAGCCTCAGGGATAGATTCCTCAATGTTATTCCTTGAGCTGAGTGCTTAGCGGAGAATCATTGAATACCATTTTTAAAAAGTATTTGGTGTAACAAGTACAAAAAAAATACGTATAGCAACAACGCCATATAGAAATGATTCGAGAACAAAATTAATATGACTCAAAAGAGACAAAAAATTACCATAAAAGATTTTAAAGTGACAACATTTTAGTGAAAGAAAGAAATTTGCAAAATTATGAAATAAATTAATTCACATTTCTGGTGTGTGTGTGAGCAGTTATTTTATAAATTAGGCTAATATTGGTGTAATTCTTTTTAGCTTTAGTAGAAGTGTCTTAATTAGTATAGTAAATGTATCAACCGATATGAACGCAGCCTCTGTCTGTCAGTCTCTCTCTCTCTCTCTCTATATATATATATATATATATATATATATGTGTGTGTGTGTGTGTGTGTGTGTGTGTGTGTGTAAAATCATTATTCTGATGGATATATAGATATAATCAACGTTCTGTTTCACGATCTTCAGATGAGTTTTGTATTCAAAAATCACTTGTTATGCTTTAGTTTCATCACGTGGTGATACAGACTTTCATTTTGTCGATGTATTTAGCTTGAATTCGAGTTATCTCCCTTGTATAGTATATGCTGTTTTAATAAAAAAAATATATTGTATTTACCGTTTTACATTTCATATTTCGATTTGAAATTCTGTATTCAATGCGTTGCGATTGTTTCTTGCATTTTCATCATTGTATAAAATTGTTCTAACTTCAGATTGCTACGAGATTAGTTATTTATTTCAATTGTTATTATCTTTTGTCTATACTTTATCTATTTTGATAAGGATTTATTGTTTTTTAGTCATTGTTATAGTCTCATTAGTATTTTGATTTCGTTGATATTTATCTAATCGTTCCTCTGTTTATTGTCATAGTTTTTTTGAGTAGGCATTTTTTCTTGTGAATAAATTTCGTATCAATTCGTTTAATGGTGATTTTTCTTTTATTAATTCTATTATACGTCATTTTTCTTCTCAGCATTGTAGGTAATCTTGGCTATTGCTTTTGTGTGTTTATGCAGACCTGAAAAAAAATTTCATCACGGTTGTTTCATATTTTTAGACTCCATACGTATTTGGGCAAACCGGTTTCCGTCAGGTTCTGACATGTATAGAATACGAGCGGAATCTGGTATATTGGTTTGCCTTCGCAAACGAAGATTTGGAAGGGTCTGCCACGACTTTTGGTTCTTCGGTCGGTGAAGCCTGAACATGGATCGCCAAAAGGCCCGTACGATGGACTTTTAAGGTAAGGTGCTATGTGCATACAGCTGGCCCTACCCCTCAAGGATTTGCATATATATGCATATATCAATACCTCTATTTTTTTTGTTGTAACTCTGCTTCTGAATACGTGTGTGCATTATACATGTGCAAATCTCAGATTTCAACGCACATATGAGTTCACATATATTTATATATGCTGAAACATACACAAGTATCTATATTGATTGCGTCTATGTTTATAGTTGTGTTAATGTCAATGTATTCATACATCAGTAGAAGTATTGGAGAGCGCCAGAGATATTCTCGAAGCGCACTCTTCAGAAAGTAAAGGAGTAGGGGGAATTCAGTGTATAAAAAGAATAATCAATGGCTCAAAAAATATGATTGAGTCAGTTGGAGGTTAAAAAAAAAAGACATAACAACGGAAATATGCGGAAATAGCGAAATACTCCACATTTGAATTGGGAATACGGAATGAAAAAGAAAAGAGAAAAGAAAAGGCAAGAAAATACCTTGTCAATAAGTAGAGGCTAAAAATACATAAATACAAATTTTTTTTTGGAAGGTTATATTTTCTTTTCCTTTTTTTTACTTATCATTGCTTCATTATATGTGACTTTTATCTTTTATCTTTTTTTGTTTCTAGGACTTTTCAAGTTGAAAGGTTATCAAATTTTGAAATTGGGCGTGTGTCTTGCGAGCGAGTTTCATTGGTGGAGTACTGGCAAACGATGGATGAAAGGCGGCTGTGTGAGCAGTGAAATCAATAGATATCAAATGAGGAAGGGAGAAGGCTGCCATTGGGGCCTGTCCTCGGTGCTGGCAACACGTGCAGTTGCCCAGTGCGCCGAGTGCTGGGGGGCGCCTGAAATGTGTCTGAGATGGCTGGGCTTTTCAAATACAAATAGGAAAAAATGGGGAAAATGAATAAGTTCAGCAGACTAGAAAGAGTCGGAATATGAAAATTCCTTGATGTTAAAGATCTTTTTTTTTTTTTCAGGGATATCTGACAGTTGAATACTCTCTGTTTTGGTAAAACTAAGAGGAACAGTTAGAAAAGGTAATTCTCATCATCATCATCGTCATCATCATCATTATCATTATCATCATCATTTTACATCCATCGTTGGATTTAGACTTTACCCAGGATTCGCTGCACCTCTCTATCGTGGGTGTTGCAGAGCCAATACTTTCTGAATTTTCGCAGTTCATCTCTCCATCTCGTATTCTGCCGGCCTTGGTTGCGGATGTGATCTCTGGGGATCCATGTTGTGTGTTGTGATGTGTATAGGTTGTCCGCCATTCTTACATCATGGCCTGCCCATTGCCATTCAAGTTTTTTGATAGATCCTATCTTGTCTTAGACTCTTATTTTCTCCATGATGTACCATACCGTCTTGGGATCTCCCAGTTTGAGCATAATACTTTCTACGACCGACGATAGATCATAATCAAAACTGTGGCGGACGGGAAATAAGATGTCATGACGAACTAGACAAGTTCAGAAAGTTTTAGCTTCGTGTCGACATGTCTGGTGAATCTTGGGGACAGTCAATGTCAAACAACAGACGCAAAAAAGTTGCTGCTGCTAATGATGATAACGATGCTTATACTTTGAAAGGCGCCAAACATCAGCTTGCCAGGGGTGCCAAGGTCCCTGAAATTGGCTGAGCTGCCTCTACGCATGACAACTATCGCCCCTACCCGGGCTTCGCGTATGACAAATTTTTCCTTGTCTTGGGGTTTTTGTGACACGTGGAGATAGACTTAGAGGCAACAAGCATTCGAAGGAGCGTCCCTCAATCCTCAATACCCTTGGAAAGAGGAAGAAAAAAAAAGCAAAAACTAGTTGGAACAAGTAGAGAAGAGTTAGTGATATCAGATGTGAAGCGTACTAAAAAAAAAAAGGTTTGGGACGAGAAAAAAGGCGACAAAACTAAAAGAAAGCATCTCCGTATCCCACATGCAGCCTAGACGGACTCGTGTTTATTCATGAGTTTATTGGTTTACCTTTGCAAACATAGATGAGACGTTCATATTAACGTGTCTCATTAAGATTTTTCCGTCATAACTGAATTCAGGCGTTTAGTCTGGAGATGGTTCGTTGCATTTAACGTTTTCAAATCAAAGACCTCTCAACAAAAGATTCTTAATTCAGCAAAAAGAATTCTAATAAGAGGAATTGATATTCCAACGATGCACACACATTCACACACACACAACTAGCACGAGTAATACATTAACTGTGAAATGACGGGAGATCATTTCAAATAGAGTTTCATTATAATACAACGCAATTTATAATCATTATGTCGGATCATATATCCATTTCTTAATGCATAACTGTCGCGTTGAAAGAGACGGATAGAGCAGATATAGACCGTGAATGAGCAAGATGAGGATTTTGAATTAAGACAGTTATTTACGCCTTTGCATTACCGGCGGCTGTTGAGCTGGTAAAAGCAACGATACGTTGAAGTGGCTACCCTAACGGTAACTAATTCTATTCCAACAGCAGCCCCATTTTCTTTAATTGTTTATTCTATTTATGTTGTCTAGGCCGAGTGATACATCAAACGTCTAATAAGGTGGGGTCTAATTTCAAATAGATGTTCCAATATGAAATAATGCAATTTATAATCACGTATACATATATATATATATGTAGGTATCGTAATGGAACTACCAGACGTAGGTAGCAATTTTTTTTAATGACGAAAAGAATATGGCAAATGCTCTTTTTAAACGAACACTTTTAGACAACAAGTCTGGTTTGTCATTCAATAGAAACTGTCTCGTGACAATGCCGTGTTAGGGTTGATCAATAAAGACAAATTTGGAAAAGGGATGATCAATGAATGACTTATTTTTCTCATCTTTTGTTGGCTCACTAAAAAAAGATGAATTTTCAAAAAAAAAAAAAGAACAAAACAAACGAGCCAGTCCAAATAAGCAACCATTTAGCATAAACTTACTTTGCAAATTAGAATCACCTCACTAAAAAAATATGAAAGTAGCGTTTTTACCTGACATAATAAGGAATAACTGATGAATTTTAAGCCCTATAGCTTCATTGATACGGCTTGTGCGCGTGATACATGCATAAATACGTAGCCAGCCAGACTAACTTGAAAACTGAAGGAACTCGTGTTCACAGTTTTGGTGACATTTTTGGTCGGCAGTTTTCTAATATGTTCAAAGGCATGTATAAATGATAATTGCTTTTACAACTACAATATAATTACATTGAGAGCTTTGGTGACAGTTATGGTTGACGGTTTATAATAGGTTTAAAGACATGCATAAAGGTTCTTTACTTCTACAACAACAAGATAATTACATAGAGTCCCTCTACGTATTAGTAGCCCTGATAAGAAAATGCTGACTTCATCTATCTACAGTAAAACTAGAGGACATAAATTACTAATTCAGACCTCCCTTGGTGTTAGAGAAAAATTCTTCTCGGCATAAGTTGTAAACGCATGAGTGAAAAGAGAATCACATCTGAGAATATTAGTATTTTAAAAGATAACCTTTATTCTGATATCGTTCATCCTAGAATTAACTACCGATTTTCATAATAGTTCAATGCCAACCATACTTGACTGAAGCTGGCTTAATGATGCTGTTAACTGTGGTCGAAAGAACTCGTTTCAAGTACATACAAGTCAATTCAGTACATACGATGGCACAAAGTGGTGTGATGAAAGCATTTACAGGAAAATGAAAATGTACATTTTGTGTTTCACCTTGATCATTACCAGTATTTATGAATATTTTTTAATGCATATATTCATTGGTATTTTTGTAACAGTCATTCACTATTAGTTTGTCCTTACTTATACACTAATTTGGCACTAAACATAGGAAGCATTTAAAAAATATTTTTATCGTAAAGTATCTAAAAATTTGCCCGAATTTCGATCGTTTATCTTTTTTGTTAATATTACAATACTTACAAAAATACGATCATCATCCACGGTTCATATTTAAATATGAATGAAAAAATCAAGTAAGTTATGATGCATTATTCACAGACATTTCCTTTTTTTAAAAAAAGAAATAAATAGAAATAGGCTTTTTATTCATTTATGCTTTATTTAAATCGAAGGTGTAAGATAATCTTTTGATAATTTAAAATTAGTTGTTGTATTGATGCATTATATATTTGAATTGATTTGAAGCCTTTTCAACTATTCATACTGGCGTTATATCCATAATTCTTTTTAATAATTCAGTATGATAACAAAATGGCTGTCTTATAAATTGTACGTGAAAAAAAAAAGAAGAAAAAGAACAAACTCTGTTGAAAAACTGCAACGTTGTATACACAATTTTTGATAGCATTTTGATTGGCAATATTTGTCAACATGTGTTTCTGTAATGAAACTGTTTCTTTCCAAGTTTTCCAAGTTTTATAGTTAATTTCCTTTAAAATGAATAATCATCAGATCAAAAATAAAATGAAAAATATCGCCCAAAATGCAACATAATTCATTGGAAACTGAAAAAGTTATATATATATATATATATAACTTTTTCAGTTTCCTCGGGGTTTAAAAGCAAAGATAATGGATAGTCTGCAGCCACACTGAAGAGTTGTAATACAACGAAACAGCTATCTGTAGATCACTCAGTTTGTGTATATATATTTATAAAGATATATATATCGTATTACAACTCCTCAGTGTGGCTACAGACTATCCATTACCTTTGCTTCAAATCCCGAGGCTGACATTTTGCCTCTGCCCTCTGCAGAACTTGATGATTTGGTAAAAATGAATTTAAGCGATATATTTACCTACGCACGATTCCCCATCCACCAGAGTGTTCCATCCCAGAGTTAGAAGAGCATTGCTATATAGTTTATAATGAACGAGTTTCTTTACTTAAAGGGTGCTCAACTCTGAACAAGGGATTGCTAATAATAATGATAATAATAATAATGATAATATATATATATATATATATATATATATATATATATATATATATATATAAATGAAGTGTATACATTAGTTTTAAACTCTGCATAGTCTGTTTTCTTTTTCTTTCTTCTTTGTACTTCCAATCTTTTTAATTTTGCAAATTCATTTTTTTATGAACTGAATATTCGAATGATATGACGTAATGTGACGTAAGGAAGAAAAATGTATGTAACTTTCTTTGCCCATTCTTTTTATTGTATCTTTCTACCCTCACCAACGCGTTCTTTCTTTTATAATCTCACCTCTTATCAAAGTACCTGCTTCCTTTCTTTGTTAGGAACACTGTCTCTCTCTTTTTAACCACTCTCTCTCTCTCTCTTCGGGTCACTTTATTCCTAACAAATTCTTATCTGAATTTGGTCTTAGCATAAAAATTTCTGCCATTCTTTGAACCACCGTCTTGTAGCAACTCGGAATGTTGTGATGATTATAACTGTTTATTCGACAGATATTAAAATATCGTGTTTTTTTCTGTTATCATTTCGTACTTTTCTTTTATGACACAGTTTAATTTCCCATAGTATTCCAATGAAAAATCGCGAGAAGAAAAATCCTTCACCTGATCAAAATGATAAAAACGTGTTTGAAGTGAAACAAAATTCAATCTGAGGTTCTGTCAACAATGTCATTAAACTCTTTCTATATAGTAAATCACTTCGAAGTAAATTATTGTAGTTTATCTAGCCAGATCATTTATTTTTAACGTGGGGACTGTGCCCCACTAAGAGGAAATTTGAATAAATTGGGGGTGGGGATGTAATTTGGCTGTGAAGGGTGAAAAGCGTTCCATGGCTAAAAACTGCTTTGCGTTAAGGCTTAACTGATTACTTCCTAGTTACACAACACTATTATTTACTAATCACTCAGTACTATCAATTACTATTCATACGATAGTATTAATTACAAACTGCAGAGTACTATTAATTACTTATTATAAAATACTATTATCTACTAATTTTTACAAAAGACTCCGTAGTAACTAACATTTAAAACATTCATTTTGTGAACTTTAAAAGAGATGAAGTGATTGTATTATTCTTATCGAATATCACACAATAAAAAACTAGAAAATATCTTAGTAAGTACAGATAATTCGCCATATATGAAATTAGGGTATTTTTGTAGTAAAGGGGACGTCAAAATTGCTGAGCTTTCGGGCTGGGACACGAAGTAAAAAGGATGAGAACTTTTCTGGAGGGTTACAAAATGCAGAATTCGATGACTTTCTTTGGGGAGAAAAATCCCCCCATCCATTGATCTAATTGAAAGAAAGTATTTATGTACAAACAAAACCGGAAGTTCAACGAAGCGTCCACCGTAAAATTCAAACACCGTTTTAACCAGATCACAAGACTGTGAGTAGAAGATAAATTCAGGTTAGCAGCATCTTCTCAAGGAACACTGTTCCATCAAGTTTCAAGTAGGTCTGATTAAAAACTGCCGAAAAATTTATTTTGAAACATAAAGTTTAAACGCAATTATTACCAGATGATGTGGCCCTGAGTGGGATATTTTCTAGGTAAGAACCATCGTATCAAAGGACACCTTCCTACCAGGTTTCAAGTAAATCTGACTTAAAACAGCTGAGAAAAAATACGGGTACAGATCGACCGACTAACTCTTATGGAGAGGATACCTCTAAAATTACTTGATGTTGCATTGATTTTGAGGCATTCAGACGTATTAGGTACGCATAAATCATTATCAGAGACTTAGTAACAAATATACATCTGCAAAGAACGATTGGTGTTTCAGTTCCGGAGACAGATTAATTTCGAATATCCATTTCCATAACATGTAACATTTTTCTGCAGAGAATATAAATTCTTATTCTATTCATTTTAGAATCATCATTTATAGTATATAAGTATAATTCTGTTGCGTTGAATAGGCGATCATCGTATCCATTAATAAAAATATGTATTTAATAAGTATCTGAATAAAGTTGAATCTACATTTGAAAACTATGCCAATACTGTAACATCTTTTGATAAATTTGGCTATCGAAAATTGTATCGATGTAATGAATTATGTAGAATTAAGAAGCTGGAATTCAACGACTGAAAATAATGAAAATACTTGCCCGAATAAATAAATGGGTTTTGATTACATCTCATTTAGAGAATCATTTACAAGGTTTTATGTGAATCATCTTCTGAATGAATTTTGGTATATTTCGGTATTCGTTCTTCTGTTCGAAAAACCCAAACCAAAATAAAACAAAGAACTTGAATAGAATCCCCTGCGTTACTTTTAAAAAAATTGAAAATTAGCATTGGTTTTGCATATTCAGCTTGTATCCCGTAATTATTTGTTTTTAATACAATTTTTACCTTCATTTCTTTCACGTTTGTCTTCAAATACTTTATCGCTATTTCCTGTTGATCACATAACAATTTCAGGTTCCTATTTCATTTTTTCTTCCTCTTATCTCAAATACATTTGTTTTGCAACAAACTTTTTTCAATAGTTTTACTCTCTAAATTCATTTCTTCTTTTCGCCTTTTTTTTTTCTCTTTTTTTTCCTCCAAATTTCTTACTTTCTTTCTAGTTTTGCATATCATTTTTATTTTCTTCCTCCGACATATTTTATTCATTAATGCAATTTTCATTTTTCTACTTTCTTTCTTTCTTCTAAAATCCATTATCTTCGTACATTTTCCTTTGTTCTCGAAATACCTCAGTCCTAGCAATTTCCCGCTTATCAATTTGTTCACGAAATCGTCAACCAAAATTTTTACACACAACTGTCAAAAGAAGCTTTTCAGTTTTTAAGCTCGTCTAACTAACTGTCCTATATATATGTAACTGTACTATCACGCGTACAGGGCAAACCAATCAAGCTAGAGGGCTCGAAATTTCAGCATTTTCTCCAAATGAAATCTAAATAAAGCTTTTTTCTTTCCAAAAATAAATAAAATAAATAAAAATACCCCCCAAAATAAGTTTTTGGAAGGTTAGGGGTTCAATTTACAATATAAGTTTATTGTAAATTGGTAATTAGCTTGTGTCCACTTACTTTTTAGAAATTCAAACTGCTTAGTTATCCATCAAAAAGCGAGAGATGTAACTTATTAATTGATCACCCCCTAATTCCAATTTTTGATTGATCACCCCCCCCCCAATAGGGCATGCTGCCAAAATATGTTTGTCACGTGACGGTTTCTATTGAGTGACTAACCAAACGTGTTTCTATTTTCATTCTTTTTTTTTTACGGGGCTTTTATTTGAGCAACCGTAGCCATCAAAGATGACAAAGATCCCATCCATTGTTGAATTTGCTTTTATTTGTTTGTGTGTTCGTGGGTTAGTTTTGGTATTTGTGCGTTCCAGAGCTCCTGGCTTTACCGTTTTGTCCACAGACTTGGAAATTGGCATCAGTGTTCAAAAAGAGCCCTTCTAAAAAATTTTCGTTTTTTTTTTTTTTTGGAAGAAAAAGGCTTTTTTGATTTTTGGGGGGACCTTATTTTGACGAGCAGAGTTTATCAATAAATTGAATATATTTTGATTATTTAATAATTTCTGGATGTTTTTTAAAACTCTATTTCAGTTTTCTTTTTAATTCAATTCTCTAGATGTTTTTTCAACTCAATTCTAAATGTTTTTTTAACTTTATTTTGGGTGGTTTTTTTTTCAACTTTATTTACTAGATATTTTAAAAAAAACTCTATTTAAGATGTTATTTCAACATTATTTTTGAAGTTTTTTAATAATCTATTCCAGATGTTTAATCAACTCCATTTTCTAGATGTTTTTAAAACTCTATTTTTGATGTTTTTATTCTATTTCCTTGAGATTTTATAAAAGCTCTATTTTAGCCGTTTTTCAGTGGAAAACGCCAGATATGTCATAAATAGAATCCATTCTGACCATATTTATTCTTAAATAGATTTTTTTTACATGACTTCAAATTTTGACGCTACAGCAGTTCAATTATCGACTGTGATGGCGAGTTTTTCCTTTAATGTTCCTCGTTCATAACCACATGTCCACTTACTTCTTCTTCCTCTAGAACTTCCCTCTTTTCATTTCGTGTTTGTTTTTCTTGTCCATATCATTCTCTCTTCCCATTTGTTAAACATACTTCCGTTTCTCACTTTCAATTCTTGTATTCTTCAATTAAATTTAATTTCTCTCAAACCATTGCCGTCTTCTTTTCAATCAAACTTTCCCGTTCTGTCACTTCGTTTTCACGTATCCCGCCGACTCAGATCAGAAGCTATTTGATCCAGCTTGAGTAAGGCAAGACCTCTTTCTTTTCAGAAGTGATAATAAGACCAGAGAGGATACAACGAAGGTAATTTCCCTCGAAGAAATTGAACCGAGCTGGACCTGGAGGGTTGGACCAACAATAAGGAAATAGTAAACGACCCCTTCCATCAAATTGGGTGGTCCGAACAGGTGGTGACTCAGATTTGTAAAATACTCTCCACAGATAAAGTTGCCGCCCTCACCATTCCTGTAGATTTCTCAGATCTGAAGATTTTAGATTTGACAACAAGAAAAGGACTCGCGGTCTTGCAAATCGGAGATAGCTATCATTCACAGAAAGGCGCGTGGTAGAGTCACTCCTTGATAGCTATACCAGATGAGAATTTCGGATTGAATTAGGATATAAACAATTTGACTATGGAAAGTATCCATCAAGAAAAATAAACATGTTACTTATGCATTTCAGATTTTACAAGTACTACCAGTGTTGAAAAAAAAATCTTTTTACACATTGACCACGAGCTTTACGCAAACGATTGGAAATATCGGTGATTCATATTCACCTTGGAGGCTCTATTAGCTTTTGTTTTGTCGATCGTGAGCGTTCAATATAAATATTCGGTTAGAAATTACGGCTTGTGTTTCAGGAGTCCAATTATAAGCTACAAACATTCGAACGGCATAGTTGTGTGAATATTTAGCGACTTTTTATATCATCATGTATGGTATCGTCGAACTATTTACCTCGTGTATGTGTTCCTTTTTTCATAAAATTTCAGCTGTGGACTCTCCGGTCTTCGTCGGGTATTGTTGGTCCCAGAATGTGGAATCACTATTCAGAGTGCGTATCTGTTTTTTTTCTCTTTTGGTATTTCCCGATTGTGTTGTCAGGGTAACACCGAATTTCGTCCCTTGCATTACATTAACTTTTTTTTCTTTTTCTTTTTTTTCTTTTAAGTACACCGATAATTCAACCCAGATATCCAAAAAAAACCCCAAAAAACAAAAGCAAAAAAACAAACATAATGGTTGATTCGCCAAATCACACAAAATTCGGACGAAAACTTTGTAATGTATTTCTCCATTTCCTTTTATTTATATTTTATTGAAGAAATTTATTTAGAAAAGAATTATTTCGGACTAATATTTTAAACCATTTGAAAGTTTATTTTGCCACAAGAATGAAGCTGTTCCATGCATATAGATATGTGTGTCAACCTCACTCTCTCTCTCACACACACACACACACACACACAGATACAGATACATAGATACATATATATATATATATATATATATATATATATATTCAACGAAATCTCCTTCCTTGTGAATGCACTTAATCAAGTGATGAATATTAATCACAGATCATTATTATAGTGGGAATTTCAGACCAGAATTCAATTAATAATTACGTTCTAGGCCTAAACTTATAGGTAAATTCTCGTATATATGTGTGTATATTCATATATATAAATATATATATGTGTGTGTGTGTGTGTGTGTGTGTGCAAACATATATATATACATATATGCATATGCATATATATATAAGTTGAGGTAATCATCTTCAATCAGAATAGAAGTAGGAATGGAGTTTCACCTTACAGCAGCCAGACTTATTCTTTCTCTTTTTTTCACTCTGTAATTCCGCTAAAAACTCTTATTATTTCTCATTTTTGGACATTCATTGCCATCACGAATTCCAGTCATGGTTCTGTAGAACTGGACTCAGTCCAGAGACATCAATTCTCCTCGATCGAAACCTCGCAGCCACAAATTATATCCTCGTTCTTTCCTTTTTTTTCTCTCCTTTATTCCCATCAGTTTATTTCATTCTTTTTTTCTTTCTTTCTTAGAGGTAAAGAAATATGATTCCCCAACACCAGTTTCTCTTTCTATAATGATGAAGTGGCAATACATTGTGGTTAAAAATCATTCGTGGCAGTCGGTTCTTGTCCTATATTTGGTAACTCAAACGTACGGGCGGTGTTCGAATTTAGCTGCCAGGAGTTAACTGTCTCACTAAAGGTCAGATGCTTGTTTCATCCCATCAATGCAATAAACGATTTCAAAGTTGGAAAAAAAACAAAACAAATAGTATAGTTATAGATTTCAAATGAGCAAAATGAGAATCTAAGGTTAAAAAGGTGATTTCAGCCTTTACATTACCAGCTGCAGTTTAGCTCAATGGTAAGAGAACCGTTATGTTGATGCAGCTACCTGATTGATCATAGGTTCGATTCCTGGAGTATCCCCATTTTCCTTATTTTAAAAAAAAATATTTATGTTGTCCAGGTCAAATGATACATTCGCTGTGTAAAACAGTGGATCAATTCAAATAAGAGTTTCAATGTGATATCACGAAATATATTATCATTTTGTCGTATCGTATGAATCAATTCCTTCTTAATAACGTACGTTTGTGACCATTGCAGACGAAACATGGGTATAAATGAGTGAAAATAATTATAATTTTCATTCATATATTGAGATGACTGACATTTTTCGGCAATGTGCCTCCATCAATACGAGTTAGGTATATATATATATATATATATATATATATATATATATATATATATATATAATCAACTTTAAGGTTAGTTGACAAATTTTTCGGTCGAATACGTTGGTAGAGAATTGACTCGAAGAAGTTTTTTTTCCGTTTAATTAGGATTCTTAAATTTAATATAATTATTGGATTGTATGCAGTCTGAAATTATAACCAAGACAACGGATTTGATATTCACATGGGTGAACATTCAATAGAAATGACACGAACAGCAAGTCATGTCTGTTTTTATATTCACTGATCCCTCATTGTTAAAAACGTTTTTAGGGTAACCTACGTAAGTAACCCTTGTTAAAAAAAAGATGATATACAGTATGAAATAATATCAATATACCATACACATAATACCTTATATAGAATGATAAACTACATGTATGGCATAAATAGTGAAATGAAAGGACGTGGTGTTTGATCAACACTACTGGAGTACCATGTTAATGAAACCTTTTTTTTTGTTTTTAAAATCCCCGAAACAGTTACATGGCAAACACTTTGGAAGATTACGAATATCGCATTGACAAATATTGGTAAATGGCTAACTGAAGTGACACCCAAAAATCTATTGAAAAAGTTTTTTAATCTCTAGTGTTCGAAGCTTTGTAGACTATATATATGTATATATGATGTGAGTAAAAACTTTCTCAGTGGTTCAATACATATTGTATATTCAGTTTCACCCTTTTCTTTTAAGAATGTACAATCTGTTATGAACCATTAAAAATATCTTCACTCACGTCATGGCCGCTTTACCAATCGTATCGAGCACTATTTTGAATTAAAGATATATTTAATACATATGTATATGTTTATTGTATATTTCTTACAGCTAATTTCTTTATTTCAGTTCACACACACACACACACACACACACACACATATATATATATATATAATGAGAAAGTGGAAACAGAGAAAGCAGAAATACTGACTGATGGAGAGAAATGCAAACAGCAATGGTATTCACTATGATCGAATATATATATATATATATATATATATATATATAGTTGGGTATATTGTATGATTTTGACAAATTTTAATAATATCTTCCAAACTTGTGATGTTCATGGGGACCGTGCAACGTCATTATGTTCTGGTGGTGTTATTTCACAGTTATTGATGATCTTTATGGATATTTCAAATTATTATTTCTAACAATTTTTCAATTTCATTTCAAGATATGCAAAAACAATTGAAAAAAAAGAAACCAACCAAAGACATACGACCAATGATAGAATCCGTATTTATATCGGATTGCAACACAATACAACAACGCCCCGTAAAAAATGGATGCATCTTCAGTAAAATTTACATTAAAATGAAATAAAATGCGAATGAAGATCAGCAAGAAAAGGGACACGAAATAAGATTCCAAATATTCAAACTTAAAGATTTAAATATCCATAAAAAAGACATCAGTAACTGTCAAAAACACCATCAGATCATAATGACGTTTCATGTTTCCCATGACAACAATAAACGTCACAA
The DNA here is from genome assembly GCA_963457665.1 of Thysanoteuthis rhombus. Taxonomy (NCBI): domain Eukaryota; kingdom Metazoa; phylum Mollusca; class Cephalopoda; order Oegopsida; family Thysanoteuthidae; genus Thysanoteuthis; species Thysanoteuthis major. The sequence continues at coordinate 57,200,180 of OY735216.1, read as the reverse complement.
GTTTGGAAAACATCATTTAGAAACGATCTGATGACGTTGCTAGTCAACGAAACTCGTTATTCGAAATAAATTGATGAAAATAATTAGTTCTTCCAATTTGTCAAATCAAATAACTTATAAATTGTCAGAAATATCATTGAAGATACGCATTATAATTATTTCTGTCGGGTTATATACCCATTTCTCAATAATAATAATAATATATATATATATGTATATATGTATATATTCATCATCAGCCATTATGAATCAACATGGACAAAGGCCTTTCTCATCTCCTTCCATAACGAGTGTGATTGTGCTAACATCTGCCATGTCTTACTGACAAACTCGTCCCTCTATTTTGTGTCTGGTATTTTCCTACTGCATTTACCGTCCTAATTTTGCACCATCTGTTGTTCCTTGTTTTCGCTACTTGCTCCCAGCCCATCTCCATTTTTGTTGCTTTATCGCGAGTACGATATCCAACGCCCTGGTCCTATTTCTCGGATCATTGTTAATCTTTTTCTATTACTGAGAATAATTCCTGACAGTGCTCTCTCCATTGCCCACTATGCTACTCAGAATTTGTTTCCGAGTGGTTTTCTAATTTTCCTAGTATCGCACCCTTACAACATAACTGGTATTATGCATTGATTGCATATTTTGATCTTCTGTAAGTCACTATTCAAACCAAACGCTTTCCGGTCAATCATTATGCGCTGTCATTCCATTTCCGTGGTCTTTTTGTATTATAGATTTATCGCTCGACCTTGGTGAATATACCCCTTAACTTATTCCAAGGCTTCTCCATCTATCGTATAGACTTTTCTTTGGCACTTTATCATTACGCATTACTTTTGTCTTTGTTTGTCCATCTTTAATTCTATTTCCACCGACATGTGTACATATTGAAAAGAATAGCTTTGAACATTTGAAACATTCATAAGCTCGTAGTGCTGCTGTTCTGCTTGGAAGTCATTTGTTTTGTAATGTTGATGTCACAGAGGGAGAGGTACACACACATACACACACACATGCAGGTTTAAATACATGCATATATTGTTCATACACCGTTGGTTATATGCATGCATATACTCGATATATGAAATATTTCTCGATATTTTTCTCATGATCCTTATTACCGCCAGTATTGTTATTAATGATATTGCTTAGTATAGTTTTTTTGTGGCTACCGAGGTGAAAATAATTACGATTGGGACTCGAACCCCCGGAGCGGACAGAATTATCAGAATATTATCTGTAAGATGCCGACCACATGGGCTTTCAAGCGACTTAAGTCCATCGAGAAACAAAAGTAGAAAAAAAATGATTATACACTGAAGCATTCACTAGCAATGTCTTTAATATGTGACCAGCATTTATCAGTTTCTCAGGAGTTCGGACAGTTTCTTTTTTCTTTTCTTTTTTTTTCTTTTTTGTAATATTGGCTGGGATATAGATTTTGTGTTTTGCTTAACTGATAGCGACATAAATTAGATTTGTTCTTCATCAGAGACGTACAAACACACACACACGCATGCACATATATATATATATATATATATATATATATATATATATATTAAGAAATGGATATATATGATTATAGATTGCGTTATATTATACAGAAACTTATGTTGGAATGATCTTCTATTGTTACACGGTTAATGTATCATTCAACCTAGACAAAGTAAATATGATAAACATGAAGAGAAATGTGGAATCGAACCTGCCACCGATAAGGTATATATATATATATATATATGACGAGTGTGTGGTTGCTGGGAGTTCACTTCCTTTTTACTGTTATTCTGTCTCTCTTTCTCCATCTATCTCTCTTCCTCTCTCTGTCTCTCTCTCTCTTGATTTTTTGTCTTTCTCTGTCTATTAAACTATTCCGTGTCTGTGGCTATAATTATCTATCTATCGATTCCACTTTTACCTACACATATATGCTTCCTTTATCTCAATGCTTTTCTCTGCTTTTCAATTCAAGGTGTATCTAATGATACCCAGACTGTCAACTAATAAAATCGCTATTGCAAATATTTCTCACCTATCTCTCAAGCAGCTAGCTACCTCACACAAGGGTCGAATAAGTTTCATCCGATTATATTTTTCTGAACATTCCTCGTCTCAAATTCCCAGGTAGATTTAAAGTGGACCTAATGATACCAATTGCTTCACTCCGTAACTTCAATCTAAATCAATTCTTTTAAAATCAAATTGATCATTATAGCTTAATCCTAGGAGATTTTTGAATGCCGTGGAGCATTTTCCATTCTGAAATCATAGAAAAATCACCGTCAATGCATAATGCAACTGCTTTCTCATCTTAACAGAACCGACTTGATTGTAAAGATACTATGTGTAATTCTGGGGAGGGTCATTAATATTCAAATAATTTTTTCTTCTGGACGATTGAACTCTTATTGTTTGTGTTATAAACTCAACATTTCGGTTGATTCATTCTGAGGCCTTCTCCAGGTGTAATGAAAAATTACAAAATATTGCATAGACTGGAAGCATACATAATGCCAACCATAATTAGAAAAAAGCCTCTACTCAAACTGTCAACATAAGTTCCTTCAGTTTTCAAGTTGATCTGGCTGTATGTATGTATGTATGTATGTATGTATGTATGTATGTATGTATGCGACCGAATTACGTTGTATACACCGGTTCTCGTGAGATCACCGAAGTTGAGCGAGGTCTAGCCTGGTCACAAGAATATTAGGTACCATACATAGCGAGAATAATTTTCTGCGACCACCTCAGCCTTTACACTGCCGCCGATCAACAGTACATCTTGCAAAACTAGGAATTGACTTTGCAAATGGTCCTTTCTCAAAATATCAGCGGCTCCATGAAGGGCACATAACAGAGTTCTCTCCCTTTTTTTGTTGAAAATTAAAATCTTTTTGTGATCTAACAAAGGGCGTAAAAAGTAACTTATTCAATGATAGACCAATTTTGGTCTATCATTGAATAAGTTAATTTTTCGAATTGATCAGATCAGTATGGCATGCCGCTAAAAGACATTGGTAATGTGACAGTTTCTAATGAGCAACTAACCAGACCTGTCGTTTTCCAATCTAACTGAAAGTAGATATTTAATTTTAACAAGAGCAGACATTTTCTACACGAAAGAAAACATCGATAGAGGGAATATCAAATCAAAAGATCAGAAGAGTTCAACTCGTTAGTACAAATAGGGCGTTATGAAAGGGTCATTGGATGCAAATCGGGAGGAAAAGTACTTTGGTAAACAGATGTATTTCAAACTAAAGAGCACCCAGAGAGCTCATGCCTCTACCAACGCCAACGTCATGGGTGGGGGGTAATTTTTTATGCATCTCCAGCAAAATTCACTCAGTTCTTCTGTGTTATATTATCCAGCTTTCCACTAAATATCATGGAAAATTATGGAGAACTTTTGGACATAGCGTGTGGTCAAAAGTGAAATTTGACGATATTATGTAGTTTGGACTTGTAACTACGGCGGAGGAGAAAGAATTATGGATTGATCTGCTCCAAAATTCAATCAGTTACCCCGTGGCCTATTGTTCACACTTCGCAAAAATGTCATTGGGACATTGTGTGAACATGAATGTAATGAAAAAAAGGGACAACAGCAGTCAATCAGAAAGGAATTCCAGAATTTGGTCACCTCTTTTTGGCTTCATTCCCCAGCCCCTCCACAAAATTTCGCAGAAATTCATTAATCACTTTCGAGGATATCGTGTGGACAGTCATGGAATTAGGGTGAAAATTCAATCAGTTTTTTAGTATTCTATTTTCTATCTTTCCGTTAAATATAAATGAAATTCATTGAGAACCTTCAGGGATATCTTGCACACAGAAAAAAAAACAACAGGAAAAAAACATTCGGAATCATCGTGTATTCTAGACATATGAATGCGATGTAGGGGAGATAATCGTGCACGGATCTGCTCCAAAATCTATTCAATTCTCACGTAGCCTATTGTACAGCCCTCTACATTATTACATATGAATTCATTCAGTACCCTTCGGGATATCGTGTGGAGAGTCTTCAGTGTATACATAAATAGAACTCTTTCTTTCTCCATTGCCCACCCTGCCAGAAAATTTAATTGAAATCCATTCGGTACTTTCGGAGATTTCGTGTGAACAGACGAATCAACAACAGAATAAATGGACGAATAAATAAACATAGAAGATAGACCTCTTTCCAACTTCGTTGATTACGTTAAATAATGTACAAGATCCTGAATCTTAGAGATTACTGGGAAATATTGAAGATTTTTGTCGGGTCTAGCATGCCATGGAAGAATAAAGTCTAGGTTTGTTTTATGTGAGCGCAAATAAGTTTTATATTCCAATGGTCATAAGCAAATAATTATAATTTCGAAAGTTTTTCGTTCTTGCCAATTCTCAGTTCCTGGGTTGTAATTCTTTCAGGGAAACATCCCTCTCTTTGGTTTCGATTGGAAATCGTCCATCAAAACAGTCACCAGAAGTATCAACATGGGTTTCTTCAGTTTTCAAGTTGGTCTGGCTGGCTGGCTATGTATATGTATGTATCACACGACAGGTAGCGATAATATAGCCCGAGGGCTAAAATCTTCAACATTTACTCTTTATTATAGTTACTAAAGAAATGCTTTTGTTTTTTGAACCCCTCGAATGAATTTTTAGCGCAAATTCAACCTGCAATGTAAATGTATGCTAATATTTTTTTTATATTCAGAATATATTTTTTAGTATTCAGATTTTTTTAAAAGTGATTATTGCCCCCAAAAAGGCGGCAGATGTAATTTATTGATCGATCACAACTTTTCCGATTTTCTGATTATCTTCAAAACGACCTACTGCTGAGAGACGTTGGCCACGTGACTGATTCTATTTCTTTTATTTATTTGCAAATAATTATAATATAAATTCGAAGGATAAGAAGTGACTTGATATCGAGTATATAATCATATACGTTGTTACTTTTCAAAATCGCATGTTGGTGTCGTTATTTATGGGACACTTTACGAGATTGCGTCTTTTACCGTTGAATTTTCTCATTTTTGTATTGTTAATAGTATTCATTGTATTCCATCAGATAAATACATGATTTCAGGTGCAAAACAGTGTTCTCCCGCAGATGTGAACGGGCAGGGCTTTTACATTCAGATGATTCTTTTTATGCTTATATAATTGTGCGTGAATATCTGATTGTTCTGTTTTGCTTTAGTGAGTGTGTTTGAAATTGAGGCATATATCCAGATTTAGCTAACTGCACTGACTGCAAACCGAGAAAACGCTGAAGCGCTAAGAAACAAGAAAAATCTGTTAAGAACTCTGCCTTGAAGGGAATTTATGGAGGTGTTGAATAAATGATTGGTCGGAGGGAAGGGTGGGCATAAACGGGGAGATTATTGATAAAAGCAATGAAAACAGACGGGGAGTGGTGTTGGGGTCCGTGCAGAAAGAAGAAGAAGAGAGGAAAGAGAAAAAAGGTAGAGAGATCCTGGTTTGGTAAGAAAATGAAGAAGGAAGAGAAATGATGGAAGTAAGAACGTCGGAAAAGATGGATGAATAATTGAGATCAAAATGAAAGGAGAAAGAAAGATACAACAATAAAAGCGGAGGAAAATCGGTCGGGAAAAAGACGGAGTGTAAGAAAGGAAGGAAAAGGGAAGGAGAAAGAAAGAGGAAAAAGTGAGCGAGAATGAAAGAAAAGAAAGAAGTAAAATTAATTTAAAAATAAGAATTATGGAGATACGGAAGAAGAAGAAGAACAACAACAACAAAAAAGGAATGATAGAATACAATGACTGAATAATGAAGGAATAAAGCTGCAGGGGTTATTTGCAAAAACTGGATTGTAATGATCGAAAGATACAGACGAAAAGAAAATGACGAGGAGAAAGACAGAAAGAAAGGTTAGAAACAATTATAAAATCGGAGGCGATAGAGAGAAACAAAGGAAGAAAAAGTGAACAGGTCTGGTTATTCACTCAATAGAGACCGTCACGTGACCAATATCTCTTGGCAGCATGGTGTGTTGGGGGCGATCAATTAGGATTTGGAAAAAGAGGTTATCAATGAATAAGTTTCTTCTCTCGCCTCTTGTTTGATTATTGAAATGTCTGAATTTTCAAAAAAAAAAAAAAAAGAGTGAACGCAACTTGGAACAAATTAGGATCAATTTAGCATAAATTTATATTGTGAATTGAATTCCCTGTTTGAATAACTATATTCGTGAGGATTAAAAAAATCGTTTTTTTTTTCTAGACATGATAAGGGGTGAATGTTGAAATTCTTAGCCAGTTAGCCTAATCAGTGTGTTCTGCATGCGTGGTACATACATACATACATACCTACATTCATACATACATAGCCAGCCAGCCAGACCAACTTGGAAACTGAAGAAACCTATGTCGACAGTATTGATGACAGATTTGGTTGACGGTTTCTAACGAGGATAAAAGAATGGAATGAAAGAAAGAAACTGGTGCGAGTGGGGCTGGGGGTGGGAGATGAGAAAGAAATAGAGCTGACAGAAATTTTAAAAACAACAGAAAGACATTGATATTCCTAACAAAGCAAAGTATGAAAAATGAACTAAGAGAGAAACAATGTAAGTTTTTGAAGAAGAAGAAAAAAAAGGAGAGTGCATCAACGTCCACCTACGGTTAGGAACACGGAGTAGTCACGATGAGTTTGGAGAAGACAAGAGAAAGGATTATGGAAAATGCTAGTCGGGAGGAAGCAAAATAAAGAAGCGAAAGGGAGATTATAAAAGGTGTGAGATAACCCAAACTGACGAAACGAAGACGAAACGAAACCTAAGGGAAAATCAAACAATAACAGATAAATAAACAGATAAACAGAACAAAGCTTGAATAATATGAAAGGAAGAAAACCGAAAGATCCAGACAAAATCAAACAAAGTGGGAATTGAATCGGAACGAGAAGAAGAAAAAAAAAATGTTGGAAGAAAATCCGTGAAGAGATGATGGAGAATGAGAGAAAGCAATTTGCTTACTTTGTTGGGATTTAAGAGGTTTTGCTTTGCCAGGGAAAAATCTTAAATATCGAATAAAGGGCGGCCCGCCATTGACACAGCACGGAGTCGATTGGTACAGGATCAAATTAGTTGTCTTTGAATGTCCGAGGTGTATGAACTTCGGGTTGTTCTGTCTTAGAATTTTATCTCGCTATTCTTGATTCAATCATTGACAAAAGCTATGTTGACGAATCTAATTCAGATTGTTTGCCTAGATACAAAAGCCGGGGATAATTCTATTTGATATAGAAATGATAGATTGGGATAAGAAAAGAAAAAAACAATAGAGGAAAGGATCAAAGAATCAATGTTACTTACTTGTTCTCCCGATACGAAGCGGCCAATTTGGATTATTTTTGTCCTGTCTCTAATTTTATTTTCTTCCTACTTTGCTCCTTTTTTTTCTTCTTCTTCTTTCGAATGTTTTTCTCGATGAATATCTTCTTTCTCATCTTTGGCTTCTATTTTTCTTTCTCATTCGATTACTTCTGCATTACTCTTCTTACTTGGTGTTTTTTTTTTTTGTTTTTTTTTTTTCGGATGCCAGTCGTAGAGCGATGGTAAGCAGAATTGTAACGCAGACCACAGCAAGTGAGTTCGATCCTGACCGGATGCTCCAATATCTTTGTTTTGATCCAGAATAGTCAGTGAATTTATCCAACTAGTTCTTCATAACCACTTGCTTCTTTCTCCTTCACATTTCTCCCTAAATACCTTGGTTGAACTAGGGGTGGGGGAGTGGTAGATTTTCATTGATACTAAGTAGAGGCGTAAGGTTGTTATGAGGGAGATATTTGCTCACTCACTAAATCTCTTCTCCGACAACCATATATAGGGGGGGTAGACATTTTGTCAAGATATCTGGTGAAGAGTATACATCATAGAAAGAAGTGGATTAATACCTTTCCCAAGGGCATCATTGTGAAGTGAACATAAAGTCTCAAGCTTAATACAAACAGCGTCCAATCCATGTTGATACCCATTACGCCAACCAGTACCTCACGAATATCTATCACCCTCAAGTACATGAGATAGATTGAATGTTCTATGACATATCAGTTTCATGACAACAAATACATTTAACAATCAATGCATGCAAGTATTTCAAAATAATTCGAATGCATAAGTGTATTCCCAACGTTCCACAAACATTCGTCACATATCTATGAAAAAGCTTCCTTGGTTCATCTCACGAGGTTTGAGATGAAAAACAGTTAATTTAGAATGCATATGAATATCTGTACCATGCATAAATGGATCATCATATCCTGCATATATAACAGAACTGTTTATCAAAAAAATAATATGACAATATCTTTAAGAATAAAAAGAATTTTTTTATCTGAAATAATCTAAAAAAAAAAAAAAATTACCTGCACAAAATTTGGGCATTGTCAGTCCACAATGACCCCAAAAAGCACTTTTCCGAAAACATAAAATAATGTTTTCAGATGGTGCTTAATGGTTTACTCATGTAAATTTTCAAGGTTGTAGCCCCCCAAAATGTGACCAGGAGCACCCCAGAGACACTAACATAGACATCCACATAGAT
>OY735216.1:57099104-57189104 GCA_963457665.1 Thysanoteuthis rhombus | reverse complement strand
TTTCCATAAGAGATAAGGGAGTTTGCTTATCAAGAATCAGGCATTTAGTAATTGTATTCTACTTCAATTGATGTGATAGAAACGTGAAGAATGGCGAAGAAATGAAATAGACGCTGCTTTGTCAGGCTAAAATCAATATCTAGTTTTTAATTAGTGAGCCTATGTGCTAACTTGCATGCACACCCCCAAAAGCTTAAATCCTGTAAAAATGAACATTAGTATGAAACGATGCAACACTAATGATTAAAAACTTTGATACATGCATAATGGCTCCTGAAGAAAAGTAAAGATGCTTCAGATTGACAGATATGTAATATCAGGGTTTGTTTTTTTTTCAACAAAATGGACATATTCGGTCGGACAGATTGAATTATAAATTGCGTTATATTATTTTGATACGATGTCTCGTTGTTACACGGTTAATATATCATTCAATTTAGACAACGTAAATCGAATAAACAATTTAAAGAACATTGGGCTCCTGCAAGAATCGAATCTGCCACCAATAGGGTGGCTGTTTCAACGTACCGATGCACTTACCATTATGCTAAACAGCCGCTGGTAATATAAAGGCCAAATAACTGCTTTCACATCTTGTTTATTCTCAGTCTATTCGTCTCTTTCAACGTGATAGGCATGTATTTGAGAAAATGGACATATTTGGTCCAACAGAATGAATTATAAACCGCATTGTATTATATAAAACCTTATTTGAAATGATCTCCCGTCGTTACACGGTTAATACATCACTCAATTTAGACAACGTCAATAGAAAAAATAATTTAAAAGAAATATCTAATATGTAGACGCAACCAAACACATCTAAATCTAGATTAAATCTCTCAATTGGCAACGTTTGATGCAGTGGCTTTTTCAATGACTTCCCATGATTTTAGTGGTTTCACTTGATAATAATTTTAGTTTCATATTTCAAAATAACCTGATGGAAATACAAATACATATCTATATATTTCTTGAAGTTGTAGAGGTAATTCCTAAATAAATGTTATTATTTAATTGTAATATAATTACTAGAAATTAAATTTATGCTAAATAGTCGACTCTGCCATTTTGTTTTGAACGAAATTTTCAGTATATATAATTAGTGTAGGGTTGGTGTCCCACGTGATCATGGATGTATATACAGAATAGATAAATATATTACAACGAATTTCATTTTGAAAATGGTATTACTGGCTAGATTTTTAGGACATCATTTCGTATCTCTAACATTTTATTTTGTCAGGTTAAATTCTGACGACCTAACCAAGAGACAGATCCGCAAATTGAGAACCATGCAACGCACACATGAAAGAATCATGTTGGGCCTCACATGGAGAGATCACAAGACAGCATAGTACATCTGAGAAAAGACGAAAGTCAGGGACATCATATAATCCATCAAAAATCTCAAATGGCGGTGGGCTGGCCATGTTGTAAGAATGGCGGACAAACGATGGACATCATGACTCACGACATAGATCCCCCGAAATCACATGCGCAACCGAGGCCGGCAGAATATCAAATGGAGAAACGAGCTTGATAAGTTCAGAAAGTACTGGCTCCGCGACGCCCACGATAAAGTAGTGTGGCAAATCCTGGGGAAGGTCTATGTCCAACGACAGACTTTAAAAGACCGATGATGGTGATGAAATTCTGACGAAGCAGTTGGTTCTAGTCTCTGAGAAAAATAGACAGAAGGAATTTCGGAGACACTAAAAATGCAAAATCCTTTGTATTTCCCATGTGTAATATCACATTTTGTCACGGTTTGAAAGCTTTGAAAATATCCGGACTTTTCAATTGATTAAAAATGATAAAAAAGATTATATCCAAGGAAGGAATCTGCAACGATTCCGTAGAAAAGATGCAAAATGTTTTTGTATGAGAGAGAAACAAACCAAGCTAATCGACGGAATTACTCGTCACAATGAAGAATGAAATCTTTTAAATACAGATAAATGTGAATATACGTAAGAGTGTAATTATGATGAAATACCACTAATATCCATTTACTTTACCTCTTTCACGCTAAAGGGAGAAACTGGCGGAGTAAAACAGAATTTGATGTGGTAAAAATGCTAAATCTAAAGAATAATAAAAATATAAAAATTGATAAAAGCCGAAACCAAAAATTAAAGAGAAATCTGTTTGTGGATAACAAAACTCCATTTTCCAAGCTATCTATAATCCAAATCTCTATTACCAACGTATTTAGTACAAAACGTGTACCTGTATTTCATATATCTCAAAATATGCTAAAATGATTTACGGTGTCCAATCAAAAATTGCAAATTTACGCCTATAAACCATAAATCCAACCCTGTTATGGTAATCCAATTACCTGAATTATAACATTCATTTTATCGTGAATAAATCTACAAAAGAACCCTTTTTTTCATAACTCGTAATAATACGATATATTTTACCGAATCGTAATAACAAAGTCTTTTTTTTTCATAAATCGTAAACAATAAACGTGTGACATATGTAACCAAATCGTAAATACTAAATCTTCACTCCACATTTCACTGGTTTTAAGGGAAAAAAACTTGACCGGTTTTCTTGTAAATGATGAAGTATTAAAGAAAGGTTTGTTCGGTTCCTCAAATCATTTTGTTGAGCGGTGAGCGGGGCAAGCATAATTCGGGATTTTGATTGTCACAGATAATTATCATATATTTATATACATATTTTTTTAAAAATAAAATTCATGTCACTATTCACACAAGATACGCCCACATGCAAAATGAAAAAAAAAAAGATTTGAAAATTGTTTGGGCAGACTAAGTTATTGTGAAAAAAGAAATGCAATTGTTCAGAGCTGTCAAGTTTTAATGTTCGGAGTGAGTGAGAATCGTGTGACACCCTGCCAAAAAAGATTCTGAGCCTAGAAATTTGAACCCATTTAATAAATGTAAATAAATCTAACGATTTTTTTCATGAAATGCCAGTGAATTTTCCTTTCCTGCGTGTGAGCATGCGAACATACCAGAATTCGTGAGACTTGGAAAGTCTGCCTTATTTGTAAACTAGTCTTAAATCCATTTATATTTGTGAATGTTTTCCAAACGGTTCAAAAATCAGGACGGGAAAATAAAGATTTTATATATATATATATATATATATATATATATATATATATATATATATATATATATATATATATATATGTGTGTGTGTGTGTGAATATCTGGCTGCAATGAGGACCGTTCGTTGCATTGTTAGAGCTGAACACATATTTTTGCAACTCTAATCTATTTTTGTCTCTTGTAACATACATTGTGATGTGTCAAAGCTCTAACAGCACAATGGAAATGTCCAACCATTGTTAACGATGAATTCCAAATTAATTTTGAATCCAGTTGATATTCATACACACACGCACGCGTACACACACCAACACGCACGTACGTTTGCACACACATACACAAACACACACACGTATACATACGCACAATCATGAGTTCATGCAACTAGAGCTGCAAAAAACAGAAGTATTTCCTCAAACAACGCCTCCATCAGATGATGACCCAAGGGTAAGTTGTAGTTTCAATAACACTTCGTTGGTTTTTCTGTCATATATTTGTAAAATAGTGTACATTAAAATATTTTCATGAAGATCAACTACGGTTTTAATACTCATTTTATTTTCAAACTTTTTTTTCTTTGTTTTGTTTTGTTTTCATTTTGACCGTTTTCTTGTGGAATCGTCAGTTTTTACAACTTGTTTTTTCTGTGGAAAAATGGCACCTTGAGTTAATGATTTATTCAACCTCTTCATTTATCGCCAATTAAGCGTGTACAATTAATGATAAAAGTGAAAATCACAGTGTAATTCGATAAATTATGAAAATAATCAGAAAGAATCACCGTGTAATCTCGTAGATTATACAAAAAAATTATACAGTATGAAAATAAAGAAAATTTAAACGTGAATTAGAGAATTGATTATATCATGAGGAAATAATCCAATTTGCACTTGAATTATTATTTTTTTTCGCGCTTGCTTCGCGGGAATCTACGATTGCAAAGATTTCATCAATTTTATTTTATTTTATTATCGGGTAATTGGTCGAGAGAGGGAATTGAAAAAAAAAAGGGTTTTTTAGAAAGAATGTGAAAGGCATTAGAAAGGTGATTAGAGAGAAGAAGAATTTGGAGAAAAGGGAAGGAAAGGGCGCAAAGGGGAAAATAGAAAAGAAACGGAGAGAAAGAGAACAAAAAGAAAAATAATGAAAAATAGAAGGAAGAAGATATTTAAAGGGAGTACAAGGAAATAGGGAAAAAGAAAAAAAAGGAGGAGAAATGATATAAAGGAGGGGAAAGAAGGAAGGATTAAAAAGAGGGAAAAGAAGGAAACGGGGGATAGAAAAAGAGAAAAAGGAAAATAAGGAAGAAGATGAAGAAGGAAAAAGGAAATAGAAGAAGGGAAAAGAAGGAAACAGGAGGAAGAAAAAGAGTAAAAGGAAAAAAGAAAGAAGAAAAATAAGGAAAAAAGGAAATAAAAGAAGGGAAAAGAAAGAAGAGGGGAAAAGAAAGAAAAAGAAGTAATAAGAAATGAAGGATGGAAGAAAATAACGAAGAAAAAAATTAAGAAAAATAAAGGAGTGAAAGAGAGAAAGAAGAAGAGTAAGAACTGAAGCTATAGTCTAAGAATTTTTCTTTGCGAGGATTGGACACTTTTTTGTTTGTTTTGTTAACACAAAGTTACTGCCGATCCATTCTACGGCCTCCTTCAGGTGAACAATCCAAATGTGATGGTGATAAACAGAATTTTTCTTCGTTGACATTCAATTCATCATAGTCAGATATTACATCAGAAGAAGGCCGTAGAATAGACCGAGATGTTGTGTTAAAAGCACAAACAGGAAGGGGGAGTTCATTCGTCCGAAGAAAAAAAAACTGTTTGAATAAAACTGGAGCATTCAAGTCGTCTTGAATGCTTCACTTCTATTTCTTTGTATTTCTTTTTCTTTTCCTTCTTCTTCTTCTTCTTCCTCTTCCTTTTCTTCTTCTTCTTCCTCTTCTTCTTCTTCTTATTATTATTATTATTTCTTCTTTTTCTTCTTCTTTGCACAGTATTCGTACCGATTCTTAAGTCTGTAAACTGACTCTGAAGCCTTAACAAAATGCCCCAGACAGAGAGTATCTTTCTTAGAATATGGACTGTTCCAAGGAGGGTAGATTTTGGTAGAACTTGCATGTCTGTTTTGATATCCAACTGTTCGATATAGTATGATAACTTTTTCAGGATCCGGTTAGAATCGGTATGACGTAATTTTGCTGTTGGTCATTCACACATCCAATTTCGAATTAGCATATATCATTATCATCATCGTTGTTGTTGTTGTCCTCGGGCGATATCCAGGTATGATAAGAAGTACTTTTTTCTGTTTAGTTGTCCTCTGCGTAACCATGCCCATGACATCTCGTCTGCGAAAAACCTCTCTGCCTTTGAAACTCCTCTATAGCTGCACCTTCAAGTGTAGAGTCTCGTTCACAATCATTAACTTCTCAGTTCGATCTATCGATCCAAGTTCCTCTCATTCTCTACTATTTTCATTTTCTCCTAAAATACCTTTTCTAATTTTTATGATACATCGATCAGCATTTGAATACCAAAAGTTTTTTTAACGGCTATTTGTTGTTGATGACCCGATGGTTTATTTATCTTCTACACGTCGTCCTTTGTGCAACACATTTGGTCGCTGGTTTATCCGACCGCGATATCTCCAAGACGAAAGTAAACATAAAAGTCTTGACACTATTGTTTCAATCTTTGACTCTTCAATCCCAATTTCGTTACTTGCTTTCTCTAACAACTTTTGCTCAGTGATTAAGTTGGGTTAGATCGGTGAATAAGGCATAGGCTTAGACGGGATTTGAAACCCGTAGCCAGGGAAAGCCTCATTTAGCCTGCTTTACCAATATGCGCCACCAAGACTTCAACTGGAAACAGAAGTTCAAATAATACCCTAAAACCCATCTTTCATTCCAATCGTAGCCATGTTTGCTTAATATTCTTCTAGTTACAGCATTTAATACATTTTCCTTTTTTTTTTCATTTTTTATAAGATGAAGTTTTTAAATCATTATTATTTCAAATTTTCATGACAACTTCTTACCTTCATCTTATTTTTTAGTGTTTTTTTTTAATAGCAGGAGGCAGGGGGGAGGGTAAGCCAGAGTAAAAATTGCTATATAAAGAAAAAAAAACAAAAACAGATAAATTAAGATGAGAGTGAAAAGTAGTATAATATTTCATCAGACAAAGATTAAAAAAAAACGGGAGAAAACCTTCTGACACGTTCAATTATTCATAATACTCTCTTCGTGAATCACACATATCTTTATTTTGCGTTCGAGTCGATTTTTTACCTTTCTTAAAACTATAATGCGCAAAAAATGTTACTTATATGCTTTGTACCTCGGAGTTACAATTTATGGAGAAAATTGCACCAATTTTGGCGATTTCGAAAAAATACAAAAAAAGAAAAACAAATACACGCTGATACGACACCAGTCAAAACACAATCAAAAGCGATCTTTTTGAATGAAGTTAGTTAAAACTAGAAAAGCGCTTTCTCTCCCCCTCTCTCTCACACACATACACTCTCTCTCTCTCTCTTCATACACACATATATATATATGTATGAATGTATGGGTGTATATAAGTATATCTATATATGTGTGTATATATATATATATGTATATATATATATATATATATATATATGTATATGTATATGTATGTATATGTATATGTATATGTATATATATATATATATATGTATATGTATATGTATATATATGTATATGTATATATATGTATATGTATATATATATATGTATATATATGTATATGTATATATATATATATATGTATATGTATATGTATATATATATATATATTTATATGTATATGTATATATATATATATATAATGGATTCATCTTGCTGGAAGTTTGAAACATTTGTATTCATTCTACTCCCATATCACAGTGTTATTGTTCCCATCCCCGAAGAATTGATTCATTACACATGAAAAGTAATTTAACGTATAAACGAACAGTTTAATCACAAGTTCGCAGCTCATGGCTGCAAATGAAGTATTCCTGTATTAATGAGCATAGAATTAGTTTGTATCTAAATTTTCTCACGAAACGAATTAATGCGAAGCAAAAATAACTCGATTAAGTTTTATTTTTGCGCATTAATCGGATAAATCATTCTGAAATTGATGTAATTAGATTGTTCTCGAAAAATATATTTTGGATGATAGACATAGCAATTTTCTCTTATAGAGAAATTTAATTTTACATCATATATATATATATATATATATATATATATATATATATATATATATATATATATATATATATATATATGTATATGTATATATATATATGCATGTGTGGGGGGTGTTTTTGTGTTTAAGTACTTCTTCCAAAACTATATAATTTGCCTAATTGTTTTTATTGATTGAATGAAGGTAGAGCAGCTGTCCACTGCTATCGTAATTAACTGAATGTCTGAATCTGATGGCGTTTTTGGAGAAAGAAATAAAGAGAAAAGATGATATTGAAACATGGAAACTACTCAATTTCCCTGGAGATAGAAAAATGTTCAACCATTTTCGGAACTAAAATACAAATCTTTCGTATAAGGTCTTTTACTTGTCGGCTGCATATTAGAATAAGCGATTGCCAATCCCACCGAGAAGATAGCTGAACGGTACATACATACATACATACATACATACACATACATGTACATGTGTGTAGGCTCGTGTATGTACACGTAAATAGTGACTTGGTATATTTGTAAAAAGACATCATTATTAAAAAAAAATCAACCAAAACTTTCAAAATAGATTTTTTTTAGTTTTTAAGCCGATCTATCTGGCAGGCTGAAAACATTTACTCCTTGTTATGTCTAGCCCCCCCCCCCAAAAATCAGGTTCTTATTGGGAGTCAATTTAAAATTTGAATTTATGCTGAATAGGCCACTACTTAGTGTCCCCCCCCTCTTTAAAAAAATCCATCTTTTCAGTAATCCAACGAAAGGCGAGAGAGGTAACTTATTCATTGATCACCCTTATTCGAATTTTTCGATTCATCATTCCCCAAGCGACATCATGCTGCTAAAAGGCGTTGATCACGTGACAGTTTCTGTTGTTCTACCCATGTGTAATATTTGAAGAAAATGCAAGAAGAATAACTGAACAATCACTCCCCAATACGTAGTGCACCAGGAGGAAAATATTTGGCCGATCAGAAGGTGGAATTGAGAAGCGCCTTACCACCGATATTGTAAATTTCACCCTGCACCCCAATAAACTGGATATGCTGACAATTCATAAATGAAAGAAAGTAAACTCACTGTGCTTCGCCCAAGTCGATCTGGACCATAAAAAAGAAATAAATGCATCTGTAAAATTCACCTTCCCTATCTGAAATCACGACCAATTGATTCGTAGTTTGGTATCTCCACCGACTGAGCCATACTGACAAGTCTTATGTCATATATGCATGAATCATCTTACAGATACGAAAGGGCTTATTTTCATTATAATAGATAAACACTTTTGTATAAAATTTCAGTTATTATATTTATACAATAAGTTGTGGTAATCATCTTCAGTCGAAATAGGAATAGGAATGTTTTTTTACTTGACATTAATTTCTGGATGCCTCTTGAGCTTCAAAGGTCTTCCACAGTGAATGCAATCAACATTCCCAACTTTGAGAGAATTTCATCGAAGACAAACTTTTTCCTTCGCCTCTGATCTTTATTCTAAACTGATACTTAATGTGAAAAAATAGGTGATCTAAAGAAAAAGTCTCGTCTTCATGCGATCCCTTCATTTCAACTGAGCTTCCAAAATGGGCTACCAATGTTGCGACGATAAAAGGCATGCTCCAGTATTTCATCCGTATCACAGATACGAGGACAAGCTGGCAAATCTTCAATTTCTTTTTCCGCAGACATTTCACCATTCCAAATCACCAAGAGAGGGGTACTTCGACGGTGTTGAAGCATTTCAATCTGGATCCCCAAAGCCACAACAATATTCCTTCCTCACCAAACCGAGCCATTCGATCAAGTTGTCTCTGAGAGCCGTTCCCAATGATAACTGACACAACGTTCTCCTCGACAACGATGAGATTTTCCTGCTGATCGTAAAGGGGTAACAGCGCTTCATCATTTCCTACCAATTCTTCGCTAAATACAACCTATTTCCTCTACTAGACATCGAGTATCTTGCATGGTCCATTGTTACAATTGAAGATAACCAAATGGAGTAGCCCGTCTACGTTTTCAACTCAACCGATTTGTCTCGGTTAATCTTGGCACCTGTTATTGTCTCATACATTCCAATTTGCTCTCTCTCACCATTGCTTGTTACAAACAAACAGCCATCATCAGTGTAGGTGATAATAGGAATAGTCTCCCAGCTTCAGCGGTAGAGGCTTGTGCACTCAGAACCTTAAAGAACAGACTTGACCAGCATCGGGCAAGCAGTAGATTCCGCCCGCACTATTGTGATACCAATGTCATCCATACTCATAAAGTATTTTTAAAAAGTAATCAGCATAATTAAAAGACCAGATCAGAGACCTTTGGCTTAATCAAATCTGCCAGTGTATCGTGTCGCAAGCCTGGCCAAGTCGGAGACACCAAGCAAGGCGATACCGCAGAGGACTTTCCTTTTGCGCTGAAAGAGTTCAAACACGGGGACATCGATCAGGGGCGAGAGTGGGCAGTTCTGACAATGCGGAAGGCTTCGATCTTACTCAGTATGCATACAGAAGACAAATACAGAAGATCGGTTGGAATCTGACCGCGGATAAAGCAGCTACGAGAAAATAATTGTCTATCCGGAAGAATGTCTTGGACTGACCAGAATTTTACATTTTCTTTTAGTCCCTTCAAGATATTCAAAACCATATTCAATAGTCCGATCCTTTGCAGCACAAATTTTCTCAGGTGCCACGAGACTCTCCAGCTATATCTTTGATTATGATAATGATGATGATGATGATGATGATGAAATGCAAGAAAAGAAAGGAAGTAGTAATAGCTGTAGCAATAATAATGGTGATATCAACATTGATAATAAACACTAGAACAAATAGTCATAGAAAAAAGAGGAGTCCATGAGAAATGAATTTGTTGCAGTGCACAATGGTTAATAATATTACTGCTAATAATAAAGATCGTAACTCGCCAACGAAGTCAATAATTAAACAACCGTAGCGTCAAAATGTGAAATCATGTAAAATTCCCATCTGAGAACAAATATGTCCTGCATAAATTCCATATAGGACATTGCTGGCATTTTCCAGTGGAAAACATTTTATAATAGGGTAAAACATTTAGAAACATGGATATGCCCATCAAAATACGGCTGAAAAGGGTAAAAAAGACTCTTCGTTCTTCAAAAGGGTCTTGTGGATTACTGACGCCAGTTTTCAAGTCTGTAGACAAAACGATGTGGCCAGGAACGCTGGAACACACAAAGAAACGCTGATATGAAATAGAATAGAAACCTTCGCTGTCTTTGATGTCTACAGTGGTTCAATGCTTGAAGAAGAAGAAGAAGAAGAAGAAGAAGAAGAAGAAGAAGAAGAAGAAGAAGAAGAAGAAGAAGAAGAAGAAGAAGAAGAAGAAGAAGGAGGAGGAGGAGGAGGAGGGGGAGATGAAGAAGAAGAAGAAGAAGAAGAAGAAGAAGAAGAAGAAGAAGGAGGAGGAGGAGGAGGAGGAGGGGGGGGAGATGAAGAAGAAGAAGAAGAAGAAGAAGAAGAAGAAGAAAGGGTGGAATAGGAAGAGGTGGAATAGGTAATAAGAAAGGGGGAGGTGATGGAACGAATGGAATGAATCGAGATAAAGTAATTATACAATACTAAGAAAAATGAAAGATAATTAATAATGACGATGAAACTTTGTGAAAAGCCAAATAGGAAAATTACGATTGAGTTGTAAATAGAGTTTCTTCCAGGGAAGAGAGAGAGTAATGAAAGAATTGCAAGATCAGTTGGAGATCCAGGGGAGAGAAGAGAGTGAGGGAAAGGAGAAGAAGTTAAGGAAAGGGTAAAAAAAAAAGCGAAACATTTGGGGAAGGAAGATTACTAGAATCACATGAATGAAAACAACGAAGAAGGAAAAGGAGAATAGAAAAGAGAAAGAAGAAAGGACGAAAGGAAAAGAAAAAAGGGAATGGCGAAAGAGTGGGGATAGAGACAGAAAGAAGGCGAATGTAAAGAGGGGAAAATAAAATGTAAAGAAGGGTAATAAGAAGAAGAAGAAGAAGAAGAAGAAGAAGAATGATAATAACAATAATAATAATAATGATAATAATAATAATAATAATAAGAAGAAGAAGATTGAAAAATGAAAATGGGGTAGAGGAAGAAGAAAAATAAGGGGAGAATGAGGAGTGAAGGGGGGAAAGAAAAGAAGGGGAAAAACAAAAGAAGTAGAAGAAGAAGTAGTGGTGTTAGAAGAAGAAGAAGAAGAAGAAGAAGAAGAAGAAGAAGAAGACGTTAAATGTCTGAATGTATGATAAAAGTAAAAGGAAATTTTCTTTTAGTTTGGGCAACTAAGGCTGGTCGAGGTGTGTTGTTATCATACGTATGATAGGGCTGATTAAGCGTACTTTTGGCTGCGTGTCGGGGGACTGAGTCGTTTGAAAATTATATTCATTTTGGCTCGAGACATGATGAACGTTAATTGCATTGAACGGCGCGAAAACACACCACCACACCCCATGAAACGTTCGATCCATTTTCTCCTTTACTGGCCTGATTCCCCCTACCCTTACTCCTGCTATCGTATAAATATAAATATATAACCATGGAGATGAGGAAGTGAATGACGGAGAGGAAGTGCTTGATGAAAATGAAGATGATGCTCGCTAACAGAGTTAGCCATCGAATTGGACACTGGTAATCTCTCAACGATAATCAGTAGATGTAATAGAATAAAAGTTTTCATTTCTCAAAAACCAGCCTTGGAGAGAGACAGGGGGGTATGACTGGGGGGTTGGGTTGTGAGGAGTGGGATGGTGAAGGGTTAAGCAGGAAAGAACTAGGGAGGGAGGAGGTGGCAAAATGTTTTAAAAGATGAAGAACACGCCCGCCTGCTGTAGGGTCAAACTTCCGCTTCTATTCCGACCGAAGATGATTACTGCAACTTTTGCAGTGTATATATAATAAATAAAAAGGTATATTTCGATTATTTATAATTTTCTTTTGTAAAAATGAATTCATTTATCAGAAGGAAAAGAGCCCGTGTATATCTGTCCGATATATTTTCGTCAATATCAAAGATAATTTAGCTCAGTCAGTGAGACAGCCTCAATTTTTGGTCGCTTGTTGGAATCATGGTAAGAGAATGTGGGTTTTATATAACGTTTCACATTCCCCATTCGGGTGAGGGTTGGTCTTGTTCTTGTTACGGTAGGAAAACAAACTCGACTCCTGTTTTGTTCCGGAGTTTGGCAAAAATGCGATCACATGACTCTCCAAATTCTGTGATCAACCATGAGACATAAAAAAAAAAAACATGGGAACCGTAATGAAATCCTATCCTCCCAAATTGTCTCCCTTGGTTGGGAGGGTACTTATCTATTATACTCTTTTAAACCTAGCTATCATTTTTGCATTGCATACATAACAGGTGAAAAATCATAAAAATGTACATCGGGAGGTGCATTCATTTTCCTGGCATTCAGACTCCTGACGTTGATTTTCTCGCACGCTGATTGGCCGACTCATCACTTTACCGACCCTTTTTTCCCGAAAAACAAGGGAAGACGATTTGGGTGACTGATCCGGTTTTCCTTTCATGCTTTATTATTTATAAAAACACCGGTTGATTTATTTTTCCATAAAATTGGTGCGATGGGGTATATTAACAGTTTATGAATAATAAAAAAACAAAACCCCAAATTATCCACTTTAAAATAATCAAATTCTGTCTTACATAATATTGAGTTTTTACAATATACGTTATGTATAAGATTTAAATGGAATTTGATATATGATAGTATGCGTTTTTACGATTTGTGTAAAACAAGGATTTATGGTTGATGATAATCGAGTATTTACAATATAATGAATTTCATTTTCGTTTCATTTCATGTATTTGGATTAACATAGATAAGTAATTGTATTTTTAGTCGCGTAAGATAGTTTTTATTTGATGGTGCAGATTATATGGCGAAAATTTATGCAGTAAAGCAGCAACAATACAATTTATGCATTTTTTATTTTTTATGAATTCCACCATTTTAATCTTGATGGAAGCACAAACAATTATTCACGTTTTTTTTTTCATTTCAAAAACCTCGATCGAAAGAGCAGGAATATTTTTTTTTTCAAATTTTTTTTTTAAGAATTTCAATTTTTTCATGGAAAAGAAACCTCTGTTAAACACGATCAAATTCCCTGGTGGAAGGAAGGTCTTAAAAATTCAAAGCACAAAAATATTTGCGAAAAATGCTTCTTCCCATTTTGGGGGCGTTGAGACCTTCATATATCAGAAGAGCCGTGAAGTAAGAAGAGAAAAGAGAAAAGAGTTCAATATGAAATTAGTCCCGGAAAAATGTTTCTTTGCACACTTTGCTCATGTCGGGAATCGAACCCGGAATATTCTGCGTGTGAAGTAGGCGTGCTAACATTAAACCAATTGAGAGAACTCTTACCAAATTTCATGGAAATCGATTTTGAACTTCTTGAGATATAGCATGATATCATGAACCTATGCATAAATGTATGGCGAAAAAATATCTCTAAATCAGAAAGAATTCCTGGATCCACCTCAAATCAACCAATTCTCCATTTCACCGTTACCCACTCGTCCATAAAATTTAATGGAAATTCATTGGGTACCTTTGAATACATCGTGTGGGCAGTCAGAATTTTTTGTTTGAGAAAAGGATTACCAAGAAATTACATGGAAATTTTTCTAGGCAGTCTTCTTGGTATCATTTCCTCTGATAGTATCGTGCAAGCCCTCCCCCACTTGGTCCCCACTGTATTGCAGAATGTGTTTGAATATACACATATATGTAAATATATCCTCAAAGAGGCTGTATGATATATATATATATATATATATATATATATATATATATATATATATATATATATATATATATATATATATATGTATGAAGTTGAATGTATCGAGCACTCAATGAAATAAATTCTTCACATATCAGACATTGCTTTATGTTATGCTACATTGCTAACCTGATCTGTATGTACTACACACACACACACACACACACACACATATATATATATATATATATATATATATATATACATATACATGTATATCCTCTTTGTAAATGTAATAATGATACTATTTTGCCAAATATGTGTTCAATAACATTCATGTAATTATAGATGTATATCGTTTGCTTCAATATGTACATAAAATAAGAAAATGTTCCTTTTCTTCTTTATTTATTTAACAGCTTCAACGTACGTCGTTTTATAGTGGATAGAGATATAGTACTTGTGTTTGCTCTGATGCTGTAATGGTTATAACGTCTGTCTCACACCCTGAAGGCTCAGCGTTCAATTTCTAATATGAGCGAAGTGTCTAAAAAAAACTCTTCAGTCGGACAAATTACCCTGTGAACACAACTGCTTATTGAGTACACACTAAACTTTGGGAATAGGTTGGAGGTATGAATTATAGGAGTTGAGCCCACCCTTATCCGAAAGGATAGTGCAAATGACGAACTTTCGGGTGGCCTCCGACTACAAACGACCATACTGTAATATATATATATATATATATATATATATATATATATATATATATATATATATATATATATATATATATATATATATATACCACGCCTCTATCTATCAGAAAGCAGCTGATGCCGTTAATATAAGATGAACTAACGTTTATTCATCAATTTCACATGTACAGATCCGTCCTATCTTGAAGCAAACGATACATATAAATATATGAACATTATTGAACACGCATTTGGCAAAATAGTTACATTATTGTATTTATGAACATATTTTGCATGCAAACATACATGCATATATATATATATATATATATATATATATATATATATATATATACACACACACATACATACATAAATACATATGTATATATATTATTATCATTATTATAATTATTATTATTATTACATACGTCCTCTTTGTGGGTATATGCATATGTGTGTCATCTCTCTTCATATATATTTATGTACAAACGCATTCCTCTATATACACACAAATAAACATTCCTACATACAAATGTGTATGCAATTATAAAGTACTTATGATAGCTTAATATATTAAGAAGTCCAGGGGGAACGATAAAATATTTCAAACAAATCGGTCGTAAATAACAGCACATAAGATGTGGGTAAGATTAAAAACTAAAGTAAATTTGCTGCAGACAAAAATAACTGGAAAAAGATGACAAAAGAGGCGTTCGTTGATTAAAGTAAGTCTTTAAAAATGCATTGAGCGTCTCAAGGGATGCCCCAGCGCTAGCAAGAGGGATACTGATGAGCGTCAAGCGACGCCATCTAGCGGTATTTCTGTTAACTAGAAGATGCGATCATATGATTAAACCCAACGCCACTGATGAAAATAAAGGCTGATAATCAAGGAAGGAAAGTTGTATTCAAAATACACACACGATGAGAACCTAATGACTAAAGCCTGGTTAGCAGAGACAACAATTTTCGCATGAAATGAAGTGCATGGAACTGTCACTCTAAATTAACCCATTAATACCCGTATGACTATATATAGTAGGTGTTTTTAAAAATTCAATTATGTTCAATTTAAAGTATGTCTATCTTTGTGTATTCACGACTCAACTATACCTTGTGAAGTAGATCTACACTAATACTGCCTCACGTGTTTCGGTTCCTTGACTTATTCAGTACTGATTTCAAATTTCTCGGGACTCTCCAAATTTCCCGGGGTTCTGCACCAATCTACTGCACATTGTTTCGGTTACAAAACTACTCTATGTTGTTTTTATGTTGATAGCCACTCACAGAAGCTGATGTGTGTGAGAAAACAAAACATAGCAATGAAATATGGGAGAAATTCGGAACTATGTCGATAAAGTGGATCAAACTTAGCGTAATTGAAGGTGTTAAACTGTTTGGAGATAGGACAAGAGAACCAGCAATAGTATCTCATGAAAACTCAGGACTAGAATAAACATTTCTGTTCCCCCATCATCTAACACATTGAATTACATGGTTATTTTAAAGGTATGATGGTGTTCTTTGCTATTGTTTAGAGGTTGTCCTTTTGTGATTCAGCATTTTTACTAATCCAGTAATCCTCGAGTCCTAACTGATGAGGGTCTACTTGATCTGCCAAACCCAGAGTATTTAGCAGATACGAAATATTGCCAAATATCAGTGGATTATGGTGCTTTGTATCACAGGCGTGCTCTGGCTTACGGATTCATAAAACCACAAAATCATTTTATTGTCAGTAAAAGCTTTTTGGTAAATGTAAGGAAGGTCGTCCGTTTGTGAATAGTGAAGTTTCACATCTTCGCTGATTCGAGGTTACAAACGACGAATAAATAAAAAGAAGAGACTTAAAGGTAAGTCCCTTTACAGTACAAAATTTTGAAATGCCCGTAGTAATTGGATTCATAGAAAATAAAAGAAGGGTAGAAAAAAATTTCAAATTTGTTTTTGAGAAAAAGAACAAAAAAACTCCTTGGAAGCTTCTTTCGACACTCATCAGAGGATGAGTCAACATGGTACACAAAAGGCTTTCACTGTCCATTGCATTTCACAGAAACTAAAAAAATTGTTACGTTTTTGAAAATCCATAGCTCCGAGCTCACCCTTGATACAAAGCACCATACACTAATGCTAGATATACGCCAATGAATAAAGAAAAAAAAAAACGGTCATGATTTATAACACCAATTCATTTCTGCTCAAGAACAAAAGTTTTTAGAAAATCAGGCATTAATAGGTCTAATTGGATACAATAGCTTATATAGTCAAGGACTCTATTTTTTGATTCCATGTATTTTTATATTGATCATATTCTAGCTGAGAACAGGTAGCTAATTATTTGAGACGTATCTCATAGACGTTTTCTGGTAGACTAAAACCAAAATATTGAATTTCAAGACTGAGCTCATCAGATAATTTTGAAGCAAAGCGGGGAAAAGTGACGATAAATGATTACATGATTACATCTCCAATTTTGTTACGTCTTCTAGAAATGAAATATTTCATTTCTCTGTCGTTCAGAAGAAAAATAAATGAAAGGGAAATGTATTGGTTTTTTTTCAAATAAGAAATATGAAACCAATCGAATTGAGCTACAATACAGTACAAATTATTAAAAAAAATAAGTCCCAAGAAATGATGAATAGAAATACAAGTTTAATCAAATGCGATAGAAACGTAATGAAATAATAATAGGGACAAAATTAACGAATCATAATTTGAATATAGTAATCAACAAAATGATATAAATTAGTATAAATATAATGACGATATAATACAATCATCAGTTTGAAATTATTCCTATAATGTGATATCGAATCTAAAAAATAAATGAAATCTTAATAAATCATATTATGTAGAATAACATTAATGCATTGATTCTATCAATATGATAAGGATTATTTATTATAATAAATTGTTATGATCTGAATATAGTAATGGAGCAAATATCAAATAACCATGAATGAATGCAAGTCTGGTCAGTCATTCAATAGAAACCATCACGTGATCAACGTATTTTGGCCACATGCCGTCTTAGGAGGGGGCGATCAATTTTAAGAAAAAATGAAAAAAAAGGTGATCAATGAAGAAATTCCTTTTCTCACCTCTGGTTGGGCAGTTATTTAAAAAAGTATGAATAAAAAAAACAGAATCTAAGGGATCAATTTAGCATAAACTTATATCACAAATTAAATTCCCACCAAAAATTTATTCAGT
The DNA here is from genome assembly GCA_963457665.1 of Thysanoteuthis rhombus. NCBI lineage: Eukaryota > Metazoa > Mollusca > Cephalopoda > Oegopsida > Thysanoteuthidae > Thysanoteuthis > Thysanoteuthis major. The sequence goes on along the minus strand of OY735216.1, from coordinate 57,171,109 downwards.
AGGTATTTAAAAAAATGAAACAGATTTTTCTAGACATGATAAGGGATGAATGTTGAAATTTCCAGCCCTCAAGCTCCATTAGTGTGGCCTGAACGTATGATACTTATATAGACAACCAGCCAGTCGGACCAGCTTGAGAACTGAAGAAACCTTTGTTGACATATTTGATGACAGGTTCGGTTGGCGATTTCTATTATTATTATTATAATAATAATAATAATAATAATAATAATAATAATAATAACAACAACAACAACAACAACAACAACAACAACAACAACAGCAGCAGCAGCAGCAACAATGATGATAATGATGATAAACACTAATGATTTAGGAGTTCTGTACAATCGTTTGAAGGCCTCCGTAAGTGAACTCGATGTTGACTGAGAACTATATAAACTGAGCCGTGTGCCGCCGTTGTATTTGTCGAACAATTATATAAATAGGACATTAAAGAATTGAAAAACAAGAGATGGTGGTTGAATAATCAGGCTGTAGGAGAAGAAAAAAAAACACATGACTGTTGGTTTAATGCCTACGACTGAGTCAATTTTGGCAATGTGTGAATAGCGCAAAACCAGCCAAACCTTTCTACCTCTTCCGTCTGCTTACAATACAAGTCTTTGCGAATGAGTTTGATTCCGCCAGAGTGTTTCATAAACCCAGCCTTGTGTAAAAGTTGAATTATTCTGGCAAACAAAAGCAAGAACGGAATTTTTAATGAAGTCTGCATACCACTTAAGGGGAAACTGCAGGTAGGGAGGCATCTGAAAGGTAAAACGCGGATTGAGGAGGGATACTGAAATGAAGATCGTGGATAACGTGGTCACCGAAGAAGAAACTGCGGTAAATGGGGACTGCTAGAAGGGAGACAGTAAATTCTCATCATAATTCGCTAAAAGTCCGTCTCTGTCTGTCTGTACTCGCCTACCTCAAAAACTAATCGATATAAATCCGTAAGTTATTCTGTGATTACGGATTTGATCCCCGGGATATGTTAAAATAATTAAAAAAAAACAATTAAATCAAACGATATCTGATTTTCATTTATCTATCTTTCTATTTTTCTAATATCAATTCCCCCCCCCCCCCCGTTGGGACAGGTATTTAGTCTAGTATAAATAATACCTAAAAAAAAATTCAATCTATAACCCCATGCTTGTGAACGTTAATGACGTAATTTCATATCTATCATAAAATGACAAAAGAAAAATGGGTTTTTCTACAACGATAACTGATTAAAGAGAAGAACAAATGACGTCTATTTACAGGGGATAATTGATTTGATAAAAAGAATATTTGACATCAGTGGAGACAGACAAAGCGAGTTATTGAGATGTTAGACACATCTGGAAAACTAAAACATAGATAGGGTGTAAATATAAACGTCACAAGACAGCGCAATACATCCGGGAGAAGACAGGAGTCGGGGAAATCATAGAATCCGTTAAAAATCTCGAATGGCGATGGGCAGGCCATGTCGAAAGAATGGCAGACAACTGTTGGACATCGTGACTCACAAAATGAATCCTCAGAGATCAAATGCAGAATCGAAGCCAGCAGAGTATTAGATGGAGAGACGAGCTAGACGAATTCAGAAACGACTGGCTCCACAACGCCCACGATAGAGAAGCGTGGCAAATCCTGGGGAAGGTCTATGTTCAACAACGGACGTTAAAAGACCGATGATGATGATGATGATGATGATGATGATGATCATCATCATCATCATCATCATCATCATCATCATCATCATCATCATCAAGAAAGTGATTCACAAATGTTTTATGGGCAAAATTTCATATGAGAGATCTGAATTCTTCAATTTTGCTATTCTAACTAATATAAGAATGAAAGCAGGCAGGCCCTTGATCCCTCTTTTCCGTTCCTGTCCGCTGTTGATCAGTCTCTAGTCACAGAATTCGTTATAATCATCTCAAGAAGGCGATCAGAAACTGAACGAAACATTCCCGCTGCTTGCAATGTATACAAATCAAAATGAAAAAAAACAAGAACCCACGATGAACCCAGTGGCGTATTGGGAGTGCTGAGCGCTACGGATGCACGAAAACGTAACGATATATAGGTGTCTTCAAAAAGCACCGGTCAATTGAATCCATTTTGGCTCAATACAGGGAAGACGGTCCTGATGGTAGAAATTAGAGAATTAATGAAAAAACAAAATTTGGATTAGACGCTATTGTAAGTGAACAATAGTGTCCAATCCAAATTTGTTTTTCTTTCATTAATTCTCTTATTTCTTTTTATTTGTTCGTCGTTTGTGACATCAAATGAGCGAGAGTAAATTTTCAATCGAGACAACTTTCCTTACAAACCGAAACATTATAAAAATTCCTTGCTTTTTATAGATTCTGAATATTTTTGTGTCTTTATGCATCGTAGCACACAGCACATCCTAGATACAAAGCACCATACACCATTGATTGATACGTTAATACTTAACAGATTTATTGACAGGGAAACATCAGTCTCAGGTAGAGTTGAATTATCATATAAACAGAAGGGGAAGCTTTATTCATTTTCCTATAATAAGAAAGATTTTTATTGTGATTCACTGTCGTAATAGTAATGCCAGTAATTTCACAATATGAGTGTAAGTAAAAACGATATTGACCATTATCTAAGCCCCGGAAATAATTATAAAATCTATTTGAAGAAATCTTTATTGAAATAGCACCGATCAGAAGAATGAGTTCATTCAGGAAAGCTGCCACGAATGGTATTAGTGTTGCAAAAAAAAATCTCACTTTTAAGTAGCTTGAGAGCGTTGAAAGAAATCTTATAAGTTGAAAGACCGTTTTATTTGAAGCGAAGACATTTTTTTTAAAAATGTGTTTGTTACAAATAAAACGGTCTTAACAAATAAACAGAAAAGTCAGTAACTCTGAATGAGCAACGCCTATTTTTTGGCTCTTTTTTATTTATTAGAAACTGCCGACCAAAACTGTCACAAAAATTGTCAACACAGGTTTCTTCGGTTTTCAAGTTGGTTCGGCTTGCTGGCTGGCTATGTATGTGTTATGCATGTATTTATGTGTTTTTTCAAGTCTACAAAAAAATTGTTTGTGTTTTTTTAATGCCCCTACCCACCAAAAAGGGGTTTTAGTGTGTGTGAGTGTGAGGGAAGGTTCGATTTGCGATGTAAATTCAAGCTAAATTGGTCCCTAGTTTATACCTGGCTCTTTTCATGTTAATTTTACGAAACAACTTTGTGTTCACTACCCGCCAAAAGTTGAGAGATTTGACTTATTCATTGATCACCCCTTTTTTTCCATTTTTTTTTAATTGATCCCCCGTAGCATGCAGTCATTGTAGGTCATGTGATGGTTTCTATCTTCTTTTTTTTTTTTTTCAATTTATTCATTCATTTATCTTTGAACCAGCAAAGAAGCGTGACAAATTTCGCAAACAAGCATTTTTCGCTCAACTAATCTATTTCTGAAATACTATCGTATATACGGCTTCATTTTTGAAAGATTTATTGCTAGTTTTTATTTCATTTCACTGGAGAGAAGTTTTTTTTTTATTGAATAAAGATGAAAGACCGAGAGAAACACCAAAAGGTTGACATGAAAATATAATTTATTCCGAAAATAAAAACAAAAAATAGGTCCAGTTAGTCACTCGATAGAAACCTTCTCGCGATCCATGTCTTTTTACTGCATGCCGTGTTCGGGGTGATCAATTGAAAAATTGGAGAAAAAAAGGGGGTGATCAATGAACGTGTTACGTCTCTCGCCTTTCGTTTGGCGTTGATCACTGAAAAACATAAGCGTAAACACCACGGGGCATAAAATCAGGACCGATTACATTTTAATTGTACCTGCAACTAAAAATGTATCTGGTGGGGAGTTAAAAAATGTAGGTTTTCCCTAGACATAATCAGGATTGAATGTTCGAATTTTCAGCCCTCTAACTCCACTGATGAAATAAACCCGGATATAAGTTCAAGTGGGTGAACTAAGCAACTGAAGGTTATGGAATTCTCTTGGATTTAGTGCGTATATAGGAGGGAGAAATTTGTTTCGAGGGAGGCCAATCAGAAACGTGCTGCAAGAAGAAATGGTTGAAAGAAAAGACAGATGTTGAGCGGTTTGATTCGCTTAACATTTGTGGTGTGTGTCTTCTCTTTTCAGATCCTGGCCGTGGAGAGTGAAGTAGTTGGGAGAATGAATCGGAATGGACGAGGTTGTGGCAAAGAAAAGGAGGATTTAATTGAGATAAAAGAGCGACGACGAGTGAGAAAGACGGGGAAATAGAAACAATTAGAGAATGAAAAATGCGGTGTGGACGTAATACAGATGAAGCTGGATACTACTCATAGCAAAAATATGTAATCATCACGCTTAGAGGAGGTTAATCCAGTTTCTTTTCCTTTTTTTTTTTTTTTTTACTTCTTAGGAAAAACGAACAAACAAACAAACAAACAAACAAACAAGCAAACAAACAAAGAAAACAGACAAATTAATCACAGATAAGACACAAAACAAATTTTTGTTTAACAGCTTGATTTTCTGGTTTCATGGAATATAACTCAAACAAATTATATTAAAATATCTAAATTATTGGCCTATTTTTGCCAGATCAAGTGGAAGAGAAAATAACGGATTCATTCAATTCTCAGTGAACAAAATTGGGAAATCACGTGGTAATTTATATTTCTAAAATAAAATACCAACATAGTCTAAATATACAAATTGGTCTTCTGTTAAAAGAGAGTACTTGCAGACCAAAACAAAATGTCTTATTGGACCGGAGTAATTGAAAAGAAGCATGGCTTTAACAAGAGAGCTCGCAATTGATATAATGGAAAGGCTTGTAAAACTCCTTCGAGAAGGAAAACCAACATGGAGCGTGGCGAAAGATGTTGGTCGTTCCAAGTCAGGTGTATTTAAATTATGGTACAAGTTTAAATAAAATGGGAAGATTATAAAAGGAAACATACAGGTAGACCCCCAAAGATGCCAGGGCATCAGGATAGAAAACTCTAAGCAACATGCCTTGAAAATCGAAATTATGTAACAATACGAATGAAAAACTGATTGTCAGAAACAGCAGTCAGTGTTTGTGACAGAACTGGAAAAGAAATCGGCTGAATGAGATAGAATTTACATATAGCCGAACGACAACCGGTACAAACACTTAAACAGAATAAAACAAGGTTACAATCGGCTAAAGCGAAGCTATAATATAGTGGGGATGATTGGATGAAAGTGATATTCGGTGATGAATTATGAATCTGCATTGTCAGGAGTCATTCCAATGCAATACATAAAGATAAATGCATGAAGAAAGTTAGTGAGAAGTGTATGATATAAAGTTACAATTCAGATAAAGGACCAGAGAAGATGATAACCAATCCCTGAACAGTCACTGCACGAATGAACGTCGAGATTCTGGATACTGTTCTCATTCCGACGATGGAGGATAGGTTTGTGATGATTTAATTTTCCAGGGAGATAATTCATCTTGTCACCGGGCAGAGTGTGTTAAAACTTTTCTTTTGGAAAGGCATATTGACTCAGATCAATGATATGGCCAACGAACATTCGGATCTCAATCCAATTAATAATACACGGTGAAGTTTGAAAAAAAAATATCCATGAAAAAAAAAAGGCTCCACTCTCCAACGCTGTGTACTGCTATTTGAGAAAGTTGGAAGCAGCACAAAGAAGAATATTATTTTTTGTTAGCAGAATCTACACCACAAAGTATTCAGGACGTCTTCAAAGATCTAAGAGTACCAACTCCTTATTAATTGTGAGAGATTCCATTTATATATATATATATATATATATATATATATATATATATATATATATATATATATATATATATATATATGCGTGTGTGACACAAGATCGTGAAGACATAATGCAAATTTGAAGCTATGAAAAACCTTACTATATGAAAGCTGTTGCCATCAATTCTGTTGTTGATATCACGTGGACAAAAGAGGATAACATTAAAAAACAGCAGAACAAATGTAAACTGCCTGAGGGGGAAAGGAGAGAGGCATAGAGATTATTCTGTTCAAAAGTAAAACTGTTTATGTTAACGCCCAATTCAGTTAAAAATCTGAATTGAAAGGCGATCTTTTGTTCTATGTCTTCGGAAATTGAAGATCTCTTAGAAATAAATCACAGATGTATTAAAAAAAAAATACAGTGGGTAACAATTACAAAATATTTATCAATTTGATACTTGATTACATTAATACAATATTTAATATTCATTGATTAGATATCTTTAATTCCAACTACCTAACATTGAATGACGGTATCTGTCATTTTTGACGGGTTTTATGCTAGTACAATGATAAAGTGGACTGAAAAGCTGACAAAGTACCATGCATATAGTCGTTCGGCCTGCAGCAGTTATCGTCTGATGCTTATGCAAGATGCGAACTACAAAGAGAATGATGCAATTACGACAACACCAAAATAGTGTTGCACCAATATGGAATTATTCTTGAGAAGAACACGAGAGGTTTTTCTGAGTTGGCAGAGTGCATACTCAGCATCTGATCCAAATGATAAAACCAGACAAAAAAAAAAAAAAAGTGGGAGAGACTATGTCAAGCAATAAACAGTGAAGATAACGGAAGAGGAAACTTCTGAAATAGAACGACTGAATTGAAAATTGTCGGGATTTCATTCGCGAGAAGAGAGAGAGAGAGAGAGAGAGAGAGAGAGAGAGAGATATGCTTTTGCGTGTATTCATTAGAACATTACTAACTCTACTGGAATTACAATTGAAAAAAAATAATACCTGGAACAAAGAAACAAAAAGTCCCAACAAGAACGAGAATCTTCAGAAATTTGAGGGAACACTGAAGGAAATTGGTCCCTTCTCGCTTTCTACAAGTTATATCAGTTAATACTGCTAAGGATGCTATTGCACTATTATTACTACTTCTATAAGAACTACTACTTCTATTACTATTACAATTAATAATGAAAAGACAGTTATACCTTGATTGCACGGTTTTTATTTGTGTGGGGTTTTGCTGTACTACGGTTGAGGTATTGCTGTACAAATTGATGTAGCAAAGCTGAAAAAAAAACACATTGAATTAAAAGACATTGAAGAGTGTAGTTTTGAACAGTACGGAAAAAATATTGGAACAAATTAACCGCACTTTTCAAAGTGTACCTGTATTTATATCGTGTCACTTTTTAATTATCTGATTGGCAAATAGAGAGACCAAGTGACAGTAGCCCTTTAGAAATAATTATTATTATTACATTTATACAAGTAATCTACTTGTGTGTACTAACGTTACACTTTCTGATTATTATTCATTCTCGTCACATCTTTCATCCTTCTTATTCTATCTTCCCATCAACACTTGCAATGAAATGAACGAGGATAAAAATGATTGAGGGTGCTTGTGCTTGGATGCTAGCCTATAGGACTCAATCTTCACTCTAAATTTGATTCTTTCTCTTCCTCTCCCCACTGATCATTGCAGTTTAATGGACACTGGTAAGGATGGAAGAGGATGTTCATGCTTGGATGTTAGCATAAGTGACTCAATATTCTCTATAAATGTCATTCATTCATTACTCCTCCCTCACAAGTCTGCTATTGTTGTGATTGATCAAAAGATCAGTTTCACTTGCCTTTGCATGTTATTATAGTTCATATAGATATATTCCATAGATAATAATTTACTTTATAACAATTATATACTTTAGAACGGACGATTACTGGCTATTTGTTATTTTGAAAATAAAAGAGGATTCAGACTCATTGAATCCAGAAGAAAAGAAAGAAAGATTACAAGATTTTGCTGAGAACCCAGCAAAAGCGTTTTATTTCGACACAAAGAGTCAGACAAGATGAAACTTGATAAATCTAAATGTGACGATGTTTGCAATTGAATCTTTGCTCGATTACACTGTTTTGCTCCGTGAATACCCGCTTGATATTTGACCACAAACCAGGGTAGGGTCATCAGACTGAGTAGACATAGAATAGGAAAAGGAATCTTTAAACTGAATTACACTTCCACAAGGGAATGAAAGAAGCCAACCTTGGTCCAGCCCTATTTTTTTTCCACCAAGGAAGACATAAATCAGGATGATGTGGAAATTTGGTATCGAGGAAGCCCTAAACAATTGTAAACAATATATTGTCAACCTCCTGAATAATTATAAAATGCATTGTTAATGAATTAGGCAATCATAAATATGACTTGAACTCAACGGCTCAGCAATGATTGACCGGAAATCTATTTTTTACGCTGTGTTGTGTTGGATGGAATGAAAAACTGTTCCTTTGCACTCAATAAGATTACAGTCGCTACTGGGCATGTATTATACCAATAAATGAGGTCCGTGCCAGAATGTAATGTATTACAATTGGAAAACATCGCAGGTGCGTTATTTGATGAAGCTGTTAACATGATAGGTGAATACAATGATGCGATGAAGTACATAAGAGATATAGCGCCACAATCCATTTACAATTGGTGTTCTTAACTTGGCAGCAACAGATCTGATCCCAAATATTCTTCCAGTCGAAGTTTTGATCGGACTGCAAGAATCAACAGTACCATCCTTTCCACAATTACGCAAAAGTATTAAAAGGTTAACAGAAGTTGCTTTAGAGAAGATGGTTGGAGCACAAACGCTTGCAGAATATCTGAGAAACCCATTGGTAGGCTAAGCACGTGAGCTTCGAACATATTTTTGGTAGCTTTCAATCACCATTGGCTGAATTGGTCTACCCTTTGATCACTGTCTCATTTCGCATTTTCAAGTCTCGCAAATTTGATGCCAAAGTCACGTTAAAGGCCAATTCATCCCTTGATAAATCGCGTGTCTTTGGCACTCATTTAACTAGTTATTTGCCATTTCAGGTGTGAAGTATCCTGAGATTGGCCTCAGAATATCAAGTGACTGAATGCCTAGATTATCTTAGAGTAGGGAATACGGTAGAAAATGTGAAAGAGTTTTTAATTCATCTGGACTTTAAAAACGTTATTAAAACTATTGGACATTTCCTGGAATCAGATGTTCGATGACTGAGGAGGAAAATGATTTTGCAATAGAGCGTGTATTCAGGAACGTGACGACATCAAGAAAGAAACCAGTACCTGACGAACTCAATAAGAATGAAAGGATCGATGTTCCAATAGATCATTACATGGTCGAGGTGTTACACGGCGGAGGTATTAGTGAAAGAATTTCAAACAACTTTGAAATTGTAAAATACACAGCATGTTTTGATCCAGTCCGTTTCGAAAAAGAAAATTAGGAAGATAGATTGCCACCAGATGTAGCGGCAAACATCTGCAATCCTCTAGGTTTGGACAAGCACGAACTGAACAATAAATTTCGATCTTTTATCCAGAATTTCGCCAGCAACAATCTGATTCTTAGAATCAGAACTGCAGATCCTCAAACAGATCTCGATATGAATTGAAGTTGAACTTCTGGAAAGTCAAGTAAGAAGTGTTTGCTTAGTGGTTTCTGTGTCATCGTTGCAGGGATCTGTATCCTTGAATTTGTTCAATATCTTTTGACCCTGTCATCTATTCAAGTCGGTTGTGAACGCACGTTCAGCAAATTAAAGGCTGTGAAAACTCGATTACGCTCCACACTATCAGATTAGGTACTCGAAACATTTATGCTGTGAATATCGAAAACGATTTACTTGCTGTAATTTCTATGGGTGATGTTTCTCCTTTCCGTGTGAAAAACTCGACACAGTTTTTTTAAATTGCTTACTGTCTCAGAAATTTGCGCTTTCTAAAATACTCAGTGTTGGTTTTATGATTAAGATTTATGATGATTTTGATGCTATGGAAATTAACAATCAATCATGCGCGTAATTCTAATTCCTTAAAATGACGATCCTAATTTCATTCAATCTTCTAACGATTATACTATCTAATATTGCAAGAGCTCAACTACACTAGACGTAGCAGAGAGGATCCTTTTCATTTCAACTTAGTTCTAATGAACAAAGCCCCATTAAATTCACGAATCGAATCTTGAAGTTTTGATTCAACCAATTCAAATTTTCAAAGTCGTCACAATGAAGCTCAAATTATTATTTTAAAAATCCCTCTGCGAACAGAACGATAAACGAACTAGCCTAGGGGAGATAACAATGTTTCTTGCAAACCTTTCAAACTCCTGGACAACCCAAGAAGTTATAAATCGGTAGGACAAAATATTGATTGTTTTGCATACACCTCCATCGTTAGTCACGTTAATTTTAATAACAGCATTCAAGAATCCCTATAGAATCCAAATTCGCATAGTATATATATATCATATAACATTAATAGAAAAAATATCAAAGAATTGTAGCATTTCATTTGCCAACTTAAAACCATTGGTTTTATATGATTCTTTTGCCAAGTTTTAGGACCAGGTTGGGGCTTTTACACGTTTCCCAGTAGAAATTTGAGGCCCAGTTTGCCACTGCTGAGAAGAATAGCCCCACGCAACTAATATAATAAACGACGAAGTAAAGAGAATAAAAACCCTTGCTGAAGTACAAGTCAGAGACGAAAAGAGGGCGTTGACACCTTGACAGAAAAAGAAAACGCCCTGGTAGAAACCATCAAATAATCGATGCAAGAAGAGAAGACACGATCTCTGAAGGAGTCAATCGGTTTAATAACATAACGGAGCTCAACAACCTCATCTACGCCGGTGCAGAAATGCTAACAGATTTTACAACACAAGAAAAACGCCCAGCAACAGGAACTAAAAACCTGCCTGGGAAATGAGATGAGAAACAGATCTCTTAGCTATAATCTAGACGAAGGATTACTGAAAAACACATTGCACATGATCAGACCACGAGCAAGGCTATGGGATACATACAAGATAAAGACAAAAATGGTACTGGCTGCGTTGGGAGAAATACAAAAAGACCGGCCTAAGAAGCAAGACTCAAGAGATATAAACAAATGAATGCCAAAATGCACACAGAACCGCACTTTCTAAAACAACGGCAGAATATTTTTTTTAACCAAGAATTGAATGAAGAAAGAAGATAGAACATAAAGCCATACTCCACTGAGGCAAAAATCTTCTGGAATGACACATGAGGGTGTTAAGAGACACAACGAATCACCAGAATATCAAAAAAGAACTCCGAGACGTAGACGAGGAAGAACATTAGAATTGATTACAACTACAATAAAAACACTTTCTGAAAATACACTCGTATTAGATATAACATTTATTGCATTCTCACGACTCTATTGTTGCTAGTAACACATATATTTATCAAGTATTCTGTATTGGGATAGATTACTTTATACTAATCTTATATTGGTATATTCGCAGGTTGGTCAAGTCTCTCAAGTAAGATAAATGATATAAACTTCAAAATGACTAAAACTAGCTTTATTTTAGTTTCTCATATTTCGCTTTCCTTCGACGGGCGTAGCGGAGTTCTATCAGTAAACTCCTGATTTTTTCTTTCTTTTCGTAACAGATAACAGAAGATCGGAGAAACAACTTTAAATGGTTTTTGGTACACAAATTTTCACGTTGAGCAATGTCCTTAACTCTCTCAGGCTTTATAGCTGTTGGTCTTTGTTATTTGAATATGTCCGAGTCAACACAGTAAGATATCAACTCCTCTTTTATATTCGTCGTCTAATTTGTTTTTAATAACTTCGGAGTTGAATTTGTTCTCTTTCGGCGGTTCCGGTTGAGTGTCTCTGCTGTCCTTTTTATAGGTTTGTAAGAAGAGGATGGGTAGAAGTAGTCTCGTAACGGGCGATAGGAATTGGGGTTGAGAATTGGTGGCGGGGGCTGGTGAAACTGGTCGAGTTTGTGCTAAATAACTTCAGAGGGGGTAGATTTTCGTAGCCGACTTTTCCTCCTGCTTTATTGGTCGTTGCATCGGGGTCTTCCTCCTCTCTTCCTTCTTTTTCTTTCTTTTTTTTTTTTTTTTTTTGCAGCTTGCAGAATGATTAAGGTTTCTCTACATTCTTTTTCCGCACTGGTAATGTTATTGCAACATTTCATCTCGGCATATTTTGGATCGGGGTTTCCCTTGGGAGTTTTCGTATCTCCCAGGTTGACTCCATGTGAGGACTGAAATCCAGCATTTTTTTTTTTTAAGAAATGAAGAACGAGGAGAAATGGGATGGATCTAAAATGGCCGCCTGTTGTTGATTTTATTTCAAGTGAGTGGAAAGCCAGAGAGGTGACGAGTGGGTGTGGCTGGGGAGAATCATGAGTGGTGACGGTCAGAGTGTCGGGTGCATTTTCTTCCTTAAAAGCTGCGGATCGGGCCAACATGCTTGATTTATACTGTCGAATATTTTTAGCAGCTTCCGGCCTTCAGTCAACATCTAAATACGTGAGGATGGCATTAAAGGTTCGTTAAAGGTTCATCCTCATTAGCGTGACATTACGGATTCTAATCCCATCTGCACAATTGCCAAATGCTCTTTTTTTCATCTTGTTATTATTATTATTACTATTATTATTATTATTATTATTATTATTATTATGGAATCTCACACCAGTTGCCTGGTGGTAACCGCTGGAGTTTGAGTGACAGCAAGTCTCCTCAAGTCTCCAGCCCTCCTCCCCCAGTACTCATAGGTCGCAGTAATTCTGCAATTTACAGTTTCACACCGGTTGCCCAGTGGTCATCGCTGAAGGCTGAGTGACAATAAGTCTCCTCAGGTCTTCAGCTAACGTCTCCTCTCTCTTTCGCATATCATGACAGAGCTACAATTCGTTGCAGTACTTATATCTCTAGCACCTTCCTCAGTATCCGTGCAGTTCCCAGTAGTGCTGTGGTCTGTACAGTCTCTATCCTTCCCCTAATCCCGATCTCCTCCAGTCTCACCCTCAGCGTTTTGGGGACAGTTCCTAGTGCGCCCACTATGACCGGTACTACCCTGGTTTTCATGTTCCACATCTTCCTCAACTCTCTTGCTAAGTCCTGGTATTTTTCCCTTTTTTCACCCTCCTTCTTTTTTACTCTATGGTCTGCAGGCACAGCAACGTCTACTATTTGGCTGGCCTTCCTTTTTTTGTCTACTATTACTAAATCCGGTCTTCTTGCCTGGATGAGGTGGTCAGTTTGGATGTCAAAGTCCCAGAGTAGTTTGTGGTTGTCATTCTCCAAGACTGCCTCTGGCTTGTGCTGATACCACTTTTCCACATGGTTGAATCCCATTTGTTTGCATAGTTCCCAGTGTATCATCGTTGCTACTCTATCGTGTCTATGCTTATATTCCTTCTGGGCGAGTTGACTACATTCACTAGTTATGTGGTTTACTGTCTCATCTCTTTCACCGCACATGCGGCATTTGCTGTGTGTCTGTGTTCTGTCGATTTTTGTTTTTATGTAGTTTGTCCTTATGCTTTTGTTTTGGGCTGCCATGATGAGCGATTCTGTTTCTCTCTTAAGGTTCCCTTTTTGTAACCACGTCCATGATTTCTCGTCTGCTATATCTTTTATCTGTCTTTTAAACTCGCCGTACAATTTTTTCCCTTCCCATCTTTCTTTTCTTGTTTGCTGTACTGTTCCATTGTTTTCTACTTTATTGCTCGTTGCACTATCTCTCGCGCTCTTTATGATTTCTTCACTATTTGTTTGCACATATCTTTCTAGGACTGTTTTAGCTCTCTGGACACAATCTTCTATGCTGATGAGCCCCCTGCCACCTTTTCTCTTAACGTATAGTCTATCTGTATCATCTCCAGGGTGTAATGCTTTATGCATCGTCATAAGTTTCCTTGTTCGCCTATCCATTGATTGGAGCTCTTCCTTTGTCCATCCTAGGAATGGTCCTGTATACCTAACTACTGACACAGCGCAGGTGTTCATTCCTTTTATTAGATTTCTGCTGTTTAATTTGGTTTCTAATATTTCCCTTATCCTTCTGAGGTATTCTCTCTTAATTTTCTCCTTCATCTCTTCCCGTTTTATCGTGTCACATTCAAGGAGACCTAGGTACTTGTATCGGTCTTGTGCGGTCAATGCCCTAATCTTGCTGTTGTCCGGGAGTTCGATTCCTTCAGTCATTGAAAGCCTTCCTTTGTGCATCACCATGATAGCGCATTTTTCTATTCCAAACTCCATTCCTATGTCCTCACTATATTCCCTTACTTCGTTGAACAGAGTCTCAAGCTCTCCCCTGTTTTTTACAAACAATTTTATATCGTCCATGTACATTAGGTGGTTGACCTTTCCTTTTGTTTTAGAGAAATGGTATCCATTGCTGTTTTTCAGGATTCTGTTGAGCGGTATCATTGTTAGAACAAATAATAGTGGGGACAACGAGTCTCCTTGGAAGATTCCCCTTTTTATCCCTACCTTTGCTAGTTTGTCCCCTGCGGCTGTCAAATCTACTTTCCAGTCTTCCATCGAATTACCAATGAATTTAACCACTGGTTCGCTAATTTTGAACATTCTAAGGCATTCGAGTATCCAGCTATGTGGAATCATATCGTACACTTTTTTGTAATCTATCCATCCCATTGCAATATTCTTTCTCCTTTTCCTCACTTCTCTTAAGATCATCTGGTCTATGTAGAGTAAATCGTTTGCCCCTTTGGTTCCTATCCTACACCCTTTCTGTTCTTCTGGTAGTAGTCCCTTTCTATCCATTGACATGTATATTCTCTCTGCTACTTGCCCAGTCAGGATTTTCCACATAAGTGGTAAGCACGTGATTGGTCTATAGTTGCTTGCTATGTTCCCCCTTTTCTGGGTCTTTTTGGATGAGGGTGGTTCTGCCTTTAGTCATCCATTCTGGTGCCTTGCCTTCGTTTAGACAATTTTGGAGTAGGTGGGTGAGTCTGCTGTGTAACGTGGTGAATTTCTTGAACCAATACCCATGGATCCCGTCGGGACCCGGTGCTTTCCAGTCAGCTACTTTCCTAAGAGTATGTTTCAATGTGGTTTCATTCAGTAATATTGGTTCTCCCTTGTCTATATCTTCTATTTCTTATCTCATGTTTCCTAACCATTGCGGTGTTACGTTGTGTCTTTTGGGGTGCCCCCATATGCTATTCCAATAGTTCTTGGCCTATGTGGCATCTGGTTTCGTGTCCTGCCTTCTTTTCCCATTTAAATCTTGGTAAAACTTTTTCTCATTGTTTTGGAATGTGCGGTTTTGTGTGTATTGGGCCGTTCTTAGTCTGTATCTTTTCAGTCTTGCCTCTTTGGCTAATCTCTTCTGGTGTAACTCTTCGACTACAGTTGCGATGCCTTTTTGCGTCACCTTGTATTTGTTCCAAAGTCTTACTCGTGGTCTGTCCGTGTGTGGTGTATTTCTAAGCAGTACTTCATCTCTCTGTAGTTGGGAGATTTGCCTTTGTAATCTTCTTTCCCAGTTGGGTTTCTCTTCCCTATTATTGCTCGGGGTCCTATCTTGTGTTGTGAAGCTTTGTGCTACCATTTTCGCCCCAGCGTAGATTAAGTTGTTGAGTTCTAGGAGGGTGTTCGTTTCTATGTGCTGTAAGAGGCAGTTAACCTGTTCGGTCACTTCTCCGAGTTTCTTTCTGTCTTTGTATCTTGTGGGGGGTGGGGGTGGGGTGGATTGTTGTTTTCTCTCCTTGCATGATTTCTTTCAGAGCTTGTATTTGGGTTTTCTCTTCTTTCGTTGGTACCTCGTCGTCACCCTCTGGTGCATAGTTTACTGTGGGGGTCTCATGGGGAATTCTTCCAGTTTTAATGTTGGTACTAGTTGTGCTGGGGGGGGGGCATTCTTCAGGTGTGTCACCTGAATCTCTCTCTACGTTATTGCGAATCTCTAGTAGTTCAGTCTCAGACAGCCATTTCTTCTTTTGGATTTGTTTTACTTGGTCAGCAAGGCGTTGGTTCGATACTTCCACAGCAGATTTTTCCCTCCATATTTGGAGCATACGCTCTCTATAAGATCGCATCGAAGGCTTGCTTTTAAAGTAACAATACATAACTAGTCTATTCTCCTCCCTTGTCCATCTCTTTCTCTTGTTCTTTATAGCAGTCACTCCGTGAGGACTGCGCCTTCCCTGGGTGTCATTAGTGGTATATGAGTTTGGACCAACAGTAGCTGTGTGACGACTGTGTCCCTCCTGAAGGCTATTAAGGATACACGAGCCGGAGTTTTGGCCAGCAGTCACAGGATGACGACCGAGTCCCTCCTGGTGGCTAACAAGGGAACACCAGCCGGTTACGACACACAAATCTTGGATCTGTGCCCCGTTTTTTGCGGTAAAATGGTTTGGTTGTATTGTCATGATAGGGGTTTTTGGTTCTTTGAGGAAGCGCCAGTTATTATTATTATTATCATTATTATCATTATTATTATTATTATTATTATTATTATTATTATTATTATTGCTGTTGTTGGTGCTGATGTCTAGAAGTATTCATTGGACACCGTGTTTCGGCTTAGGTTTCAAAACTTATGGTAGGCAACAATGCTATGACCAAGTAGGCTCTGACAGTTTTTTTTTTCATTTCATTTCTTTTGTACAAAATGGTGACCAATATAAGAGTCTACACAAGAGACAGTACATAGTTGTATAACAACGATATTTAGATAGACAGTGCTTTGCGAAGTATATGGTCGGTACCTGTGAGGACAATTTTCAGTATCTCATAGATGCTTTGGTTTCCTGGTATTCTACCTGGATATTTGTCGACACCCTTTTTATGACCACAAGGGCTCCTATAAAAACAGGCATCGTTTCAGTCCTAAGTTGCAACATGTTTATGATCTCAGCTTCCAGGGCTTTGTACTTGGGCAGTTTTTCAAACTCTTTTACGGTTGAGTTTTTGTCTGATGTAATTGTTTTATCTATTAATAGACATCCCTCCTCTTTATTATTATTATTATTATTATTATTATTATTATTATTATTATTATTATTATTATTGTTGTTGTTGTTGTTGTTGTTGTTGTTGTTATTGTTCGTGGTGGTGGTGGTGGTGGTAGTGGTGGTAAGTGGCAAATTTGCATGGTTGGTATTGATAAAATTAATGCAATCAATGGACGGAGTCTAAACTTTGGTGTTTGCTCCTGATATCACATTCCCACGGGTGTCTATGGGAAATTCAAGAATCCAGCCTCATTATTCCTCTACCGTTACCAATCAAGTAGGCAGTCTTGACTCTTGAAAAACAAAATGAATTTATATTAGTCATTTCTTCAACAATACTATTCACGTTGCTATTGATATTAAATAATAATAATAATATGTTCATGGTCTTCAGTAGGCTCCATTATATAACTGATATTTAAGCCATCATGAAAAAAATGATGTTGATCACTGTATGATTTTAGCTAATAATAATATTGTGTTAGTAGAAAGATCTAGAAATTGAGATCATAAAAACGTGGTATCTTAACACTGAAACAATACCTGAGGGTGTTGACGATTATTTTGGTAGAATAGCAGAGTTGTCTTCACAGGCAATGTCCATATCATTCAAAGAGCATTGTACTTTTACATATTTTGTCTTTTATACAACTTTGTACTGTCTCTGTTATATAGATACATCTTGTATTGATCCCAACCTTTGATTAAAAAACAAAAACCTGTCATAACATACTTTCCTACGCCTAAGATTCTAGCTGAAACGCAGTGTGCAATGAATGCAACCGAACATGAATAGAAAAACATCTATCATAATAATAATAATAATAATAACAACAACAACAATAATAATAATAATAATAATAATAATAATAATAATAATAATAATAATAATAATAAAGAAGGCCGGACTTAGTAATAGTAGACAAAAAAAGGAAGGCCTGCCAAATAGTAGACGTTGCTGTGCCTGCAGACCATAGAGTAAAAAAGAAGGAGGGTGAAAAAAGGGAAAAATACCAGGACCTAGCAAGGGAGTTAAAGAAAATGTGGAACATGAAAACCAGGGTAGTACCGGTCATAGTGGGAGCACTAGGAACTGTCCCCAAAACGCTGAGGGAGAGACTGGAGGAGATCGGGATTAGGGGGAGGATAGAGACCGTACAGACCACAGCACTACTGGGAACTGCACGGATACTGAGAAAGGTGCTAGAGATATAAGTACTGCAACGAATAGTAGCTCTGTCATGACATGCGAAAGAGGGAGGAGACGTTAGCTGAGGACCTGAGGAGACTTATTGTCACTCAGCCTTCAGCGATAACCACTGGGCAACCGGTGTGAAACTGTAAATCGTAGAATTACTGCGACCTACGAGTACTGGGAGAGGAGGGCTGGAGACTTGAGGAGATTTGCTGTCACTCAAACTCCAGCGGTTACCACCAGGCAACTGGTGTGAGATTCCATAATAATAATAATAATTATAATAATAATAATAATAATAATAATACCACCAAAACGGAGTGCTTCATCCTTGCTGCCCAAGACAAGAGTTTTTCCCTCTAGGAATTACCTAGCACACGCTATCAGGAACGGTGCTGACCCCAATTGCAGGTTCTGTAATAGCGCAGCTGAGACTACTGACCACATAATACTTGGAAGCTTTGTCCTAGCCCCCAATGAATACAGACTTAGAAACAATAGAGTAGGCCAGTACATCCACTGGATAGTCTATAAACACTATGGCACACTACACACACTACAATGGAATGAACACCAACCAGGATCTGTAATGGAGACATATGTGGCAATAGGATTTCCCGGTACACACGGATCAAACCACCAAAGTCAATCGCCAAAACATGATAATTAAAGACAGGAATGATAAAGGATGCCTATTGATAGATATAAATATTTAATCAGAGAAAAACCTATCCGTAAATGTGTTTGAAAAATTGTCTCAAGACAAAGACCTGGAATTTGAGATCATACAAATGTGAAAACTTAAGACTGTAACGATATCGGTGGTTATAGGAGCCCTTGGGGTCATAAAATTGGGTGCCAGCAAATATCTAGGTAGAATACCAGAAAATCCAAGCATCTATGAGATTCAGAAAAAAATTGTACACACAGGCACCTACCATATATTTCGCAAAGCACTTTCCATTTTAATATTTCCTGTTACATGAATATGTACTGTCTCTTGTGTAGTCTCCAGTATTGCCCTCCTTTAGTATATTTGAAAAATAAACACAAGTGCTTACTAAGTCATAACATCGTTGCCTGCCCTTAGTTCTCGGCGTACAACGAATACAACTAGACATCGAAAGGAATAATAATAATAATAATAATAATAATAATAATAATAATAATGATAATAATAATAATAATAATAATAATAATAATTATTATTATTATTATTATTATTACTATTATCATTATTATCATTTCAACGACTTTCCTCACCTTTCATTGTTATTTTCATGGCTAACTTCTCCATTCTGCACATCTGAATCATTCTCAAACGATATCAGTTAATTTTTATACCCGTCCTCCGGTTCTAATTAATCCTCCTGATTGTCGGTCCAATTACGAAATAATCTTTAATAATGTCCCAGCGATTATGAAATGATTTCATTATTACTGAAAATTCCCTTTCATTTCTTTCAATCAGCTTCCGAGCGTCGATATCTTTTGCATTCATTCGTTCGGCTCTATCCCCAGTCTTCTTCCCCTCGAAGATGATAACCTCATTCTTTTAGATCCTCGAACAAATACCGAGACATTGTGTCTCTCTAAAGGTCTTCATATATCGCAATCAAATCACCGTGGCCCCACAAATGGTCTGCTCGACCAACCAGACAAATGGGCTACAGATTCTTTTCTCTTTGATCATTTCTCTGTGTGTGTGTGTGTGTGTGTGTGTGTGTGTGTGTGTGTGTGTGTGTGTGTGCGTGCGCGTCCAGGCGCTCCAGGTCATATTTTTGGGGATGCAAGCAAGTTCACATTACACCACTACACTAGGCACCATCTAAAAACGCTTTATTTTCCAAGGGCTTTTTCGGGGTCTCTATGGTTATTTTTTTGACCAACAATACCCAAATTTCACGCTTTCCTATTTCTAATGAGAGATCAATTTTTAAAGACAATTTTTGATAAATGTTCACATAATTAGTCCTGGTACACTCACCAGCTACGGTGATTCATTTAGGTGAAGTACGGATATCTTTGATTTTTATTTTCAAGTTTCGGCCAACGTGCTGCATCGTCCCATATCAATTCTTCTACATTTCATTCTCTTCATTCATCTGTGTCATTTTCAAGGCTTGGAGGTATCATGCGGAGGTGCGAGTGGCCGAGCGGTAAACGACACGGAGAATGGGATCAGTGAGCTCAGTTTTTGATCATTTCGCATATGCCCTTGGGAAAGGCATGTACCCATCGCTTCCCTCCTTCTAATACGTCATGGGCCATACTCTTACACGGGGAAGGCATATGTCCAACAACAAACCTTAAAATGCTAATAGAAGAAAGTTTTATGTAGATAGTGCAAACTTGACACTTTTAAATCTAGTGAACAAGTGCCTCACCCAATATTAGTCCTTTATTCTTATTCTCTCATTACTCTTCATTTTTTAGCGTTTCTAACCTCTATAAGTCATTTTAACTTTCTTATCGCTTTTTTTAGATCATTTTTAGTCTTCATTCTTGATATGTCATTTTTTAGTGTTTCCAACTTGAAAATTTAACATCAAAAAGCTATTTCCACATGTTTTTTTTCTGATCGTCTTAATTCTGTGCCATAGATAATTCTCTTCATACAAACCATTTGATGTGAAAAGTGACCGAATAGCCTTACTTTGGGTAACCAAAAGCATGCAAAAAAAATTGAATTTTTTGCATGGAGCTGATCTTCGGACAAACAGACAATATGAATTAAAGGTTTATCAGGTTTGGTATTTGTTGACAAAAATTAATTCCAATCAAAACATTTACCAATTTCAGTTAAAATTGTCATTCAAATAACCGTTTTATCCCAGGCAGAATAAGATGATGCCTATAGCATCTCTTGCGGATTTTACTTGCATGTGAGATGAGCCTGAGGAAGTTGGCACCGATTATTATAAGATGTGAATTAAAACCAGTCTTTTGAACAAACATCTCTAACAAAAATACCACTGATAGTTGTCGAGATGCTTCCACCACTGAGTAATTTTGCTTAAAGTAACAAGGAATGAAAAAACAGGAAAGGTTCATACATGCATTATGTGGGAAAGACAACTTTGAATGAGCGGTGTGAAGAATAGCACAAACTGTGACGTTGTCTTATTCACCCTAGGCATTGTAATTTTTTTTTAAACTTCAAATTTCGAATATCAAGTCATGGAATGGAAATATTAAAAACAGGACTGGTTAGTCACTCAATAGAAAACAACATGAGACCAATGTATTTTGGCAGCATGCTGCGTTGGATGTATTCAATTAGAAAAAAAATGGAGAAAGGGGTGATCAATGAATAAATCACTTCTCTCAACTTCTGAGGGTAGAGATCACTAATAAAGTCCTCATTTTCAAAAATCAGGCGGATGTAAACTAAGAGATCAATTTAGCATAAATCTATATTACAGATTGGACCTCCATTAAAAGCCTACGCTGGTGAGGAGAATATGAACCCTTGAGATGATAAAAAAGAATGCTGGAATGTTCAGCCATCTGGCTACATTGGTGCTGCCAGTTATCGTAATGCATACATAACTAGCCAGTCAGCCAGCTAGACCAGCTTGAAAACAGATAGAAACCTTTGTTGATATTTTTGTGACACTTTTGGTTGACAGTTTGTAATACATCGACATGAGTGATAACACCTCGTTCAACCTCTATCCATCGGCATTTTTGTTTTTAGGATTGCTGTTGTCGTTTCCCTCCTGTATTTTATTATTATTGCATCTTTACATGATATATATATATATATATATATATATATATATATATGTATATATATATATATATACACACACACACACATATATATATATATATATGTATATGTATGTATGTATATATATATATATCCTAATAAGATTATTGATTATTAGATTAATATTTTAATAATATATATATATATATATATATATATATATATATATATGTTATTAAGATACATATACATACATACATATATATATATATATATATATATATATATATATATATATATATATATATATATATATATATATATATAATAGGATGTGGATTCGCTTCACTAACTAGTTCATGTTTCTGCCCTCTCTGGGCCTCATCAGTTGAATGTATCGAGCACTCTATGAAATAAATCCATCATATATCAGACGTTGCTTTATATTATCCTATATTGCTAGCTTGATTTGTACCATACTCATTGATAAGATTGTTAAAAACATCAAATTCTGTTAACTATTTCTTTTGCTAAGTGTCATGAGCGTTTACCAGCGGGTGCAAAGGGATATATTTCTGGTGCAGGAGCACACAACGATATATTCGGCGAAATCTCACCCTTTACTTCCGATCGAGCTATTATTAGAATGATCCGATAAAAAATCTTTGGGACTCGATTAATGCATTCCCTGAAAGAGCACAGACTGGAGATCAGGGAACATTTTTTTTTTAATATCCTGAAAGAATAAAATGTTATGAGAAAACAAAGTTTCAAAATTAAAAAGTAATTTTAGAATTTTGATTCTGTTGTTTATATCGGGAAAAGGGGTGTAAAAGTAATGCAAGAAGTAGTTGTCAGTACACCAGTATATGTCCACGGATTGTGTACACAATAAGCATAGCTATGGTGCCCATAACCATTACCACTTAGCCAAAATCTAAACATTATACGGAAAGAAAGAAGAGTGAATCGCTTTTAGTCAAATAAGTTCAAAATTTAGTTCAAAGACTGCCACATCTTCCACGTATAAATTGCCCATCTGCAGGAAAACATACGAAATTTGGATAAAAACTGTTGAATGTTTAAAAAGAATACTTCGAAGACAAAGCTTCGTAGGGTTTACATAATTTTGAAAATGTAGTGCAAAGCAGTTATATAGAAGGGTACAAATATAACCTTTTGCATCTTCTTACACCCGAGGTAAGTGGTGGGATTTAAAAATTCTCCTATCGACGGGATCCTCCAAAATCAGTCTGTTACTCTGATCCATGCGCCAGTCAAACATCAGCAGGGTCAAATATCTGAGTTGGTGAGAAACAGTAAAACAATAACGCTATTGAAAAGGCAAATCATACTAAGTCAGTCCTTTCAACAGTCTAAATTTAGACTGGAAATACGTATAAGCATAATATACAGCCACATGGATACTCACTCTCTCTACCCCTCTCTCTCTACACACACACACACACACACATATATATATATATATATATTTGTGTGTGTGTGTGTATGTGAGAATTATAAATTGTGTTATAATACCTATAAACTTGATTGAAATGATCTCCCTTCGTTACAAGGTTAATGTATTACTCAATTTAGTCAAAGTAAATTAAATGAAAGTAAACAATTAGAGAAAACGGGGCTGCAGCAGAAATCGAACCTGCCATCGATAGGGTAGCCACTTCAATGTAGCGATGCTCTTATCTTTGAGCTGAGTAGCTGACCTTAATGCAGTAGCCCAAATAATTGCTTCCAACCAAAATTCTTTCTTTCTTTCCTTCTTTCTTTCTTTCTTTCTTTCCTTCCTTCCTTCTTTCTTTCTTTCTCTCTTTCTACATATGTGTGTGTGTGGCATACATATACATTTCACGTGCACTGCTGAAATACATCTTCAGTCACGTTCCTAATAGAAGTGCCATCAGATAACAAATCAGGAGTTGAGCCTAGTTAGGAGACTGACCAATCAACATGAACACAGGACTGTCGACCAGGGTCACTCGAAACTACCAAACTTTGGTGGTTGGACTAATTTCTATGACTTTGGATATGATAATCGGATGCAATCTCTTGATGATTTAGATTTTTTAAAAACATATTACGAGGTTGGACTAACACAAGCTATATATATATATATATATATATATATATATATATATATATATATATATATATATATATATATATATGGGGTAGCTGCTTGAACGTAGCATTGTCCTTATCTCTGTGTGTATATGTGTATATGAAAGAATGGCTTGACTTCACGAACAAAAATGTTTTGGAAAGGTTTCCTATAGCGATAGAACCATATATGACGAGGCCTGTATGCGGAATAACTCTCCAGTCAAAGCAATTATGTTTTATGGTGGAGTGCAACTTGCCGAAGGGCGACCCCACCCATCAGGAGTGTGTATCCAATTGTCCACTATATATATATATATATATATATATATATATATATATATATATATGTATATATATATATATAATAAATGTTTTTCCATGGTATTTTAATGTGAAAACTGACAAAGACTTACTCATATCATACATGATGGTGTATATTTTCTTTTCTATTTCTTATGTAACATTTGTCGAGGGGGATAACTATCAAATGCTAATCATAGAGTTACCTCCCTTTTTTTATTTTTTATTTTGTTGCAACTACGTAAAGTACCAGGTCCATTCTGGCAGAACAAAAAACAAAAAAATTCAAAGTAACATAATGGTTTTGATATGCTTGAAATAAAGTGCTATTGAAAAATCATATAGATATCCCCGTCATCTTCTGACAGCATGTATAATCTAGTTTGTTTTAAATATTCAGCTAAAAAAAATATTCCATATCTTGGATGGGCGGTGAGCAACTGGGTAGAAATTTAGGTGGATGGTGCAGATTTTTGAGTATTAATGTCCGTAATTGGCGGTAACAAATGAATCAACAGTAACATTTTCTATTATTAATTCACCGAACAGCACTGTGATATCTTGCATTATGTCTGCAGTAACAGCGTCCCACCAGACATAGAGATCGCATTGATATCTAGAAACGGTATTCGTGTGCCAAACATTTGATGTTACTTTTTCTTTATATTATTTCTATTGAAGAAGCAGCGAAAGGTGTTCATTTTTATAATTTTTTAGGAGTTGGATATTTTTGGTATCCCTTTGAATATTTACAATACAGGTGGAAGGTGGGAAAATAAGTTCCATGTGAAAGTGGGCAATAACACTGAAGAGGTTGAAAACCCCTGATGTAGAGGTTGTTAAAATCAAAGTCGGTTTAGAAGGAGATGTTTATAGCAGTAGTTCGATGACAAATTGTATCATTTTACAAGTGGTAGCTGTTATTATGGTTTTCACCCACTCTTAAACAAAGACATCAAAGCAAACATGGCTAAATTTTCTCGCGCGTTACTTTGTTGGAGCATAAGCAGTGTCTGGTTAATACCAAGATTCGAGAAGAAGAAAGTTTACTTTCACGAGTTAATGCAGTGCTCCAGGAAATTGGAACTGTCAGTAATCTTGTATCGTGAAAAGAAAAGAAGTAAAAAATTAGCCGTAAAAAATAGGAATGAAAATAAACGTCTTTTTACGATGCGAATGAAATGTGTGTGTGTGTGTGTTTTTTTTCTCCCAACTGAGATAGGAGCAGATCTCTTTTTCAGTCTGATGAAGAAAATGAAGTTTTATCAGTCATGTTGACTGACAAAAGGCAATGAGAAAATTTTGATTCTCCTTTTAAGGGGTGAAGAGGCATTAACATGGTTAATACATGATAGCGCACATACTAAAAATACTACAACTACAACAACAACAACAACACAAATAATAATAATTATAATAATAATAATAATAATAGTAGTAGTAGTAGTAGTAGTAGTAATTATGATTATTTTGGAACTTTGATGAATTACGTTAAGGTTCTCAAATTCATTTTACTTTTAGATTTTGACTTAAGAAGATTTACGCTATATCGGAACTTCTTAATTTTTGAAAGAAATCAAAACATTAATCAAATTATTATTATTATTATTATTATCATTATTATTATTATTATTATTATTATTATTATTATTATTATTATTATTATTATTATTATTATTATTATCAATAATAATAATAATAATAATAATAATAATAATAATAATAATAATAATAACAACATGTCACTTGTGTTTGTATATTTCGACCCGTATTACCCGAAAAAGACGTAATCTACTTAATGATAATATAGATAAGTTGCGTTCCTTAAATATTTTTAAAAAAAATCACCCACTTATATAAAACGCAGTATATTTTCATACATAGAAGCAAAAAACTCGGAGAATAGCCAAAACGAAGAGAAACTTGTGATATGTGAAGTCCAGGCAGGGACAGCTGTTGCCGGGGCCAGCGTAAGGGCACTTATTTACTTATTTGTGTATTTCGTACTCTAGTCGATGAATAACAAATAGCACGTGAATATGGATTCCAGTGAATATTTGATGATAATCTCTTTATTATTCACCGTTGATATTATTTGATAACGATATCATATTGGGATGAGAGAATAAAACAAAAGATAATTTCTGTATAGTGGCAACAAAAATTATGCAGATAGATATTTTCTCTCTGCATATGAGTCATGGTATAGTACATCAAATGAAATTGAAATAGTGCAAAAAAGGGATAGACTTTCTTCTTTATAAATGCATATAAAATAGTTGTAACGAGGGTATAAATTTTCATTGTCACAGGAGAAATATCAACCTATTAATGTAGCATGACATTCGACAAATCATAATATATTCCACAGCTGTAACTTATAAGCCAACCAACAAAGGCACAGGTTAAATGATACTGAACGACATCTGGAATTTGTTCATCATCTCTTCTATCCAACAATGTGTCGTTTATAGTGCATGGAGGATAGAGACTTCAAAGAGAAAAGAAACGTAGAATCTTTTCGACGAGAAATCGAAAATATCCCTTCCTGTTGAGCTTCCGTCATTAATAATGATGGTGAATACATTATTGATAAATGGTATTTAATCAAATTCACAGGGATTTGTTTCCATCTTCTTACTATATTTTCCAAACATGAAAATACATAATTACTTTCCGAATACCCTAATGTATGAATGACTTTGAAATTTGATTAGGAAGATAGAAAAAAGAATTGAAAACTTCAATGGAAACAAGATTTTTAGTCGATACATTGGAATTGACTTCGGGATCTAAGACTATACAATATGGATGACGCATTAAGGAAAACGAGAAGCAACAGAAAGAATTGAACTACCCAACCAGGAAACCATTGGGTTGTTGAATGTAAGGAAGAAATCTCTTAGAATACTTGAAGCAGATTCAATCAATCTCGACGAAATGAGTGAAAAAAATCAAAACAAAATAAACAGCAAAACTCCAACACTATAAACCAAAAATGAGAAGACAAAATCACGGACATCTCAAGAGACAAACTTGAACAGTCAATAACGATTTGACCCCAAAACATTGTGATAAAAGACAACAATAAGAAGGAAACAAGCTTGTTTGCTGCAGGATCAAACTCAACTCCCACCCCTGAAGATGATTACTGCAACTTTTCTGTTGTATATGTGATAAATAAAAAATCATTAAAAATTTTTTTAAATGAACGAATTTATTTATTAGAATGATACAAGCCTATGCGTATCTGTATGTTAGATTTTCATTAATAATTGCAATCAGTTATCTTGGTTCAATTAGTAAGACAACCTCCTTGCACTCAATTGGTTTAGAGTTTAAATCACATGGGGGGAACTTTACTCACGAATATAGATGCTATATATATATATATATATATATATATATATATATATATATATATATATATATATATATATATATATATATATATATATATATATATATATATAAATATAATTGTGTCATCTACGAACTGTTGTTTCTTTTTATTACAACTCATCAGTATGACTGTAGACTCGATATCCAAGTAGATGTACACACTCACATATATATATATATATATATATATATATATATATATATATATATATATATATATATATATATAGATATAGATATAGATATAGATATAGATAGATAGATAGATATATATATATAGATATATATAGTTCTTATTACAGTAGGAAAATAAAGTCAACTCCAGTTTTTGAGTTTGACAATGAGACTAAAGAATGTATGCATGAATCTGAAGTTGGATTGTGATCCTTTGTTTACAGATAGATAATGGCGAAATATATTTTCGTTAAGAACTTTTCGAAAATGGCTCTCATGATACTTCGTCCCTTCTTATCGATTATACACGGAGCAACGTATTAATAAGTTATGCAGCCATGACAGGTACTCAATTGGTATATTTTCTGTTACAAAGTGATTTTTATACTTCTGTAAATATTTATCTTCCAGCCTGTCTTCATCCCTAGATGAAGTCAACTAGATTTCACTAAGGGATTTTCAGAAGAGACCCTCATTTATCAATCCGAGAGAAATTGATGTTCTCATCACGCGGTGTGTCTGTGGTGAATTAACACCTCCCAATATCATTTTTCCTATCATGTCCTTTGAAATCCGTTTATAGCACAACACCATCATCCCAGGCACAACGTCTTTTATTACGATAACAAATTGTGGGGATTGTTTCAGCTGGAACAGCAATCGCATTTATCCACTGTTAGAGATTGTATGTATGTATCATCGTTCTCCGTTTATACACACTCATCAGGGAGGGGTTGTCGTAGGCGATTGTTTATACGAAGCTCTATAGGCTTGCCAGACCGAGCAGAACTTTGTTCTGCTTACGACACCTAGTATTTCCAAATGGTCACTCATCTAGGTACTGACCAGGTTCGACAGAAATGAATAGATAAATAAATGCAGAAAGTTGGAAGAAAGAAGATAAAACGAAGACAAAAAACGAAATACAAGTATAAACAAAACGGGAGCGCCTGAAAGTAGAGTAGTAGGATTGCACTGCCGATGGTTTTGCGAGGACTTGTTCTATTCAACGTAATTTGGCCTTAACTCCTTGGCCTCGGGGCTTGGGGTTGTCCCACAAAACATGGTCCTTATTCTGAGCGCTCAGCAGAAACATTAAGAACCAGTTTTAAAGTCTTTCTGGAGACGAGCTCATTACCATTGGGCAACAGCGATCGCTACTGCTACAGGTTAATAATTTATGAAGTAGACGGTAAAGCTATTCCTAGATGTCTGCGGTTATAGCTGATGACATTTAAGATACTGCAGTATTCACAGCACTGTTTGAAATCTCGAATAGTATAGAAAAGTTAACTACGAAGTACTAAACACTATTAAAAGTATCAAACTGTACTATTCTCCATCTGTTTGTCTGCTAAAATAGCAAAATCGTAACTCTCTCTCTCTCTCCCCTCTATCTCTCCCAAACACACACGTGCACACTTCTCTGGGCACAGATATTCAAATATTATATATATATATATATATACATATATATATATATATATATGTATAGTTGCATCTGTCTTTGGTATGTATTTACAATGAAAGAAGTGCAAACAAACGCACAGAATGTACTCACCCACATTATATATATATATATATATATATATATATATATATATATATATATATTTACTAAAATTTATGTAGTAAATTCCAACAAAGAGCTCTTAAAAATAGGATCGCACCATTCAGGTGGGTCAACAATGCCAAAATTACCCTGACCTTAAATTGAAGTTGGAGGTCACCAGATATCGGTGCTACCTACCCTGTGTTAATACTGGTGTCTGCATACCTTGGGAAACACATTTGCAGCACCTAGGGTGCAGCTGTCTACATTAAGTTTGGAAATGTCAAAACTGACCCTTTCAGAATATGCCTAAAATGGACCAGACGTCGAATTGACCTTTACAGGTCACCAAAGGTCAGTACAACTTATCCTATGTTCATCCTGAGATCAAGTAACTCTTATACACAGGTTTTCATTTGATATGCTTCCGTTGTTTAGGAGTCTTTAGAAAATAAAGTTAAGAACAAAGGAACAATAAAAAAAATTATCAAATATTCGTCGTCCTTATAGTATGAGATATGCATTATATATATATATATGTGTGTGTGTGTAAGTATATTAATAAATCTCTGGACTAATGATAGAAAATGAATTTATTTAACTAAGCAAATACTTATTTTTCAACATGATATCCTTCATAATCCCTGTACTTAATTCGATGAAGGATATTAATCGGACAGATCGAACATTAGATAGTAAACTTTTTTTTGAAAAAAAACACCTACTAACAAGCAGGTGCCAGGCTATGCAATATTTGATCCTTACCAAATCATCACTGATATATATATATATATATATATATATATATATATATATATATATATATATATATATATATATATATATATATATATATATGTGTGTGTGTGTGTGTATTTCTTCATTTATCTGTCTTCCTATGTCGGCCTGTGCCTTCAAGCTTTTATGCCCAGCCGTTATATCGATCAGCATGTGTTCGATAGAGGGCACTTGGAGTGTGTGCCCCCATCAAACGGATGGTGCTTCAAATTGAAGCTGATGTGGCAAGGTGATGGTGTGGGGGCCTCTGACGTGGTTGCAGATGCGGCTCGGTGCCGATTGAAGAGAAAATAGATCATCGACCGTTGTCTGGAAGCCATGAATCAAAACCTCCTCAGTCGAGGACCGAGGATGGGGTAGGAGCCCCTGAGGAGGTGAGTGAATGGGGCCCAATGAAGGGTGGGGCAAAGAAATCGACAAAAAAGTCAGGGAAAGAAAAAGTAAAAATTTGAAAAAGAATTAAAAAAAAACAAAAACACGGAAACCAGGGCGAGAAGAAGAGTAATCGGATAGAGTGTGTGTGGGGGGGGGGGGAACAAAGACAGAATGGAAGAAAAAAAAGAAAGAAAGGAAGGAATCAAGGTATAATAGAAGAAATAAAGAAAGAAAGAAAGAATGAATGAAACAAAGAGAAGAATCAATGTATGAATAAATAAATAAAGACGGGAGGAAAGAAAGACAAAAAATAGATAAATGAATCAATGCATAAAGAAAGAAAGAAAGAAAGAAAGAAAGAAAATGAAACAGAATGGAACACAAAAAGAAAGAAAGGAAGGAATCAATGTATAATAGAAGAAAGAAAGAAAGAATGAAACAAAGAGTGGAATCAATGTATTAATAAATAAATAAATAAATAAATAGATAAAGACAGAAGGAAAAAAAAGACAAAAATATGAATAAATGAATCAATGCATAAAGAAAAGAAGAAAGAAAGAAGATTAAACAGAGACAAAAAAAATGTAAGAAATATATAAGCAAAACGGTGCGCCTGACCGTGGAGTAATCGTGTTTCACACAATAACCTCTAAAGTAAGTTCGTTTCTGATTGGTTGCCTCACACTGACGAAAAAAAAATTGAAGAAACCTACGTTGCCAGTTCCGTAGACAGTTTTTGGCTGACGGTTACAAACAAAGAAAAAAAGAAAAAAAAAAACGAATACAACGGGAGAAATGAAGAACGAAGAGAAGAAGACAAAAATGGAAGGAAAGACAAAGGTAAAAGAACTAAACAAAAATAGGAGGAAAAGGAAAGAGAAGAAAAAAAAGAAACATGAAAATGAAGAAAAATACGGAGAAGAAAGATCAACTATTTAGGGTCGGCAGAGAAAGGAGAGTAAGGGTGCAGACGGAGAAAAAAAAGAGAGAAAGTAGTGAGTGTATAAAAATGCAAACAATCAAACAACGAGTGAATGATAAATGATTTGAAGAAATAGTTGGAGCGAAAATATGTCAGAACAACGAAGTGGCTGAAAGTGCATATAAATTGCGAATATAGACTTAAGCAAGATACATCAAAGATGGACGTAAGTGAAACAATCGCATAATTTTACAAAAGAAATACAAATGGGCTGGTTAGTCACTCAATAGAAACCATCGCGTGATAAACGTCATGCGGTAGCCTGCAGTGTTCAGTGTGATCAATTAAAAAAATGGAAAAAGCGGGTGATAAACGAATGAATTACTTCTCTCGCCTTTTACTGGATCACTTAAAAGTCCAAATCTTCAAGAAAACTTGCGTGAGCGCAGCGGGACAATAAATCAAGTGACCAATCTAGTATAAACTTATATTGTAAATTAACCCCCCCCCACACACACACACACTCACACCAAAAATCTATTATTTTGGTTGGATGGATTTTGACATAATGGAGAGTAGATGTTCAAACTTACAGTTCACTAACTCCATTGGTGTGGTCTTCATGCCTGACACATGCATAGCCTACCTGCCAGTCAGCCTACCAGCCTACCAGCCAGCCAGACCCACTTGGAAACTGAAGAAACCAACGTTGATGTCGACAGTTTTGGTTGACGGTTTCTAATAGATATGGAAGACAGGCGGAGAGAATGTGTTGATTTGAATTTCGGAAAAAAAAAGATGCCTTCGTAAAAATGAAAAAAATTTCAAAAGAATTGGTTAGGTTGTTGATAGAAAATATTTTTTAATGAAAGTCTCAACAGAAGATGGAAGAGATTTGTCGGAAAACTCAAAGACATGTGCAGTAAATTCTAATAGGCCGAGCAGAACAGGAAGAAAACACACATGAATTGAAAACACAAAATAAAAGAAGGGACAATTGTATGAAAAAAAGAAATGAATAACCATGTTAAAATAAATGATAAATTTAGAAAAAAAATCATAGGAGATAGGAGAAAATAACAGTCGGACTTAAATGACTGACCACTATAAAGAATGAAATTATGTACAAGCTTGCATTCCAATTGGAAATATAAATCACTACCACCCGTATATGCTGGGTTAGGGGTGATCAAATAAAGAGAAGGGAAAAGGAGTGATAAATGAATAAGTAACATCTATTTCTTTTGGGCTGAGATAACTAAAAGATGCTTGAATTTAAAAAAATGAAACAAAACAAGTGGGTAAAAACTATTTAGCATAAACTTACATTGCATGTTGGACCCCTCACTGAAAACCTGAGAATTTCCCTCCAAAAATGATGCCTTTTCCCTGCTCATTGAGAGGAGTGTGTGTGCAAAATTTCAAGTTTTTACGATGAACGTCAAGGGGTGGGTGAAGTCTGGATCGATAGATAGATTGACAAATAGATAGATAGATAGGCATACAGGTGTAAGAATAACCTAAACCCAGCAGTTAAACCAGTCTGTTGTGGGTAGCAGTTGGATAGATGTGCAAGAGTAGCAACAACCACACACTCATAAAAACATGCGTGAAAGATAAACAATTTGATGAATTAATTAATTTACCTTCGACGTTAAAAAATGACGGCAATACTCAAGTAATTTTGCAATCGCATTGTACTTGTAAAATATCAAACAGTATTTCGCACGGCATTCTCTTGTTTAAGGTCAATATTTTCTGAATATTAAACTAGACTGATGGTAGAATCAAGTGATGATACGGAAAAAAAATGGAAGAGTCCAGTATAAAAAAAGATTGCCAAATTGCCGTTTATCACATAAATTTCTATTTTTAAACCATAATGGAAGCATGAAATTCAATTTTTGCTACGTCATCATATGATGACGTAAAACGTGTGACGGAAAATAAACAAACAAATAGATAAATACACCTTGTATTTTATTATGCGTGGCCGTATAGCAAAGAGGTAGAATAGAGAAAGAAAGAGAATGTTTGATGAAAAGCGAGCGAATAGATTACTAACTAAACAAAGAGACCTATTCAAACCAAGTGGATATCGTAGATTTTACAGTTAACAAACGTGCCGATGTAAAAAAAAAACAAAAAGATTGTTCAACGAAGGAAAAAAGAAAGATCTTTTCGCATTAAATATCGGTATTCGAAATCATGGACTTCACGTCGATTCGAACTCCGAATGCTGAGACCAGACGAACATTTTCTACCGTCTAAAACCAACATAGAAAGACTTTAGGGGGTAGGAAGGAAGGGGAATAAGGGAAGTAAAAAAAAAAAGAAAAAAGAAAAGTAAAGGATGAAACTGAAAGTTAAAAACGTGACAAGGAAGAAGTATCAGAGAATCAAAAGAAAGACAAGAAGAAAATATTGAAAAAATAAAAAAACAAAAAACACGAGAGAAATGTTCAGCCAAAGGAAAAAGATAAAAAGCTCATTTATTTCATCGACAGGAAAACTGATAAACCCGGCAAAGCATTTCTCCACCCTAAGACAATTAATGAACCAACAATTTCCTTATTTCCAATGTAAATAAAACACAGCGAGAGAAAAAAAAGAAAAGGACGTCAAAAAGAAAATACGAGATAAAAAGAAGTGAATATGAGATATCGGTACAATTTCTTGGCCGATTTGTTTATTTGCGTTGGCATGATGTGTGTGTGTGTGTGTTTGTCTTCATGTGAATATATTTATGTATGTCGTGGTGGATTTGTAATCGTCTTTGTGTGTGTAGATACTAATCTGTGTTAACGTACATTACTCTATTGCGTGTTCGAGCCCAGTTAAAGGCCAGGACTTAAAACTTCAAACGATTATCTCCATTGGTGCAACGTCATCTTGTTTGAAGATTGGCACAGAGCTGAGCTCCGATTCTACGTTGGCCTTGTTAGATGTTATGCAAGACTAAGCTACAATTACTTAATTTTTCTCCTCTCTTCCTCTCCTTCTCTCTCCCTGTCTCTCGGTCTCTTTGCCTTTCTGTCTCTGTTTCCTTCTCTCTTTCTCACTCTCTCTCTCTCTCTCTCTTTCTCTCTCTCTCTCTCTCTCTATATATATATATATATATATATGAAACAGGTGTAAGTGAGAAAAAACTCACAGAGAGGTAACTTACAACAAAGAGCCAGTGGTTTAACAACATACTGATAAAGAAAATGTCAACACTATATCCTGCTAATTTGCAGCCACTAATAAGCACCGTATCTCCACAAAATAAAACAAAGAAAACATAACAAGCAATGCTCAACCACTACACAAAGAAAGTGAAAAAGGAAAACATACATAAATAAAATAAGAGGAAGATCCTACAACCTAGAAAAAATAAAGACGTCCCCCGACCCCGAAAAAAATGTTCTAAATAGGGATCCAAAGCAAACTGAATCATTTACCCAAAGAAGCCCGAACAGGACGGAAACATAAAAGTTTTTATATAGTGAATCAACCAGTTCATCATACTTTGAGCTCTACTCTAAGTCAACTTGAAGTTTAATGCTGAATGTATCGAGCAATTTATTACACATCGGATGCTCTATTTTATCATATTGAATTGTATTCAAGCTTTGTATTTTGTGAGTGTATATATATATATATATATATAGTTTGCGTATTAGTAAAAAGGACAGTGAAGGTAGATAACAATATAAGTAAATGACTATCCCTTCTCTAAGGTTGAGCACTCTAAGGTAGGGCACTTATCTACTATAAGCTACTATGCAATGCTCTTCCAACTCTGGAATGGAGCACTTTGGTAGATGAATTATGCTTAAGTAAATATATCACTTAATTCGGTCCTACTAATCGTCCAGTTGCGCATAGGGCAGGGGTAGAGCATCTACCTCTATATCTGAAGTAAAGGTTTCGACTCTACCCGACGGTACTGGAAGGATACTGGATAGTTTATAGAGTTGTAATACAACGGAGCAGCTGACTGTAGATGATACAATTATCAATTATATATATATATATATATATATATATATATATATATATATGATTGTATCATCGATAGAAAATCATTACCGGCAATTATCAATTTTACATATATATATATAAAATTAATTATTGTATCATCCACAGACAGCTGTTTCATTGTATCAAAACTCTTCAATATATATACATATGTATATATATATATATATATATATACTGATCCCTCATCGTTAAATACGTTTCCGGATAACGTACGTAAGTGAGCCCTGTTTCAAAAAGAATTAAATGATACGTAGAATAAAATAACATGTATCAATTTAGTATGTAATGTCCTTCCCTTTTAATTCCTTTGAATGTTTTTGTCCTGAGGGTAAATTTATGGGTAGCTTTTTATGGACAGAGGAGTCTATGTTGATAAATTTTGAAAATGATTTCCTGATTAGTTTTTTGTTTAATATTAGGTCAACTTTTCCCAATAGCGTTCAAATCTGGACTCCGACCGGATCAAAAGATAAGCATGGTAGACTTGTTCTGAAGTCATTTTCGGTGTTTTTTGCAGCGTAGGAGGGAGCATTATCTTGTTGATAAATACATTTTGATTGTTCCTCTTCAGGAAAGAACTTCTCAATTGTGGTGAGCAAGCAAGCCTCTCTGCAATATTCTCCCGTATTCAAAAGGATTACTTGACTCTTTACAGTAAAGCAGCTTACCGCTACCAGCAGCTAAAAAGATCCTCCACACCATGAAACTTCCTCCCTTCTGCTTAACTGTGGCAAAAATGCATTTACTATTGTATTTCTAACAAAATCTTCAAACTCAACTCTTTGAAGCATCACCATATAAATGAAATCTTGATTCGTCACTCCACACAACTTTGCTGAACCACTATGAATCAAACATCCCTGATACGGCTCGAAATTCCATTCTGTCTGTGATGCTTCTCTGAGACGGCAATGACTTCTTAACACATATACCAGACTCAAAACTTGCATTAGAAAACCTTGAAGTTATTATTCTTCTCGAAAGGGTCTTGTTTTCTGGGGTCTTGAAATTCTGTTGACAGATTTTGTACGCTTTTCCCTGTTTTTTTTTTTTTCTGAACTCTAAATCTCGACGGGTGGTCATCCTTGCATATCGAGACCCTGAGCCTTCTACGTCCTTTCTTTCTGACAACATTACCCTCTATTTCGAAGCGTTTACCTATTTTGATAGAGAAACAGAGATAAGCTCTGCCTTTGGGATCTTGCTAATTTCAGAATAGCTACAGTTGGTCTGAAAACGTTGGGCTTGGCACATTTCTCTTGCCCCTATTTTATACAGATGAATTGTATTTAAAGATGCTAACAAGCTTCTCTCAGAAAGCGTTATTCAGTCACACACGTTTACATGTGAAAGATTGAAGAGAGAGTTTTTTTCCTTTTTTTTTTTGTCATTAGTGAATTGTATCTGCACAGATCCCAAATGAATTTTAACCGACTAAGCTGAAAAGAATTGCCAGAGTTGATCCGCGTGAAATTTTATCAGTAACATCTAAAAAGAAAATATTGAAGAGAAAGTAACCACACCCCTGAAAACACAGAGACACAGAGACACAAACTCAAACAGAGAGAGAGAGAGAGAGAGAGAGAGAGAGAGAGAGGACATACATACATACACACACAATATATATATATATATATATATATATATATATATATATATATATATATATATATATATGTGTGTGTGTGTGTGTGTGTGTGTATAAGTTTGTTAATCACCCAATGTGATTGATTAGGTGTTAAGGGACTTTCCAAACCTTTGCGACACACAGGTGTTTGAGAATATAATTAATTTTACAAACATATTTAACTGGCCGATTTGGGATAAAAAAGGGTTCTCCTTGAAGTCAGTCTCTTCGCAGACTTGTAAAATCTGTTAAACTTTTGAGAATAAATATCTAGGCGTTGGACATTAGTTTGATAGAATCATTTCGTTACATTTACCATAAGCGTAATGTACTGAAGTATATATGTGAATTAGGTGGACACAGTCCATTCTCAACCACTTGACAATGTCATGTTTGCACGTTGGTTGGCTATATAGATGGTAGCGTGCTGGTTTTGTAAATGAACGGGAACTGGGTGCCAGCCTAGGGCTCTGGAAATGGAATAAATAAATAAAACATTTTTCCATTGATCGAGTTCTAAATATGTCGAAAGAAAATCTAGTTACTATATACATATATATATATATATATATATATATATATATATATATATATATATATATATATATATAAGTACATAATGCATATATTTTCTCAATATGTAACAAACAAACAAACAAACAAACAAACAAACAGAAAACAAATGAAAACAGATTTTATCTGTTATAGATGTTTAATTACACTGCTCAAGATTTCACACAGTAAACAGAGCTGTTAATAAATAAAAAAATATAATATTTACAAGGACATGTACCTGGTGCCTCGTACACTCATCAGCAAAATCTGACAGAATAATCATGGATGCGTTATATCATTTGAAAATCCATTTGAAATAGCCTCCCGTTAGAATACATAGAATGGGTCATACGGTCTAGACAACGTAAATATAATAGAAATGAACCAGTTTTTTTTTTAATTTCTACAAACTATTTATAAGTTCTAGGAGTTTTTATCAGGCGATTGTGGTCGTTTCTTTGTTTATGTTGCGAACACGACTTCTCCACCGATCCATTCTTGGACCTTCTTCAGATTTATCATCCGAATGGAATGGTGTCTGATGTGATTTTTATCCAATAGCAGCAACGATTACAATGTAGGATCCGGATGTTTCGCTTATTTTTCCTCGTTAGGCCAGAACCTCCATACCTCGACCCTGTAGAGTAGCGGAAGTACTACTGGAGAAAATTATCTGTTTACTGCAATTACATTTGGATAGTACACATGAAGAAGGTCGTAGAACGGATCAGCCGAAATGTTATGTTAACATCATAATCAAGAAGGAGCTTAATCACCCGAAAAAAAAACCTCTTTGAATGTTTAAGAACCTTCTAAAAACCATAGCATATTTGCAATTTACGATCTAGTTCAATGATTTGGGATTTATTATCCATCCGTGTTATAATGCGAACCGTTTTATAACGCAGGTGGACGCCTGTGATATCATCTTCATTAATTTCGAGGACTGATTAAAAGTCAAGATGACAATCAAACGTTACAGACCGACAACTCCCCGAAACAATCAGACGGACTGACTGTGAAAGGTCCATCTGTTAGTTTAAGACAAAAACGTATCGAGATTAGGAAATGAAATCCAAGCAGATGGACGGAGTGAAATTTTACGACAGAAAGCACCGACTGAAATGATTTAGGTGCTGCGACGAGGTGCTAAAAGTAATAACAGGTCCTAATAATAAAAGAAACTGATTTAATTAGAATAAAAATGATTTCCTTCTTGAAACTGCCTCCCAACACCGGACACCACCAATGACAGGTATCACTCTTGCATCCACGTTCTCTTTTGGAGTAGCCAACCTATTAACAATCAGCTCCTCGCAGGCTTTTAGTGTCTGTCGTTCTCTCCTCTCGACTCCCCTCCCTCCCTCTCCCATTCTCTGTCTCTCTCTGTCTCTGTCTCTGTCTCTCTCTGTCTCTCTCCCCGTGTATGGTCGTGCACTTTCCTTAATTCTATCCATCCCTTGCTTAACCCCATAAATACCTATAGGTCTA
This sequence comes from Thysanoteuthis rhombus, assembly GCA_963457665.1. Classification (NCBI taxonomy): domain Eukaryota; kingdom Metazoa; phylum Mollusca; class Cephalopoda; order Oegopsida; family Thysanoteuthidae; genus Thysanoteuthis; species Thysanoteuthis major. Next base: position 57,132,024 of record OY735216.1, on the reverse strand, counting down.
TATTTAGTCCACAAAAAAATTGCCTTAGAAAATATACCAACAGAAGAAACTGGACCAAATTACACATGAACATTCTCATGGTGATAAGAAACAAGCTTTCATGATTTTCTTTGCGACAAATAAATTAGCTTTACCATGCTAATATACATTCATTAACCCATATTTCTAATTATACCAAGATCAGACTTCTGGAATAAAAGGGTTAATCCAATAATGTGCGATTCTCTAAATAACTTTTTTGTCCTTTGACAGAAACAAATTGATGCAATAAACAATGACTGATCTTTTGAGCCATTGGTATATATTTATCTACATTTCGTACGTACTGTATTTAGTAAGTATAGCAGGCACAAAGTACAATTCAGGAATGATTGAAAAAAATAATTTTTTATACCTTTATAGAAAATAAAAATATAACACGACGCGACTGAGAAAATTGATACTAAGTATCATTAGTCGTGATAGTAGTTGCAAGAGGAGGAGGTTGAGGAAAACAACATGTTTAAATAAGCGTTCCAGTTACAAGTCTCACAGTGCGATGCACGCAAGGTACAAAGAGGAACTCTCTACTGGGGAAAATAAGAATGTTGAAGAGGTAAATGGAAACAAATTGAGGCGTAACTTCGCTTAAATCTGAACTCCTAAACAGCACCAGTTTCAGTCATACGATAAATTCGCAAATCCTTCTAGGGGCTCTTACGGGTATAAATATGTAAGAAGTAGATTTTGTAGCCATGTTAGAATGTTGATCGTAATAAACGAAACTCCGCAGTAATTAAGTCTGTGTAATTTCTCCGAGTGAAGTAAATTTGAAATTGTTCCTGACATTTGTCTGGTAACTGACATTCACTAAATCAAAGGAATTAGCGTATTAATTAAAACAACGTTATTTTGAAATAATTAACTGCCACATAACTATTGTTAATCTAAGCTTGACAATCGAAGGGGAATGTTTTTTTGGGGAAAAAAGCACCCAGAGCTGAACTGGGTTAATGTATCTGTCAATTCTTTAAATCTATGTAATAATTGAAGACTGATTCGGCTTACCTGGATTTCATCAATCAGACTCCGTAACTTGTAGCTAGAGGCATTGAATTTAGGGACCCGTAAAATGTGCTGAATCAAAGAATGCAAAATATATATATATATATATATATATATATATATATATATATATATATATATCCAGGTGATTTGCAATTGATTAGTAGTGGGGCCTGCATTCATTCCGACCTATACCCGTTTTATAATGACTGATTTGTCAAGGGTGATAACCATTAAATGCCAACTAAGATGTAATCTCATTCATTTATTTGCAAAGGTGTAAAATCCAGGTTCATTCTGGTCTCATTAGATTACAGTATTTTTTCTGTCAAGTGAGCCCCAATGAGTCTCAGAGTTGTCTACTTGAATCTAATACTAAGAGTAAAAGTATTTGTTCGAAACAGAGGCGGGGCCGTTAGAGGCGAAGCACAGGAAAGAGAAAATATTTGAGTAAGAAATAGACTTAGAAAAGGGAACATAACACGCAGCAACACACGAAAAGCTATCAAAGACTTACAGGGGGAAATCGACTCAGAAAATTGATTGAAAGACGGATACGAATTGACTGAGATTGATAGATAGATAAATATGGAAATACCAAAATAGATAGATCGATAGATAGATAGATAGATAGATATGAAAATGCCGAGATATATAAAGATAGATAGATATGCATTTTTAAATTCGCTCTAATGGTCGAAGATGATACCAGGGTTGAGGACTTGACCGAGGATATTCAATTCTTCGATCTTTTTTTTTTATGTAATGTTCTTTATTTGTTTTTTATCTTATTAGGAATTCATTTTGGGAGAAAAAGCTACGTTTTATAATTCATACTGATTTTTTTTTTACTTGACGGATAGAAGAAAAGAATTAAGAAGTAAAGAAAAAAATATAAGAGAACGTCAAAAAAAGAATATTTTCATTTGATGAAGTAGGAATAATGAATTCGCTATCCAGGACGTTTTACTGGTGAGGTTTAATTTTCTTTTTATTGTTTATGTAGATATGTAGATTTTTTTTCATAATCGTTCTTTCAGATTTTTATTCTTATCCTCACCAATACCTTTTTTTCTGAATGCGTTCGAATATGAGGCTGTTAACTCATTCAGTTTCCGTTTTTAGATGCCTTCACGTATCTCTACTACTCACTCCGTCGGTTCCCAGTCAACTAATATAATATGATATAATATAACATAATATAATATAATTGTGACGAAATAAAATTACACGGGAGAGTTGAATGAAAAAGTACGTCATCAGCGTTCACAATTATGGGATTATGGACAGAAATTGTCTTTGTTTTTAAAAAAATTTGATTTGTATCATTTATAGCTTCCCTGTTCGCAATTCCCTTTATCCGCGGTTTCCCTTTCAGAGTTTCCCCGCCCTATCCGCAATTTCCCTTCCAATGGTTTGTGGACGCATCTTTAGAATTCTATTCTTGTTCTTTTTCCTTTGGTTTGTTACCCATCCTTCTTCTGAGTTTCATTCTCTGCCTTCACAGCCACCCTCGTTTTTTTTTTCTTTCATTCATATTTCTGTTTCTCGTTTTTCTTTTGATATTTTCTTTCGCTTTTCATTTCCTGTTGGTCTTTTTGTTTTTCTTCTTCTGTTTTTCATCTTTCAGCTTATTTCTTTCTTTATTTATGTGTTTCTCGTTTTCCCTCTTTTCGTGCACTTTTTTCTTTTCCTCTGTTTTGTTTCTTCTCTCTTATAAATACTCCCTCTCTTCTCTATCTAATTGCAACTCCCCCTTTCCTCTCTCTATTCACAACTCCCTCTTTTCTCTCTTTTATCACTACCCCCTTTTACCTCTCTCTCATCGCAACTCCCTTCTTCCTCACGCTTATCACTTGTCCCTTTTTCCTTCTCTAATCTGAACTCCCTTTCCCCATCTCTTTTAACACAACTCGCTCTTTCTTCTCTCTTATCACTGGTCCCTCTTCCCTCTCTCTCTCTCCCATCCAAACTCCCTTTTCCCCCTCTCAATACATCTTGCTCCTTCCTCTCTCGTCACAACTACCCCTTTTCCATAAAACCCCATACCCCCCCGTTCTCATGACTATTTCATCAGACATTCGATGAAACCAAATGAAAGTGAAAAAAAAAAACGCCCGAGCGAGGGGTAATCGAAGCTGAAGTAAAAATGGAGATCAAAGTTTTAAAAAACGAAAATGCCACCAATAATTGTTTTTTTCTTATCGGTTTTAAATTTGCCAAATATAACATTAATATTATGATTTATTTAGTTGTTGTTGTTGTTGTCGTCGTCCTTTGAATGATGATGATGATGATGATGATGATGATGATGATTATCATCGTCATCATCATCATCACGAGTTCTCATTTTGACTGTCCATTGTCAATTATTCATTGAAATCAGTTGCTGCAACTATTATTAATATAACGAAGAAGAAAAAGGGGCTTTCTCCTTCATTATATTAGTGATAGTCGCAGTAACTGCATTTTCAACGAATAATTGCCAAAAGACAGTCAAAATGAGAACTCATGATGATGATAATGATGAAAGGAAAAAATGGTGACGACAATACGGAGCAAAAATGAGCATCACCATTTTCATTTCTAGAGGCTTTTTTTCTCGGTCAGTCGGTCTGTCCGGTAGTCCTAGTCATGTTAACGAATATAAATAGGGAGGAAAGAAGAGATTTGATGTCCTTGAAAGGTGTGATGTCATTAGAAAGCGTGACGTCATTAAAAGGAATAACGTTTTTTTTTTCTTTCTATCAGCTGCTAATAATATCATAATAGAATATCCAAGGTCCACTTGAGAGCCGAAAATAGCCCCCAATACGCCCCAAATCGCTATTTACAATGTTCACTATTACAGCCAGGGGCGTCAACTAGAGTGAGGGTAGCAAACGGGATATTTGCCCTTCCCTGGATCAGACCTGCTCACTTAAGGTGAGAGGCATTGAAACTTTGGATCTCATAATCAATGAAGGATAATGGTGCTGTACAATTGTTTTACGTAATCCCAACGTAACGTCATCATCATCAGTCTTTTAACGTCCCGTTGGACATAGACCTTCCCCAGGATTTGCCACACTTCCCTATCATGGGCGTTACGGAGCCAGTACTTCCTGAATTTGTCTAGCTCGTCTCTCCATCTAACATTTTGCCGGCCTCGGTTGCGCATGTGGTCTCGGGGGATCCATGTTGTGAGTCGCGATGTCCATCGATTGTCTGCCATTCTTGCAACATGGCCAGCCCATTGAGATTTTTAATGGATTCTATGATGTCCTTAACTCTTGTCTTGTGGTCTCTCCATGTGAGGCCCAGTAACGTACCCGTATAAAAAGATGGTATTTATTCTTCGCTGGTACCAGGGTTACTTTCTTAGATATATTTCGAATATATACTTAGCCTTCCCTGCAAAAAACAACCCTTTGTCTTCCTTTGGAAAAGTGTCAAGGGATAAGGAATGCAACGACAGAGCACTTGCCGTAGAATGATATGGAAGGCCTCTAAGTTCGTTCTTCGCTTGGAATTTATCCTTGTTTTTTTAAATAGTTGCCAAAATACATTTGACAACGGTGTTTATGATGGAAATGATGGAAAAAACATCAACCTCCCTGTTCTATGCTGCCTTTTCTTTCTCCCATCAATGGAATCCCCATAGCCCCACAAATGGTCTGCACGATCAACCAGCCTAGCTAGCTACAGATTTCTCCTCTCTTTGAGTGTCTACATCTATGTAGATGTATGTCTCTGGGTGAGTGTCTCTGGGCACCCCTTGGCACATATTTCTGGCTCCACCTTGAAACTAAGCATGAATACCACTACTAGGCTCCATCTGAAAACGTTAGTTCTGGTACATGCGCAGGCTATGGTAATTCACTTATGCAAGGTACGGATATCTCTCTTGTTTCTGCCTTGCAACCGTTTTCTCTTTTTTTCTCTTGCTTTTATTTTTTACCTCTGCCGAAGAAGTGCCCATCTGTATATCTGTCTGTTCGTCGCAACAATATCTCCGTAAGTCCTCGGTGAATTCCAATGTTATTTCGTGTAATTAAAAAAAAATGATTCAATTTTAGGACAGATCCAGGAATTTTTTCTACCGGCACCGTGGCTGTTTATTCGCACCACACAATATCTCCTGTAGTTTTCAATGAATTTCAATGACATTTTGTCGAAGCGTTGTCCATAGGCTGGGGAAGAATTGATTAAATATTGTAGAGAACCCAGAAGTTATTTTACAGTTACAGCCCCTGCATTGTAATTATTTACGCAGTGAGTTTCATTCTGTTTTTTGTGGCAATAGCATTGATAGATATGAGCGCTCTCTGAGTGCTCTCTGGGTCGGAATTCAATTTTTTTATTTCATTTTTGTTCTTTCTTGTCTGATTGTCTGACTTAGTTTCTTTTTCTCTGAATAATTCGTTCTTCTTTTTTCTCTGTCTTCTTTACTTTTGTACTAGAAAGCCGGCGATCAAAACTATCAAAATATGTTTCTTTAGTTTTCAAGTTGGTCTGGCTGGCTGGCTGAATATGAATATATCACGCGCACAGGCCATACCAATGGAGCTAGAAGGCTGAAATTTTCAACATTTATGTTCTATTATGACTAGAAAGAAACACTTTTTTTGTTGAAAATTGCCCCTTAAGTAGTTTTTTTCTTGTGAACATTTGCAATGTAAATTTATGCCTAATTGATTTCTTAGTTTGCATTCGCGTACATTTGTCATTTTGAAAATTCAGTCTTTTTAGTGATCACTACCCAACGAAGGGCGAGAGAAGTAATTTATCCATTGATCACCTTTTTTTCTAGATTTTTAATTGATCACCCCCAGCATACGGCCAAAAGACGTCGGCAATGTGACAGTTTCTACTGACTGACTATCCAGACTTTTCTTTTTCAGTTCTTTCCTGTTTTTCCACCTTTAGGCTCCTTTTCCCCACTTTTTCCCTTCTAGTTTATTTCTATCCTTTTTTTGTGTTTCATTTTTTTTAGAAATAGTCAATCAAAACTGTCACGAAAACTGTCAACGTAGGTTTCTTCAGTTTTCAAGTTCATCTGGCTTGCTGGTTGTGTATGTATCTATTACGCCTATGAGCCACATCAAATTGGGCTAAAGGTTGAAAAAAACAAATATATTCTCCTTATTATGTCTAGACATTACGTTTTCCTGTTGTTGAAAATCCCTCCACTGAATAGGTTTTAGGGCGGTCACTTTGTAATGTAGGTTTATGCTAAATCGGTCCCTAGCTGGTGTCTGCTCGTTTCTTGAAAATTCAGACATTTTAGTGATCACAGCCTTACAAAAAGTGAGAGAAACGAGTAATTTTTTTTTATTGATCTTTCTTTTCCCCAATTTTTAATTGATCACCCCAGACACAGCATGGTCACATAATGGTTTCTATTGATTGACTTTTCTTTCTGATAACATCTTTCTTTTCCGCAATTTTCTCTCTTTCAGATTCGCTGTATATTTTGTTTTTGTTTAATTCTTTTGTTATTTTCTGTCGCTTTATTTCCTTCTTTGTATCCTTTCTCTTCTTCATTATCTCTTCTATGATGTTTTGTAGGTTTAATTCTTTTTTTTTTCATTTTCATCCCAGTAATGTCCTCTTTAGTCTATTTCCGATAGTCTCTTTATTTACATTGCATCATTACTAATGTGAGATTTTAGCATTTTGCTCTCCCATATGACAGAGTGGTGTCAAGTTACTTCTTCAATGCCACGATGGTGTATCCTTCCCAACTCTCATCTGACCATCTTCATCTCTACCCTGAGCAGAGCTATCAAGAAAGCATTCCATTTAGCAAGTAGAATATTACAAGTCCATTAAATGCAATATATATATATATATATATATATATATATATATATATATATATATGTGTGTGTGTGTGTGTGTGTGTGTGTGTGTGTATGCTCACGTAGTGACTCAAAATCCTATTCTCGTTTTCTTTTTCTTTATCATCGCATCAATCACTCTCTCTGTCTCTCTGTCTCACTCTCTCTCTACACACACACACATATGTGTGTTTAGAGAGAGAGAGAGAGAGAGAGAGAGAGAGAGAGAGAGAGAGAGAGAGAGAGAGAGAGAGTCTTTGAAATTTTGTACGTTACCGCTAAAGAAGAATCATTATTTCAGAACTTTTATCAATTATATACATGTGACGAGTCAGTTATTTTCCGATCACTATTAATCAATTGTGTTCAGTTTATTCTGTGTTTTATACAGAATTCATTTTCATTACTGTTATTTGAATTCAGCTCATAACATTATACACCTAATTTCATCAACTGTTTTACCATGGATCTGTTTCAGGGATATTAAAAACAGTACGGTAATTTTACTTAGGCAAACCCTAGCTGTGCTGATCAGTCACAATCTCTCCGCGTGTATTTAGCTTTTAGATTGATATTATTATTATTATTATTATTATTATTATTATTATTATTATTATTATTATTATTATTATTATTATTATTATTATTATTATTTTTTAGATTTAAATTTATTTGAATTTTCTTTTCTTTTGTTATTCAGATGAGTATATCATTTTAATTTACTATTTACTATTACTGAATTTAGATTCAGTATATGATTATATTATATGCCAAATGGATGTTGTTTAATTTATGAATTAGATATGAATTAAATCAATCATATTGTACGGGTCCAATGTTAAATTTACGACTGTAAGTGAATATATATGTAAATTTGCTGTATATCATTGGTGAGAATTGCATTCTACAGCACTACAAATGACTACAGTGTATATCTTTATGTTCATATCAGCAAGGTCAAATGCACAGATTCATCATAATCAGCCTTTTAACATCCGTCATTGGACATAGACCTTCCCTAGGACTTGTCACACTTCTCTAACGTGGACGTTGCGGGGCCAATACTCTCTGAATTTATCTAGTTCGTCTCTCCATCTTGTATTCTAACGGCCTCAGTTGCGCATATGATCTCTGGGGATCCATGTTGTGAGTCATGATGTTCATCAGTTGTTTGTCATTCTTGCAACATGACCAGCCCATTGCCATTTGAGTTTTCTAATCGATTTTATGATGTTTAAATTCCTGTTTTCCCTCTGTTATGCTGTCTTGTGATCTCTTCATGTGAGGTTGAGCATAATTCTTTCATGTGCACCTTGCTTGATTCTCAGTTTGCAGATCAGTCTCTTGGTTAGGATCCATGTTTCAGCTTCATAAGTAACTATAGGGAGGGTACATCGGTTGTATACTCTTATTTTTGGACTGATGGGACTTTCTTGTTTCTGAAGATTGAGTTTGCTCTGCCGAAGGTTTGCCATCCTAGATTGATTCTTCGTTTGATTTTATACAGATTGATCCTTGATAACACTACTAAGAGCTTGATGCAATATAATCATCTGGAAGGAAAGGGTTTCAAGGGTGAAGCAAGCACTTCCGTACGATTATTGCTAGATTCGAGTGCATAAATAAGTACATATATATGTATATACAAATATATGCGAATGAGCATATATATATCATTAAAATGCTTAAAAAATCTCTCTCTCTCTCTCTCTCTCTCTCAAACACACGGACGCACACACACACATTAGTTTTTATATCCCTGAAACGATTACATGGTGAACAATGGTGAACAAATAGTACCACAGCATTATAATAATAATTCTGTATTAGCACCTTGAGATCAGAGATAAATAAATGAATATATATATATATATATATATATATATATATATATATATATATATATATATGTGTGTGTGTGTGTGTGTGTGTGTGTGTGTGTGTGTGTGTGTGTGTGTGTGTGTGATAAATATATACATATATTTCCATGATAATTATCTCTCACATATCACACTCATATATATAAATTGTTTTTAAATCCCCGGAACGATTACATGGTAAGCAACAAGAAAAATTCACACATCGTACTATGATATCAAATTCTGTGTAAGAAAAATAAAAACCACTGGAAAAAAATTACATTAACAGATATTGGGAAATAAGTGGCTGAAATGAAATAGAATTTCATATATCAAGTGTTTGAAGCTGTGAAGCTTTCTAGGCTCTCTCTCTCTCTCTCTCTCTCTCTCTCTATATATATATATATATATATATATATATATATATATATAGATAGATAGATAGATAGATAGATAGAGAGAGAGAGGGAGAGAGAGAGAGAGACAGAGAGAGAGAGACAGACAGACAGACAGACGGACAGAGACACAGAGAGAGAAGCTATAAGCGAGCACCTGGGAGTCAGCTAGTGACGTGCCTATCTGTCCCACCTATTTCAACCTCATCGACAATAATGCTCGTAATATTATCTCCCCTTAATTTGGTAAACGATGCTCTGATCTATATCAATATTCATAAAGTAATCATTTTTTTTCTCCATTGTGTTTGTTTATTTTACCCTGTTTTTTTCAAGCGGTCTTTTTCTGTCTCCCCGGGACGTGACTCTTGTCTGGGTTCAATCCTAGAATAGACTATTATTTACTTCTCTTGCTATTCATTCATTCATTCGTTTCTTGTCGCTCGCAGCCAGGCCAGTCAGAGGGTTCGGGGCGTGGGGTAGAGGGAGATAGGTGAGGCCCTCGACGTGCGTTATTCAGCGCTGTGTAGAAATCATTTTCGTTCCACAAGGATAAACTGAGTCTCCAAGGGAGGCTGTCTACATGATTTGCACTTCATTACAGCATCTAGTATACCCAATTGGTCACCCATCTAGATTCTGACTAGGTTTGACATTGCTTAACTTTGATTATCTTACAATTTTGGCCGTCATTTTTTTTTGCATTGACTTCATTGACTTAAAGAAAACAATGAGCATAAACCCCAGTCAATGAAACTGAGAAGTTGGAGTTTCTGAAAAAGAAAAGATGTTAAAAAAATGAGTTCAGTAGTTCCTCTCCAACCATCAGAAACTATATGCGTAAAAAATAAAATTTCATATAATTCTGTGCTTGTGTGTTTGCATAAATATTTATACGAAAGAGTCCAGACTACTTTATAGATGTTCATGCAGAAATATGATAGAATATACATGCATGTCATTGCAAATTGTATCTGTATACAGTCACATTTTCAGGGCTACAACTTTGAAAATGTCCCTGGGTTCACCTTCTAAAAATCAGAAGATCACTTTTTTGGTCTTTACGGTCATTTTGCGACTAACAATTCCCAAATCTTGTGCTGGTATCCATTTTTAGATAATTTCAGATGTAAGATCTAGTTTTTTTTAGATAACTTTGAATGATTTTTTAGATAAGTTTTAGTACTAGCGTGGGCTATAGGGAAACATTTATGTGAGCAACATTTTATATATATTTGTGCAATATGAATGTATGAATATGTGTGCGTGCATGTTGATATACTTATTTTTATTCAATGAATAATCTATACCTTTTAGTGTATTTTACAAGTATAGGGAAAGACTGTCCAAAACCTTTAACACGTCATGTGCCTACCTCTACGTTCATATTAAAATTTGATTTTTTTTCTTCTGATATGTTGACCTTAAGGGCTCATGTGTCAACGTATGTGCCTCTATCCGTATTCAAGCATGAAGGCGACATTTAACTACATATTTTTCCGCCCACAATTTTTGCGTAAAGGACAAAGTCAACAATAGCAGAAAATCCAATGTAAAAGTACAGATTACTAAGGAACATTCTATCTTTCGTGTTGTTTGTTTGAAAGAAAGTAGATGTAACATAAGTTGGCTGTGTTGTAGCCAAACAAAATCTAAAGGTACAACGATGAAGATCAAAGCATATAGAACGATGACATTAGTTGCACTTCTGGGTTTTGGAGAGTGAGATCGATTATCTTTCGAGATTCTCTCTTTTCGCAATATACTTTACTCCTATAAGTACAGTAGAATATATCGGAGAAATGCGTGAATCTTTAATTCATATCGATCACCATGGAGGGTAAAGGCTTTGGTCATTTGATTGCATAGACGTCTGTTGCCACTTTTCTAGAGGGGGGCAGCAAAAAGGATATGAATATATTGTTATGAATATATCGGTAGCAAACCTATTACCAGCGAATAATAATACAGTCATTTCATGTGGGAACATCAAGTTTACATCACATCAAACGACTGTAGTGCTTTTATTCTTTATTTGATTATGAGGTTCTATCTTTCAAAAAGGGGATCAAATACCCTGTTTGCTCCTCTCCTTGTTGAAGTCCGTGTTTGATTGGAAATTCCCCTCTCGTCGCCAATACAAGGAAAGAAACACAATGAAGTCATCTACAAATTAGTAGTTTGACAGAAATTTTATCTGGTTTTGACAGACCGACCCTTGTTCTTTTCACGTATCCTTCTTATTGGGTGAAGAATCGTGAACTAATGTTTTATTATTCTCGAATATTTTTCGCCGTCGTCTTAATTTTCAGTGATGAAAACTACAAGTTAGGATGAAGGTTAAAAGTCAAATTCAATGAAATATTGACTTTCCATTGAAATCTAGTTCAGTTTTGTGAACGACCTAAATGTGGTTGACCTGGGCCAACTATTTTGAACTTGGTGTCACCTTTCTCACTTTAATCCGCCTGGAATAAAAGATTATGAATGGCATTGTTGATCACATGGGGATTCGGATAAATACGTTTAAAGAGTTCTGCCTGGTCGGGGAAGTGAAAAGTTGCTCAAGCTCACGAATCCGGTCAGAAAATGGCGGCGACAAATAAGTTCAATTTACTTGCGTGCATTACTCAAAAGCACATACCTATGTCTAAATAAAAATTCACACCTAACATGAGTGTCTGCTGCTACTTTTCCAGAGGAGGAGGCAAAGGATGTATGGGGGGGGGGGTCAAACGATATATTTTGGGAGAGTGGGTCAAAAGAATGTATTTCAAGGGGGTAAAGAGGATATAATTTGATGGAAGGGGCCAAAAGGATATATTTTGGGGGGAGGGGTTCAAATGGATATATTTTGATGGAAAGGGGGAAACCATACATTTGGGATGAGGTGGTCAAAAGGGTATATTCAGAATATAACTTGGTAACAACCCTGTTGCCAGTGAATAATTTTATAGTGTCTTTGTATGAAAGTTGGGGTTACATAAAACAATAGTGCTACACAATAATCAAAACTTCAAATTTCTTAACCTCATTCGAAGGGCTGAATGCCCTGTTTGCGACCCCACGGACGCCCATTCCAAATGATAATTACATGGACGTATACTGTATGCACTTTTTATGATTAGGCTACAGACTTATCGATGAAAACACACACACTCGCATATATATATACACACACACACACATATATATATATATATATATATATATATATATATATATATATATATATATATCATCATCCTTCAACTCTCTCTTCAACACTTTCTGATACTTTTAGATGTATCCGGGAATTTGCAGAGTTTAACAGTTATCTATATTCACACCTATTAAAATGACTAAAACTCCTTACTATGTGAAAATATTGACGAATACCAGGGTGGGGACTCAACTTGTATGAACATTTCACAGTCAACAAGTTTTAATCACAAATTAATTGATTTACTCTTCTTTTCCGGAAGTTACGTCAAATTGCCTCCCCTTGAAACAGAAAATGCGTGTCTGTATTTCCCTCTCCTTCGTTGTAGAATAACACATTCAATTATATCTGTCGGATTAAATAACCGTTTCTTAATAATTCAAGAATAATTAGTTGGCAATGACAACGGGGCCACAGGCAACAGACAGACGTCCGACTTGTTGAGAAGAAAATGAAACTACCAGGAAGTGCCGATGGCCAACCGATTTAAAAATAGTGTGGGCGAGCCAAGTTCAAATTCCGACTGAGACTGACACTAATGTCCTTGAGGAGGGCGTGACTCCGACTCCTCTCCCCGGCTCAGCTATGAGTGAAATAGCGTATGGTGAAGTAAGTGAATCCATTACGAGTGTTCGTCTATCTCTACATGTCACAAAAACCTTGAAGAATTCCGTGAAGCCTAGGCAGTGACAGCTGTTGCGCTCGCCAGCGTAAGGGCATTTACTATATAGCAATAAAGCTACTAGAAGAGGAGAGAAAATATGAATGAACTCTGAGAATACTAGTGGAATCAGAATCAAATAAAAAAAAAAGACGGCTTTTTTTTATACTTGAAGTTTAGTTAACGTTTTGACGTACGAGAAAAAAAAGAGATCCATCGGTTATTTTGAATAACAATTTGATTTACAGAAAACACGATTAATTGAGAAAGGAGTAGGGTAGGCATTTTCCAGGGAGTAAAGATGGAAGTCGATTAAATTAAAGATTACTAAGTAAAACAACATCAGAATTACATTAGCAAGAGGAAAAAGTTGTAAAACTTTCTCCTGCGGGGTCAAACTCCACCGAAACTGAGGATAGTTTCGGCACCTTCTGTATTGAATATATAACAAATAGAAGATTTAAACCATGTAAGACTCGTCAATTGAGCACGGTAAGCAAGACAGTCAATTGGTAATCAGTTTGTTGTGGGTTCAAACAAGGGCGGGGCAATGTGAATTTTACATATCGGTATAAACCTCGGATTTTTGTGAAGATTGTTTTTGTTTTTACTGTTTTTCTCACTGTATGAAAATGAAGTCACCTCCAGTTTGGGAGTGACAATATTTTTTCTAGAAGAAAAAGATATCAGTCGCATGTAATGTGAAGCGGGTATTAGATATTGCAAGATATTTTTTTGAGTTTGCTCTTTATTTGAAACTCCTTGGCCTTGTGCCAGACAAGCTTCATCTTGGTTAATGCCTACTATTCATGCAAAGAGGGGGATGGGAAATATGCTGGAGAAAATGCAACTTTACCGATATATATATATATATATATATATATATATATATATATATATATATATATATATATATAATGTGTACTGTAAAGAGTGAGACGGACTCGGGGGTGAAGTGTTTAGAGGTAAGGTTTATTAATCCTTTGATGTAAATGGTCCAGACATGTTTTGGGATTGCTCCCATCTTCAGTGGTGTGTGCTATGTGAGTATGTGTTTAAAGTTGCCATGTGGAACCAGAGTCCACTATCAGGAGCTATGCCTTGTGGGTAAAATATGTTATAAGGGCTGCTGGAGGCCTCTTACTGAGTGGGAGAAATTCCAGTTATATATATATATATGTATATATATGTATATATATATATATGTATGTATATATATATATATGTATATATATATATATGTATATATATATATGTATGTATATATATATATATATGTATGTATATATATATGCATGTATATATATATATATGCATGTATATATATTTATATATATATATATATATATATGTGTGTGTGTATATATATATATATATATATATATATATATATATATATATATATATATATAATGCCACGAGCATGCGCTGCACTTACATGCTCTATCTCACGTGTGTGGGTGCATTCACACACATATATATATACATTTGTGTGTGTGTATGCGCACGTGTTAGGATTGCGAGGAAGAATGCAAAAATTTTTGTATTTTCCTACCGAAATATCATTTTTTCAATGTTGGTTGTCAAATAATAGCAATTTTCTTTCGTATATTTAACGATTTGAACCGTGTTACAATCTGGATGGCTTTAATTCTTCCATGAATCTCACTCCCAATGTCTTTGCTAGGCCTCTCAGTATTTTTCTTTGAGTTCAAGTGAGTTTGGGAGTTTTTGGTTCGGGTTCATATCAAAGACCTATTTTTTTTTTCATTTTTGTACCCAAGTCAATTGTCCTTATTTAGTGTAGAATAATGAATGGTAACACGGTCTTTTCCTCATTTTCCTCCACGTTACAAAAATATGTTGCTTTGTTCAGTTTTGTCGATTTTCAAGTTGATTGGATTAGTTATAATTCTTTTTTTTTTTTAATTATTAGCGATTTTCTTTTCAGATGTCCTCATAACAATCATATCCCGGCCTTTTGAATCCTCCCCAGAGTTGTTTTGCTTGTTTATTTTTAAAATCAATTCAATTTACTGATATTTCTATATTCAAGAATTCAATAACTGTATGTTCTTGTTTGTCTAGAATTTAATCTCCATGGCAGATTGAAAGAGTCATTGCTCCAACCATTACATTAAGGATTACCATTTTTGAAAGTCATCCATTGTCTTCGCATGGCGTCCTGCGGTTGTTTCTCTTTCCCTATGTTTTATATTTTCCTATTTTTTTGTCTATTTTCACTTGTCTCAAAAACCTCAGAGAACAGCTGAGACAAAGAGAGACTTGTGATATGTGGTCAACGGAATGGAAGCTACAACTTTTTCTCAGTTACATAGGATTGGTTGTTAGGGATATCATCATTTACAACAATGAAAAAAAAGATCTGCAAACTATTTTAGAGCAGAGGCAGATGAAGTTTTTGTCTGTCTTGCAGTCCAAGTCGAAGAATAAATTAAACTATGATCATACCAGATCACGGAGACAGGTTGCTTTATTTTTCTTTTACTATAATATCTTTCATCAGGGGAGTTCGTACCTACATGAACTGTTTCAGTGCACTATCAATGATTAAGAACCAAGAAAATCTTCTTTGTGGTGTCAAAAGTGGTGATATGTTCTTATTGACCTTTCTTTTTTTCGCTATATATCACTGATTCATTTGAGATCACTCTGAAAATGAGTTTTCTGCTTTATTCATATTGTTTGTTCATTAAAAATTTTCACGCAACGTTACATATTCGTTTGGTCGGATGAGAAGAGGCTGCTCGCAGGCCATAGTTTGCTGAGTCCGGTGTTAAATAATTGTTTAGCCCGTCTGCACAGAAAGTAGTTCAACTTGTAGGTCATGTTATTTGTTATTAAATTTCTCGAGAGCAGAACTGACTAAATTGCTGAGGCATAGGCTTCTCTTGCAAACTTTACTCAGCATGAAATTTCCTTCCTAACGATATACCATATGCTCATATTTGATGAAAAAATGTTGTTTTTTGACTAGAGCGCCACAGCGAAAATTTGCTATTATGAAAAAATGGCGCTAAAACATTCTTGCAACTTATCTGGAATGTTCACTCAAGATATTCGTACTCACTGAAGCCCCCCACCTTTAGCATGTTTAATTGTTTCCATTAGTCGACTCAAAAATATCCACGGGGCTCTATTACAACGCCAGAACTATTCTCATTCTACCTCTCTGTCCATTTGTCTTTCTGAGCTGCTGTTGGGGATTCGATGTGTTCTCTTGTTCTCCCTGTACAGCAAATCATCTATTTCAGTTCTGACCTTGCTTTCTCGAATTTACTTGTTTCGTGCTGCCAATAGAAGGTTTCTCTTTTAAGGTTCTCGTTTCTCGCCGAGACCATAGCATTACTTCCCAGCTTTGATTCTCACTCATTTTGTCACTTTTCTATCCAATGAATTTCCTTCTTTCCAAGTCAACATTTTCTATTGTCCCATTACGAGTACGTTTCAGTATGATTCATTGCTACTACTGCTTTCTCTTTACTTTTTCTCAGCATTCACTTCGCATCCTGCTTTGAGGCTGAAATTTCTTGTTTTCTTACTTTCTAAAGATATCATTTTAAACCATTTTCTTACTTTCTCAAGACATCATTTTAAACCATTTTTTTTATTTTCTCAAGACATCATTTTAAACCATTTTCTAACTTTCTCAAGACATCATTTTAAACCATTTTTCTTATTTTCTCAAGACATCATTTTAAAGCATTTTTCTTACTTTCTCAAAGCATCATTTTAAACTATTTTTCTTACTTTCTTTAGGCATCATTTAAACCCTAGTTTTAATGATGATGATGATCATCATCATGATCATCATCATCATTATCTGTGTACTAATTTTTCCCATCTTCTTATTACTCTCTATCCCTTCCTCTCTCTAGCTTTCCTTCCTTTCATCTATTCCTCTCGCTCCTTTCTCATCTTCCTCTTCTTTTCCTTCTTTCTCTAACCCTTCTTCTATATTATTTTTCTCTACATCAACCCGTCCCCGTCTTCTTCTTCTTCTTCTTCTTCTTCTTCTTCTTCTTCTTCTTCTTCTTCTTCTTCTTCTTCTTCTTCTTCTTCTTCTTCTTCTTCTTCAGTACACTTCAAAACTTTCTCATTTCCTTCTTCAAATATTCAATCTCTTATTTTACTCTTGCTCCCCGGAAATTCTTAACACCGAAATAAAGTCTCAGATAGATTGAAGACATGTAGTTATGCCAGTTCTCGAGTAACACAAAAGTAGCCATTTTAGTTTAGGTGAACATGTCTTTTGTTCTATTTACTCCTTGAATTCTTATTTCTTTCTTCTTTCCCATTTTCTTTCTCTTTTTAGCAATCTTTTGTTTCTTTGTATTTCTTCCTTCTATTTCCTGTCCCCCATTACACCCATTCTCGTTCTATTTCAGCTCTCCTTCTTTCTCAATATCTCATCTCTATTAATCCCTTTTTCCGCCCTCACAAGAAAAGACGCCCATCCAATTCCTTTTCCTAAACTGAATCCCTTATAGCCAGCTTCCTCCACTCCCGACAGCAAATCGCCTGGGAAATTCGCCATGGAGAATTGGTAAGTGACGACGTCCGGAAAGTGTGAACTATTTCTTATCGCGCAGTCGTATTGATTACACACAATGCAGGGCGTAAAGCGTCCGAGCTCAGCGAGGTGTGTGCGCGCGCGCACCATCAAAATTATTGTGTAGAGGCCAGCCACAGCGCATGTCACGGTCGGATATTTGGTGAATAAATTAATTAACCATTTATTTGATGAGCTGCAGTCAAAACAAAAGCAATTGATGAAGTCTCATATGACGGAGGTGGAAAGAGAAAGAGAGAGAGAGAGAGAGAGAGAGAGAGAGAGAGAGAGAGAGAGAGAGAGAGAGAGAGAGGTGGGTAACGGGTGAGAGAGGAGTATAGTTAAGGAGATGAGAGAAATGATCGTTAAAATGAAATCAAATATAAAGCATCTTCTGGGTTGGGAAGAAATAATGTCCGATGATGGGAAATGAGAAGATGGAGGTAAAAGACATGGAGATATAAAAAGAAAAATAGGAATTGTGGGATGAAAAAAAAAAAAAGAATAAAGAAACAGGTTTGGTTAGTCACTCAATAGAAACCGTTACATGACCAACATATTTTGGCAGCATGCAGTTTGGGGGGTGATAAATTGAAAATTTGAAAAAGGGATGCTACCTGAATAAGTTTCCTCTCACGCCGTTTGTCAGGCCATGATCACTAAGGGGAAAAAAGGGGACTGAATGTTCAAAAGCCAAGCACGGACATAAACTAAGGGATCAATCTAGCATTAACTTATATTGTCAATTGAACCCTCAGTTAAAACCTATTTGGGGCATGAATTTCCGAAAAAGAAAAAAAAAGAAGGAAAAAAAAAAAGATTTTTTTCCCCTAGACTTAACAAGGAATAAATGTTGAAAACATATCATGCAAACCAGCTTGAAAACTGGCGAAAACGATGCTGGCAGTTTGGGTGACAGTTTTGGTTGACGGTCTCTAAAAGGAGCTAAACCGAAAGAGAAGTTGAAGAGAGAAAGAGATCATCCGTTTAAAAGAGAGTGGGAATTGCTATTGACGGGGGACAGAGTGAAGGTTTTTCTTTTTAGAAAATGGGGCCTGTCGAAAGATGACTGGGTGAAGGTCTGTGTGATATTGGTGGTGAGTAGGGTAATGCTCAGCGAGATGGACTGTAATAGAATTTCAGCAAAAGAGGAAAAACCGAAAAGAGATGATAGAAAAATAATGGCTTTAATAGTAGTGATGTCCTAGAAGTATTTGAATTTGAGAAAAAAATGGAGTGTGATGAAATGGAAAGAAGAAAATGGGAAGCAGGTGAGGAATAAGGAAAAAACAAATTGAAAATGAAGTAGAAGTCAGAGAAAAATGCGGACAAGAAAAAGAAATAAGAACGAAGAATGAAATTTGAAAAGAAAGAGAGAGAAGAATGATAAGAAGGAAATAAGAAGGGGAAAAATAAGACTAAAAGACAGAAAGAGTCAAATTGACCGAGGATTAAAAGAGAGTAATGAGATTTGAAAAAAAGGAAATAGAAAAAATAAACTAACATATCACATACGAGACCAGGGCCGTCAGATTACAAGATGGCAAGACGGACAGGACAAATTTCTCCGTGATGCCCATGATAGAGAGGTGTGACAAATCCTGGGGGAGGTTTATATCCAACGATAGACGATACAAGACTGATAATGATGATGATATGGAATGCTCTTGAAGAGATGAAAAGAAAGATGTAAAAATAGAAAGAATGAAGTGAATTATAGGAGCAAGGTCGATTGAAAAATGTGATAAAAAAAGATTAGAGTTTCTCTGCAGGGTCAGATCGTTGAAAGACACGGAGAAAAGGGAGAATTTTGAGCAGAAGTCGAAGAAAAGAAAATGGACTTTTCGCAGAACAACGTAAGACTATCACAAAACAATGTAAAACATTTGTGGAAATGAAAAAAAATGATAGAATTATGGTCGATAAAGAATGTTATATAAGGATAATAAGGAAGTGAAATTCCATGTGAAAAAAGTTCTGAAAACTAATCGAGAAGGAAAATGGCAGCGGGAAGAGTTGTCAAAGAACTAAAAAAAAACAAAACACCTTCCAGTTGAGTCGACCGTTCATTATGAGGGAGGTCTGAGTTTTTTTTTTTTTTTTCAACACGCCTACTATTTATGGTAACATTACAGAGGAAAGAAAGCAATCGTTGGCACCGGTCGGGCAAGCACCAGAGGGGGTGGGGAGTAGAAAGTAAATGATATGATTAACTGACCATTTCAATGGACAGATACCATTTGTTTTAATTACAGACACCAAAAATCTCCTTTTCAATAAACTAAACCTCTCTTACACACACGCGCACAGACGCAAATACACACGCACACACACACTCTCTTCTCTTTCTTTTTTTGCTCTCTCCCTCTCTATTTTTCATTCTTTATCTCTTTCGTTCTCCTTTTTTCTACTCATCCATTGATTTTTCTGTTTACTTATCTTTCATTATTCATCAGACTGCACAAAGGCTCAAAACCCTTCCATCTTGAGAAAAAGAGGAAGACGAGGCGGCACCAGCTCAACCGAACTATTTCATAACTTGCTTCGAGATTGTCTTCAGAAACTTTCGTTGGATAAATAAATGAATCCCAATAGATGGCAAATATCTAATTCATTTCAGATTTGATGACATCTTCATTTTTGCCAGAAACGTTCAAGATCTCCAAGCTGTGCTGAACGAACAGAGTGAAAAAATCAAGAACGTTGGTCTCCACATGGACTTCAATAGAACCTATGTCATACGTAACGATTTCGTCGAGGATAAAAATACAGCAATCAAAATTAAGATCGTAAAACTGGGGAAAGTAGACCACTACATCTACCTGGGACAATGAATCTCCGTGGAATCCTTAAAAAACTAAGAAATCAAGTGAAGAATCACCATAGATTAGCAATCCTTTGTCAGAGCCAATTCGATTTTCATGAACTACAAGATCCTACTGGTCTTAAAAACGAGAATCTACAACCACTGAAGTCTCTTCACATGACACTCAACTAAGAAAGTGGCTCTCAAACTAAGAAACATGCGACCAGCACAGGAAAAGAACATGCTGAACATCACATAAAGAGATTACAACACAACACAATGTATAAGAGGAAAAATAAGTGTCAGAGATATCCTAGAAGCCATTAGCAAATCTGAATGGCAATGAACAGGCCGTGTTGCATAGATATCAAACAACTGCTGGACATTGCAACTCACAACATGGATCCGTCAAGATCATGAACAAAATCATGGCGGATAGAAAATAAGATGGAGTGATGATCTGGATAAGTTTTGTATGTTCTGCCAACGTGACACTCAGAACCAAAAAAGCAACAACAGACTCTAAATGCCTGGTTGATGATGACGACTAAGTTTATTTAATTTCTTCTAAACTTACGTTTCTTCAGAGAGAGTCTATTTAAGGAAACCACTCGATTTGATTTGTTCGTGGTTTAATCTTCAACGAATTTGGGCATATCTAAAAGTACAGAAAATGCCGTGGCTCAGCAGCAAAGTGCTTCTCTCGTTAGTTCGATAAGTGGTGGGTTCAGTCTATGGCCAAGTCATATCAAATATTCAAAAAATGGCGCTTGATTCCTATCTGCCGAATACTCACTGTGAAGAGTAGGATTGAAGAAGCCTCTAGTAGGATAGCCTTCGTCAGTTTATCTCACCCAAAAGACACACCCGTGGAAACATGGGCACTCTTACGACACAGGATAGGAGATCGAAAACTCTATACTGTTTTACGGGACTAAAGACTAAAGTAGACAGGGGTAACTTTTTTTATCTAGCGGGCCACATTGACATTTCTCATCTTTATTCGGGCCACACATTCGCCTAAAATTGTAGATTGTATCGTAAAAAAGTGTACTTAAATTCTATTTTAGACAGACATGAATTACGATTATTATGTTATTGAGTCATGTGTAAGAAAATTTATGAAATCAGCTTTCCGGTAAAAATTTTGTAAGATTTTAGATAAATGCAAAGTCTAGCTGCGGACCACAAAAACCGTTGCTACAGGCCATATCTGGCTTGCAAGCCTAGAGTTGTCCATAAGTAGACTAAACGTACAAAAACGTACCAAAAACCACGAGAATTTAAAAATGTTCTCTGCACCTTTGGGCTTCTACTTTAGTTTGGTTATGGCTTTTAACAACTAGCTGTGCAGTTATTCTTAATGATCAGCTCTGTTCATAATTGGACTGCATCATAATGTTTCATGATTGGCAGACAAAAAAATTATCTGTCTAATGTATTATCTTGTGCTTAAACTGCTTACAACCGACTGGACAGATGACCTCTATTTAATGGACAAACAAATGAATGCCCTGTGCGGCCAAAAATAAAGTCAGAGTGAACTACACATCTCTTTTCTTACAGAAATACGACTCAAAGACATTTTCATCTGTAATTAAAGTCTCTTTGGCTCAAATTGATCTCTTCCTTATAAGACATTGTTGCTGATTAAGGAATTGGGTGCCTTCAAGAAATAAATGCCATTCCACGGGTCAACTCAGCGTCGCCAATTTAAATATTTAATTTAAAAAAAACTTTTTCGAATTTGGGACTTCAGTGTTAAAATTATGAATGTTTTTTTTTATTTCAATTTATTTTTTGTGAATTTGGAAGTGATACCCAGATTTAAAACATTCGGTGAAAAATTAAAAATAAAAAGAAGCCCCACCAATCACTTCACGTATATGGATGCCTGAATACGTTGAAATTTCTGAAATACATTAGGTTTTTGCCATGGGCTAACTAATAACGACGATGTGTGTATACGCATGTATGGGTGTGCAAATATGTGCATGTCATATATGCATGTGTATGTGTATGCGTGTGCGTGTATATGCAAGAGCTGGTGCGAGTTGAGGGGCTGGAAAATACCGCGTGTAGGGAGTAAGGGTGCAAAGATAAAAGATAAATTTCTCGACAAGATGAGACATTGTGTTAATTGGCCTGAGCGATCAAAATGAACACGCGATTAATCGTCGCAATCGTCCCCCGGGGATAGGAACGACAATTTCGGCCGGGGAATTCGCATCTTTTACTCCCGTTCTTTCATTCACCAATAAAACTATGACGTGCCTGTCAGCAGTGACACGCTGCTGGTTTGGCTTTTCTTTTCTTTTAATTTCATTCTTTTGTCCTAGTTTTGTAAGTATATTTTGAAATTGCAAATTATATTTGATCAAACTCCAAGTTTTATAAACATATTAGAAAAATAGTCCGTGTATCTATGAGTATTTACCTAAAACTGAAATACATATCTACATGAGAGTGACACTCAGATGGTTCAAAAAATTAACATTACGACAGTTCGTGCTAAAAAGGTTCGTCATCGCTGACCTATACCTATTATCATTTACTTGACTATCAGCAATAAACACCCACCGCTTATATATATATATATATATATATATATATATATATATATATATATATATATAGAGAGAGAGAGAGAGAGAGAGAGAGAGAGAGAGAGAGAGAGAGTCTAGAAAGCTTTACAGTTTTAAGCACTAAACATTAAAAATCGTTTCCAATAGATTTTTAGTGTTGCTTCAGTAACCCATTTCCCAGTATTTCTCAATGCAATTTATATTATCTGGCAGAGTATTTTTTTTCCTGATTCCCCTATACCTTGTTGTTATTGTACAGTGTATAAATGGTTTCTTGTTCGGATCATCAGTTGTTTACCATATGACTGTTTGGGAAATTTTAAAAACAAAACAGTTATATTAACTTGGTATCCCATATATGAATGTATGCACATTCATTTGCACACAGGTATGTAACCGTTTGCCCGGATACAAGTTTATTCATAGCCACAGTATTCAAACTGAAGATCCCCGGTGGATCCATAAAATACGGTGAAATTTTCGCACTATATTTAATGATTCTTCATTGAGTGAATGATTCATTCACGGCTTTTAACTATCTATTTTTCTGTCTGTTTATTCATGACAAATTCACATTAAAGTTACTAGGCCTATTGACCTAAATCTTGGCGTGAAGACTCACAAGATTTGTGACCTTAACTATATCGATTTCAGAGGTCATCCGATGTCCCTAGAGGTCATCTGTAGGAAATATTTTATACCTCGAAAATAGTTGGGTGGATAAAAGAAAAGATAAGTGTTGTTGGCTTCTAAGGTCATTCTAGGTAACAGGAGGTTAATTTATGATTACAATAACTTTCTTTTCATGCATTTTGTTGAAAGTGAATTGGTTTATGGGATTGAATTGGACAGGAAAAGATTGATGGACAGATTGAGTTTAGAGAAGGTCAATCTGGATCAAAATACCAAACGAAAGAACTTGAAGAAAGCTTAAAGACAAAAATTCGGAAACATGAATGAACACAACCTTTTTGAACTGGCACTGACAGCCAGAATGGGGTGCATAGCTTTTTTTGTTTTTGTTTTATGCATCAGAATATTTTCCGATTACATCTACTTCTTCACGTGTAAATCATGCAAATGATCTTTCAGTCGTTTGTCCGTAGGTGTAAAAAGAAATATTTCAAAGAACAATTGTTTTTCTTGATTCGTTATGTTTACAGATAGTTTCCCCTGGCAACAGTAGGTATTCTCACCACTTCAAATATGTATATTTATGAGTGTGGACCCAGAAACAGGCAACTCGTAGGGGATCGAACCTATGTGCAGCTTTGCTCTAATCAACTGAGCTTACAAGGCAGGAGGTCGACAAGCGTACTCATGTCATTAATTTCTCTATTTTACGATCCTAACCATGCACACACACACACACACACACACACACACACACACACATATATATATATATATATATATATATAAATATACGTGTGGGTGTGCGTCTTCCTTATGCTGGCAGCATATGTATCAGTAGATGGGCAACTTATACCCGACAGCATGTAGTAATTACAAAGACATTTTAGTTGGAACAATATTTTGTTCAGCAGCGGTGTTACTCAGTAGCCAATTAAGGAAAACTTGGTAGATGCAGGTTCAATATCTGCAGGACGCTCATTTCTTTATTTATTTCCGCAATCTGCATCCTTTTAATTTGCTTTTGGGTAACAACCGTGCAGAGCAAAATATAGTCCCGACTAAAATGTCTTTATGATAATCACATCCACACACCCACACAACCACCCATACATATATATATATGTACGTGTAGGAGCTAGGCTCGAAGATAGTAGGTTTGAAGGAGATTTTCACCTCCTGGACGACGCCAGAGCTGGGAGTTTGTCGCTCCGTTACGGGTGCATTCTGACAGTATAGCTGGCCAGAGTAGTTAAACTGCATGACGTGTACACAGCAGCCTGTTCAAACTGTAGTCAAAACCAAAGTCACTTCTGTGGAAAAAATCCTGAAAACCATGGTCATAGGAGGTGATAAAGTTTCTAGGTTAGTGCAGATCAAACTTGATTAGTAAAGTTTTAACTTAGTTCAAGTCCAATTATTGGCTTTCATGGTATTTTCTATCAAATAATATGCATATCAGTGAATGGGATTGATACTATTAGCGAGAATAAGAAAATGTAAATAAAATGAGATGAAATCAAAGTAAAAAGAAAACAATAAGCAATAGAGATTTTCTGAATCGCTCTATGTCCTAAGAAGATCTGACTACAACGTGCTGGAATTTTACTTATACGACTGGAAATTTTTACAATTTCTACAAATCAAAATGGAGCCTTCTTCCTACCCAGCAACAGATCCAGTTCCCTTGATTCTTGGTATTTGAAGAACTTGACTTTAAAAAAATTTTTAAAAATCGTATAGTGTGGCTTTCAATGCATATTGGTTATTAGGATCACACACACACACACACACACACACACACACACACACATATATATATATATATATATATATATATATATAAGTAAGGGAGAGCCACTCTGGCTGGAGATTAATTTATGGTTGATAATTTGGATATTTAGTGAGGGTTTTGTGATCATGTTTGTATTTCTGAGCTAATAATATATATATATATATATATATATATATATATATATATATATATATATATTGAAAATAATATGAATATATATGTTGTTCTTTGTAGCCGTAAGTCTACCTCCTGGCAAAGCTGCTGGGTTTACAGATTTAAAAAGGATAAGAAATTTTCGATCGATCTATGATGTGCAAAGGTTTGACAGACCCCAGGAATGATTGGGGGTCGCCTTCACGCTGGCGCTGCCGTTCCATTTGAGGAAGATTGCAACACTTGTTGTGGCGTTCCGTATCCCAGCCAAAAATGAGTGAGAGTATTTTCGCAGTGCAACTTCGGAAAGTAGCCCCGACAGAATCGACCAGGTGATAATGTCTCCCGTCCGATCACTTTTGTCTTATAACCGTCTCCAATACCAAAGGGAGACTACTAGCAGATGCTACACGTTGCCGAAGACAGACCTGTGATGGTGGGAGGCAGGGGTGTTTAGTTCTCTCTCTCTCTCTCTCTCTCTCTCTCTCTCTCTCTATATATATATATATATATATATATATATATATATATATTTCATGGGTCAAAATTGAGGGAATTTTTTTACTTTTGTGGGTGAAATCCCGGGTTTTTAAAATTTTATTTCACATTTCAAGGTGAAAAGGGGTGATGCAATCTTTTTTACATTTTCAGGAGTCAAAATTGAGGGGAGGTTCATTTCCAGGGATTGAAATCAGACTGATTTTTTTTTCTTGCTTTTAGGGATCAAAATTGGGGCAACGGAGATTCCCAAAATTTTTGGTGGTCAAAGAGAGGGGAAAGGATTTTTTTCCTTGAAGGTTCGAATTGAGAACTAATTTCTTTTCACTATTAAGAGTCAAAATCGAGGTAATGTTTCTGATACTTTCAAGGGTCAAAGTTGAAGATTTAATTTTTTCTCCATTTCTAGGGGTCGAAATCAAAGATTTTTTTCTTTCCACTTTTAGGTATCCGAATCCAAAGGAATATTTTTTTTCACTTTTAGGCCTCGAAAGGTTAAGGATTTTTTTTTTCCATTTTTAAGAGTCAAAATTCGAGGTCAAATTTTTTTCTAGGCGTAAAAGTTGAGGGGGGAGATTTTTCCATTCTTATTGGGCAAAATCCAACGGGGGTTATTTTTTACATCAAGTGAAAATGAAACAGGGAGGATTTTTTTTCCATTTTTGGGAGTTAAAATTGGGGGGGGGGGGGGAAGGATATATTTTTCATTTTTCGAAATCAAAATCGAGGGGAAGATTTTTTCCACTTTTAGTGGTCCAAATAGAGAGGTAATTCTTCCCAACTTTTAAGGGTCAAAATGCAGAAGAATTCTTTTTTTAAAATTATTTTTGATGGTCAAAATCAAGGGGAATTTTTAATTCAATTTTAGGGGTCTCAATCGAGGGATTTTTTTTTTCTCTCTTAGGGGTCAAAATCGAGGGAAATTATTTTCATTTTTAGGGGTGAACTTCGTTTTTGACCCCTAGAAGTGAAGAAAAAATTCCACTTTTAGGGGTCAAGATCGACGGGAATTTTTTTTTTATGTTCAGGAATCGATATGAGGGTGGGGAAGATTAAACGATTCCACATGGTTGTTACAATTGAGAGGGAACGTGTATTTTTATTTTTAGGTGTTAAAATAAAGTCAAAATTCTCAAAATCACGAGGTAATTTTCTCGGGTGAAAATTAAGAGAGGGCGTTTACTTTTATCTTCTGGTGTTAAAATGAAGTGGGAACTCTAGTCACTTTTTAATATGGACCCCTCTCTTTCCAACATCATCACCAAAAGCCCTTTTTTTTCTTTGCCCAATTTTTGAAAAAAAAAAAGCACCTCCTTCTAACAATAGTCAACTTTTTCTCTACATCACTCCTCTTTTCCTTGACATATCACCCCCATTTGTGACATTATCAATCTCTTTTTTCAACCATTATTTTTAGGCCCCTCTTTTCTTTATTTCAGCTCGGTCACTTCCGAGGATATCAGCACTACTTTTTCTCTTGAAGCCCGTTTTCAGCTTCTGACTCCCTTTCTGATATTGACCCCTTTTTTTTCACATTAACCTAACATCATTTTTCAACAATAGCCCCCCTTTCTCTCTACCAGTGAAAAAAGTGGTATTAAATCAATTTTAAAAACAAATTAAATTAAACGCTATCTGATTTCCATTTATCTATCTGTCCATTTCTTTTCTGACAGCAGTTCACACCACCCGCTGGGCCGGTATTTAGTCTAGTAAACTAAATTTCACATTTGTTGCCATATCAATGCCCCTTGCCACTATCAGCTGACGAAAGAGTGGGGTGGATCGCTGTAAATCAAGTAAAGGTAATAAGTTTCAATAATGTACATTTTTTGACGTCATCCAAAAAGTGTAATAACATTTTTACATACAAAATTGATACACAATACGACGTAAAATGTTAGAAGAGTTTTGTTAGTATCGAATGTGTTGAGGTATGTGTTAGTTATTCTTAACGGTTTTGTCTGGAAGATTAATTTTAGGAGAAAAATTTCTTGGTAGAAATTGAATAACTCAGGTCACCATTTAAATGAAAAATTGTTTGTAGAGAAAGTTATAATACAATGTTCATCAGACAGTTGAAATACTAATATCAAATTCATACGTTGGAATGTATGTGTATATTTTTAGTGCTGTTTGATATGGCCCAGATCAAATATTTGATTCTAAAATCTTTTTGCTCCAGTTTTAGAATATTAATATTCGCTTAAAATATGCTGCGTTATTCTCATGCATGTTTCGACGACGTTTTTGTATATTCATGAACATCTTTATATCTTTATCAAAAAATATCTGTCTTGCTTGAATTGCTCTTTCGTGTATCCTATAGTCATCTTTGATTAGGACCATATCAAACAGTATTGAAAACGTATGGTAAACAGACGTTTTGGCTTGGACATCCCCGACACATGCATATATAAAAATCACGTATATCTATATTTATTAATTCGAAGAGATTATTATTATTATTATTATTATTATTATTATTATTATTATTATTATTATTATTATTAGTAGTAGTAGTAGTAGTAGTAGTAGTAGTATTTGCAATCCCACACCAGTTGCCTGGAGTGACAGTAAGTCTCCTCAAGTCTCCAGCCCTTCTCTCTTAATGCTCATAGGTCATAGTAATACTGCGATTTACAGTTTCACACCGGTTTCCCGGTGGTCATTGCTGAAGGCTGAGTGACAATAAGTCTCCTCAGGTCTTCTATTATTATTATTATTATTATTATTATTATTATTATTATTATTATTATTATTATTATCTGAAAACCCTTCCGACGGTTAGGATTTCCAACTAGTTCTAAGGTCTATTTTGGGCCTTTGGTCCTAATGAGAGATCGAAACTGTTTTTCAGGTTTTCCTTGAATCTATAACTCTGATTACAAAACACAATTTTGGCTACTCAAAGGTCATAGAGACATAGATATGTTTTATATGAAATGTAGTATAATCAAAAATTGACGTCAAATTAATTATCATTCGTTTGTCTACAAAATACAAAGATGATATAAAGATGGGAAAGGTATCAATTTATCAGCAGCAGCTTTGGTTGCGTCTTGCATAAAGAGCATTAGTAATAAATATTCATCATCATTATCATTATTATTAGCAATTTCACACCAGCTACCTCTGGAGGTTGAGCGACAGCAAGTCTCCTCAAGTCTCCAGCCCTCTGCACCACACTCTCATAGTCCACAGCAGTACTGTGGTTTACAGTTTCACACCTTTTGCCCGGCGGTTATCGGTGAAGGCTGAGTGACAGGAAATCTCCCCAGGTCTTCAGCCCTCCTCTCATCTCATCTCTCCCCCACCTATCACTGCAGTGCTGTGGTTAGTACCTCCACCTCTATTCGTGGTGTGTGTGTGTGTGTGTTTTTTTTCCTTCTCTGTTAGGCCACTGCTAACAGCTGGGGTCGTAGATTTAATATTTCTTGCACTCTCCTCAGTATTCGTGCAGTCCCCATCATTGCTTTGGTCTGTACAGTCTCGATCCTTCCTTTCATCCCTAGTTGTTCCAATCTCGCTCTCAGTGTCTTTGGTACGGTTCCAGGTGCACCTACTATAATTAGTTCTACCCTGAATTCATGCTCCACGCCTTCTTCAGCTCCCTTGCAAGGTCCTGGTGATCTTCCAGGTTTTCACTCTCTTTCGTATTTACTCTGTGGTATGTTGATGATATATACAATAATATCCGACAAAAGTAACTACTGTAATAGAACTCTATCTAAAACAATAAAAATAACGAAAATAACATTATAAATAACAATTTGGCCGTAGTCGTTGTAATCATAAAAATAGCAAGGATTAATTGTATAACATAAACACAATGATAAAACTGATGGTGTGAATATTGGGATTTATATAAAAACTGCAGCAAGAAACAAAAATGAAATGAAATAGTGGGCAGAAATACTGTAGGTGTTATTTTTCTTTACATAAAAACAAGCGCGAGTAACAAGATCAATAACAATCATAGTAACAAAAACATAACAGTTATTCATAACAATAATAATGGCACAATAAAAATAATGCGATTAGTATCAATGATAATTACAATAAATGCTGTCAGAGGGCAAAAGGGTTAATTTATTGGCGAATTAAAAGAGAATTAATCAAGGATTCATTAACGCATGAACTAATTGAATGCTTCAGCAAATGACAGATAATTAACAAATTAATTATTGGATTATTGAGGCGGAGGGGGTTCAGAGATCAGAATGGGGAATAAAGTGGAAAGGGCTGAGGTAAGAGGAAGGAAAGGATAGGAGGGGCGGGAGAAAAGAAAAGAAAAGGAAGGGCGAGATTAGAGGAATGATTGAAAAAAAGAGGGAATGAAAAGGAAGGAGAAGAGAGAGAAGGGAAGAAAAGTAAGAAAAGGGGCGTCGGTAGAAAGAGACAATTATTGAAGTGGAGAGAGACAGAGAGAAATAATGGGAAAATGCCAAGTTGAAAAGAGGGAAGGGTGAATAAATGAAAAGAGTAAGAAAAAAGAAAAGAAAAATTGATCAGAACAGGATAGCAAAATCAGGCATTTTCCGGCTAGATCTGGCTGATTTTTTCCAATTTAACCGATAGGAATCTGTGATAGCCAACTATTTTTTAAAATTTCTATTATTATTCGGACTATCCTCATCTTGGTTGTTTTTTTATACAACGTTTCGGCCGTTGTACTCTACGGCCTTCATCAGGTATCATCTGGTAGGTGTGGGGAAGTAACGAATCCCAGTGTGAGACAATAATAATACTACTAAAGCTAAGAGGGGAGTGCAGTCAATATACCCCCATCGGTTAAATAAAGAGTTCGGTTTGTTACTTCCTCACAACTACCAGATGATACCTGATGAAGGCCGTAGAGTACAACGGTCGAAACGTTGTATAAAAAACAACCAAGATGAGGATAGTCCGAATAATAATAGAGATAATAATGATACCTCATCTCGAAAATTCAGAGATATACTATTTTTTTTATAGATAATTTGTTCCGTAGTCTCAGTATACAGTTTTTTTCATGTGATAAATGTGCTTTAAATGGGTATAACATTTCATAACTAAAAGTTGACCGATTTTTAGCCATTTCTAAAGACAGTTTTAGCTACAAGTAACAAAGACTTCGTTTCCGTAAAATCAGCGAAGTTGAACAATGTCGAAAATAGTCATCACCGAGATGATCATCAGGGAATTCCAAGTGCTGCAAGGCGATCAAAGCTTCGACGAGCCCAGCAAACCGGAAGTGGGTCTCACCAACAAAAGCCCTTGTGTGCCTAACCCCACAAACCCTCGATAAAAGTATAAGCAAAGAACGATTATACATAAAATACGAAAAAAAATGATAAGTTGACAAATCAATGAACACAGAAGTAGTTAAATATTACCTATGCAAACTAATTCGGTGAGATGACAATCTTATTAGTAGTAGCCATGAATAGTATTAAACTAGTAATCAACTTGATAGGCCCGTATTTCTGATGCAAGTGTTTCACATAGAAAAACGCACACAATATATATATATATATATATATATATATATATATATATATATATATATATATATATATATATATATATATATATATATTCATCGGTAAAGGTTTGCTCTTGCTATGCAATCTAAATATCAAAAGCAGGTAACCGATTACGCTGACTTATGCGGTTGCTACTACTACTACTACTACTGATGTATTACGGAATGGATGGAAGCAGTAAACTTGAGCACTTGAGAATTTACGGTCATGGCTTGTTTTAGGATTACTTTGGGGGTAAAGGTTAGTATTGATTGAGTATTGGGGTTGGGGTTGTAAGTTACAACAAACATTTTTTTCCAAAATTATAAAACTGGATATGTCGATATCTGGAGAGTTAGAGATAATAGAGAAAATATTTGATAAATTTACATACTTAGTAGCCAGTCTGTATTCTTATTAGTTTTACAATTATGAAAAAAAAGTCTGCTGTTACTTGCAATCCCAAATCCTAACCATAAAATCCTGACCAAAAACTAATGTTAACCCCATACTAACCCTACCCCTAGCTCTAGATTATATTCTTTATAATTGATTTTGATAAAATACAGTTTCAAATGTTCAAGTTTTCTGCTATCATTCATTCCGTAATACGTCAGTATCAGTAGCAGCCGCTGTCACCGTAATTGGTTACCTCCCTTCGATATTCAACTGCCCCCAAAAAGCCAAATAGAAGAAAATATACCTTTTAAAATGTATTTTTTGGTCATTATTCATCTTAATTGTGACTGCTTTATATCGCAAGTGAAATCAGGCTTGGTACTCTTCAGCAGCAAATAAATAAATTAATTTACGATTGAGGCAAATAGCAGAAAGAATAGATAATAATGATTTTCGAACGTCCCTCGAATAAAACAGATAAACTAAAATAAAAGTCATATCGCCTCAGTTCTTAACGTAAAACGTGGTTTTCAGTGGTAACAGCTTGTGAGTTAGATACGTTATTAATTTTTGGTCGATTTTCTCGATTGATGCATTGCTTTTTAGAGAGACGGAAAACGTCTGCTGTTAGATGCAGCAATTATAAATTGGATACGCTTGGGTCACCCTAGCAACTTATCAGCCATATATCTATCATTCATTTAATCTGAACGTGACAGGCACGTGACCTTACGTAACTTACACATCTACTTGATAAATTGGCGATGTCAATGCTTTTAATTATGTTAACGAAGATAGCAAAGATTAGATCATACAAAATGTCTCGTTTCGGGCGGACGGATACTAGAACTAAAGATATGACAGAAGTTAGGAAAGAACCATGAAATATATTACAAACAATATGATACGGTCAATGATAATAATAATGTTAGTAATAATAATAATATTAATAATAATAATAATGATAATAATAATAATAATAATGATA
>OY735216.1:57016604-57096604 GCA_963457665.1 Thysanoteuthis rhombus | reverse complement strand
AAGCACTATCTTCAGGATTTAATAGAGAGGATTGTCGCCAGGGATTTTGGCGACATGCTTTCAAGTGCCTTTTTTGATCATCCCCAGTGCCCCAACAACAACAACGCCAGTTAGTGTTTTCAAGTGCCACATCTTGTCTATCTTGATTTCAAGGTCCTTGCACTAGCGTAGTTTCTCAAGTTCCTTTGCTGCTATATTTCGATCAGAAGACACACATACGTCAATTAAAAGGCAAATTCTTTTAATGTGGTCCTTGATTACTATGCCAGGTCTATTTGCATTATTATTATTATTATTATTATTATTATTATTATTATTATTATTATTATTATTATTATTATTATTGGCCTTTCCGTTTTTCAGTGAAGGTGTCAACGTCCAAAAGAGCCAACTGTGTTATAACCAAGCCCCGATGACAACAATATTCGAGAGTGACTGGAGAAAGACGGCAAGCATTTTTTGGGGGACAAAAACTGGGATTTGAGATGGGATTCAAACAGATAAACAAAAACATTCTTTGTCAAATTTCAAACAGAGTTGACTATGAATATGCGAAAGTGAATCATTTTCCAGTATGAAAATTAAAAGGGGTGTCTATGAGTAAGTTAGGGGGGCAATGTTTTATTTTAATTTTTGCTTCGAAGCTAAAAAGTGTTTTATTTAAAAAAAAAAAATAATAATAACAAAAAAGGAGGTTTGGGTTTTTGGTTTTAAGTTAAAAGATGTTTATTTTTCAGGAAAACTAACAAAAAGAGGGTTTATCTTTATTTACAATCTGTGAATATGATCTGAATGAAAAAAAAATATTGAATTTTAGTTGAAGACATTAACGAAGACTCAATCTCTTATTCTTCGACATTATTTCGTAAAAAAAATGGCGCATTATGTTGTTTAAAAGCTTTGATAACTTTTATTCTATGAACACATTATCTTGGGAATAAGCACAATAGAAAATTTGTAATAATCCTCTCACGTAGTAATTGAAGTAAGAGTGGAGTTTGACCCTGTGGCATCCAGGCTTGTAATATTTGTTTTCCATTAAATAATACCACCAAAATAACCTCATTACAAAGTATAGCGAATTTCAGTATTTAAAAAAAAAAAAAATATCTACCGCAATGACTTAACCCTTCTCCTACACGTTCTGATACCCTGCACATGAAGTGTTGAGTAACGAAGCTAAAATTAGCACTTTCAGGGTTTTCTTTGAGATCTTCGTAGATAATATTCCTGAGTTACAGCTGCTAAATACGAAGAACTATATTTTGCTAGCAGTGCCTTATTTCCTATACTTCCCTGATGTAACTATATGGCCCAGTTTCCCGTCTCATCGGTGGTCTCAAAGAACTGGGTTGCTCTGTGGGGAGGATAACTGTGACGAACGAGTTACAGTGTTTGAAAAAAAGTAAAGTTCATTGACTACTAAAAAGTTTTAAAATGTCTAATTCATTCAATCTTTACAGTTGGTTTGTCAGCGTTGGCCACACATTTCTTAATGGGGTTGGGATGGGAGTTGTGTCACCCCTGTCTTCAAATGGGCTCGAGGTGTAGTAAAATAGCCGAGTGTCAAGTTACACCAAGTTTTTATGCTTATTTTATCGCTTTAACATACTTTCTCAGTATCCACTAAGTCTACATTGTTTAAATCATTTTCGTTTTCAAAAAAAAAAAAATAAAATATTATCTTTGTTTCAGAATAATCCCGAATGTTCTAACGTAAGAATTGTCACTTTCCTATCCCACAGTTTTGTGGAGCTCTCAGAAGAGGTGCTGGTTCAGTCCACTCGATTTTGATTCTTCAGTGGTTCATCAAAAGGACCTCATACACAATATGATATATTCTTCTCTCTTCGCTGATTACAACTATGTCAGGTCAAGCTCATTTACTTGCATCCCTACGACTGCAAATGTGATAAAAGATCAGATCAAGGTGGAGGGCCCACACGTTCGAAAACGTGCAGGCAGAGTGAGCGACCCGATTCCTTGCGCATGATTTCGCAAGGAGGCCGGGACAAGCTGGACTATGTCCACAGGGCGAATCCTGTTGTTCAAGGCTCCCTAACTCTCAACGCATATTTACGCGGAGTCATTAGGGCAAGTTTGACGTGGTTTACAGGACGGATCCTGTTGATGCTCTCAGGACGAGCCTGCGCATGCTGGTCAGTGATTCCAGGATGGGGACAATCCCGGACATTGGTCAACTTCCTAGCCTGAGGGCGTCAAAGAACAGATACTACACTTTGATCTTACCCAAGCCAGGCTGAGTTATTTATTCGTATCCTCACCACTAGGAATTTGACACAAAGTTGAGATTAAGGTGGGGTCCCACACGTTCGAAAACGTGCAGGCAGAGTGAGCTTCCCGACTCCATGCGCATGATTTCGCAAGAAATCGGGGCAAGCTGGACTTAGTTTTCAAGGTTCCCTAACTTCTCGGCGTGCAATTGCACGGAGTCATTGGGGCATGCTTGACATGGTTGCAGGACGGATCCTGTCGATGCTCTCAGGACAAGCCTGAGCATACTGGTCATTGGTTCCGGGATGGGGACAATCCCGGACCGTGATCGACTTCTCAGCCCGGAGGCCGACAAAAGGCCGATCGTCTTTTCCGCCCGAGGGCGTCAAAGAACAGATACTATACTTTGATCTTAGCCAAGCCAGGCTGAGTTGCTATAGATAGATGGCCAATGTGTACAGAAATATCTAAAAGCGACTTGAATATTTATTCGAATATATTCGCTTAGTTCCCCGTCAGTTATGTATTCGTATTTCATGTGGAGTAGTTGAAGTAATTGAAAGATCAACCAATGTATTGTACCCTTCATTATCTTTTGTTTGTCGGTGACTCTGTGCAAGTTCCCCGTTCAGTATAAGTGCAAAGGCTTAATTTTTCTCCCCTGTGAAAATATAAATAAATATCATACAGGCGATTAGCGAAGCACATGATGGTTACAAATAATGCTACGGCAGCCCTCCAAGAAGAAAAAAAGGATGGCCAGAAGCCTGTGGTTTGTGTCTCGGCAGATTTTCCTTTTATCCAATTCTGATATCTTTCACAGAGACCAAATTTATGAAGGAAGCTGACAAAAATAAATTCACAGCTTTTCGTACGATGTTCCGCAAGAGCATTGCAAGACTCCCCGGTGAGACAGTTAATGAAAGAAAAGCGCTACCGACATTGACGTTTGATTTCAATGCGCCTAAAACGATTGATGATTGTATTCGAGGGTTTCAATTAAGATATTTTGGACAGGTGCGACAGTGTACGAGATGATCTTCTCTCGTTTGAGAAGTGTCCTTGACAAACAGAAATGGAATGTGCAAAGGTCAGGGAGTTGACAGTTGCGACAGTAACCGGACGTGAAAGTGCAAGGTATGATAGATTATTTTAGATGATTTAAATTTTTCTGAAGAGATGTTTTCATTAGGACAAAGCAAAAGAAAAAGGTGAGAGACGAAGAGATTGAATGAGTGAAATAAGAGACTAGTGTTATAACAATACCAAAATCCCAGACTAAATATCCTTTAATTCCATAAACTATCATCATCATCATATCTATTATTTATATGATGTAACAAATTAAAAAAAGTAATCATTTTCATATATTTATTTCCAATAACGCGTTTCGCTGATTTGTAGCGTCATCGTATTAGTTTTAAAAGATATTTTTCAAATTTGTGATATCTATCGTTATCATGGGGACGATGCAACGTCACCACATTTTGGTGGTTTTATTTGATCACACTTACCTCTGTCCATATTATATATTCATCGATGTTCTTTCTCTGATATTTCGAATGTTTTAGTTTAGGCTATTTGGAATCCTAGCCTATGTCCCTCTTCTTATTCATCTTCCTTTGTATTTTGTTTTGTTTTAATATAAGCTTCGTCAATTCTGAAGACACGTGGATTTTTTTCCGGTACTTTGTTGTATTGTGATACTTTCTGATTTTGATGTTGATTATATTATTAGTCATCTATTTTTATTTGATTCTCTATTCATTATTCTACAGACGAATTATTAGAATTAAACATATAAAAATAATTAGTTTTTCCAATTTGTCAAATCATATAAATTATACATTGTCGGGAATATCAGTCCACTTATAAAGAATTATTTTATGCATAAATTCTTTGATTGGAAGTTTTCCCAGGGCGAAAGAGCTTTATTTGTGTATTTTCTAAATCCACAGCTGACAATTTCGGTTTGATGCATCATATAACAAAAAAGCAATAAAGTAAATCGTTATTATGGAAAAACTAAAGAAACATGCAAGTCTTTGCCAACTACAAAACTATCGCATTTCTCCAAAAGTTGGCAACTATCAATAAAAATATAATTTTCTTTTTACTTCTTTCTCAGTTTAAAAAAAAAAAACTCTCCCTTTTCACAGTTATTCTCCCTTTGTTCTTTTTCTAAATGTTTTTCAACCTCTTTCTTCTGTGTATTTACTATCTCTCTTTCTTTGTCTCGATCAATTCGTTTTTTCTTCCTTTTCTATTCATTTTTACCATTTCATCTTCCTTCTTCCTAACTGCAATAAAAGGCGAACGTTCTTCGAACGGGGTGAATAAATGTTAAGACCAATTTTCAAGTCAGTCAACAGCGTTTGTAAGGAATTAACTCACCCAAACTGAGAGTAATTGAAGAGAGAAAGACAACGTTCTTTCTTTTTAATCGGTTCATAATAAATCAATTCTCGATATTAAGAAAGTAATAAGCACAAAAAAAAGAGAAAAAAAGAAGTAAGAGAGAGAAAGAAAGAAGACTATATTGTATTTATAACTAGTGTATACACACCATGTATCTA
The DNA here is from genome assembly GCA_963457665.1 of Thysanoteuthis rhombus. Classification (NCBI taxonomy): domain Eukaryota; kingdom Metazoa; phylum Mollusca; class Cephalopoda; order Oegopsida; family Thysanoteuthidae; genus Thysanoteuthis; species Thysanoteuthis major. Next base: position 57,091,793 of record OY735216.1, on the reverse strand, counting down.
TTTATAACTTTTCCATTTGCCAGTGAATTATATTGTATTTTGGACAATATTTTTTCTTGCAATCATTACTTTTTGATTCGGACTTTTGATTAGCTTGAAAATAATTCAAATGGAAACAAATAGTTTTATTATAGAAACAAATGTAGACAAAAGCTGTCAAAATTGTATAAACAACTTTGCAGTTTTCAAACAGTGTCTGTTCTTTTTCTTGTTCTTTCATCGGTTTTCATTCCCTCTTTTGCTCTTTCATTTTCTTTCATTCTCTGAATCACTTTATGGTTACAGCTGACCCCCGTTCTTTGATTAGAAAAAATACCGAATTCATTCGCCACTATTTTCTCAAAAAATGCATCCAAGGACCAGACTTGTTGATAATCAATACTTGCATGTCCAAGTATCATTAGACAAACAACTTTTTGGAAAATGAACGGTCACAAAACTTGTAGAGATACCATTTGGACTGAATAGTGTTCGTCTAGGATACTCAGATCATAGAAAGTATTTAAAAGACCAAACTAATGAACTATCTTCTCTAAGGCATAAAAACTTGAGACTTTTTTTTAATGTATAAAGTTTTTCCCCAAAATTAGTTAATTTGTAATAAAATGATGAGGAGGGCCAAGGCCCAGAAAGTTATTGCACTCTGTTCTGAAGATGATGAGGACAAATATCGACATATTATTAAAATTGATCACACTTTTTATTTCAGTAGAATATATCTATGCATATCTTTATGGGAGTTGCTTTCATCCAGCCGAAAGGGATAAGGTTTTCGGGGAAGATATTTTGTGAGGGACACGAATCAATGTTGCCAGTCCAAAAAAATCTTTCGTGCTAAATCCACCTCGAAAAACGCCAAAACGTGCCAAAAAGCACATCCAGTTATTTTATGGTCTCTCGTAATAGCAAACAATGGTGAGATTTGCCCCAAATCACTAATATATAGCGCTAAAAGTGAACTTAAAACAGCCCTAGATGTTGAATTTTTGGCCTGCCATAACAAGAAACGCGCTAAATTTTGCATGAAAAGCACTAGTTTGACAACACTGATATGAATGTACATTGAAATATAAATGAGATAACCCAACATTTTTGTTTTATAAAAAAAGGAATATTTTCTTAGTTACCTCAATCCATGATAGGATGAATTGTGCGTGTATTGTGGGAGTTTGGCCCACCTATAATTAAGGATGATCATTCGTTTGTCCAGCAATCATCCACCGAGCTATATCCATGTCAACAAATGCAGCCCGTGGCGGTGGAGCTGCGTTTGCATTGCCGGTGACAGGTAGGCAAGGAAAGTGCAGAAGAGGCATATCTCTTGGACTCGTGAAGACAGGAAGAGAAAAGAGAAAGAGGCGTCGACACGGCGAATTGATGTTGACTTATTGAATATGCGATGCTAAGTGATAAAACTTTAAATAGATAGATGAGCTAATCAAGAAGTTTGATTAAACGTCGGTCCGGATCCGTTTTGTAGGGTGAGCTTGATTGGTGGGGAATTGAAAACATTGACTTTTATTAGAAGCGACATGGAGCTGAATCTAGGGATAAATGATTGAATGAACGAATAGGCGACTCAGTCGAATAACATCAGTAAGGGAGAAGAAGAAGACGAAGAAGGAGAAGAAGAAGAAGAAGAAGAAGAAGAAGAAGAAGAAGAAGAAGAAGAAGAAGAAGAAGAAGAAGAAGAAGAAGAAGAAGAAGAAGGAGGAGAAGAAGAAGAAGAAGAAGGAGGAGAAGAAGAAGAAGAAGAAGAAGAAGAAGAAGAAGAAGAAGAAGAAGAAGAAGAAGAAAAAGAAGATTACTCGCAGTTTTCTAGTTGATTTGTGAGTAAATGAATTTCGGAGCTGGGGTGATGTAGAGAAAAATACAGAGTTTGGTAAATGAATATGGACACATTTGGAAAGGGTAAGAGAGTGATGGGTGATGGTGACGATAAAGGAGAAGAACTAAAAAGGTGAGAATATAAGGAATGGCTAAGTAAAAGTATGAAATGACAAAGAATAAGGAAAATGAAGAAGAATGGAAAATGGATGATTTCTGATGAGATTCCGTCAGAGGCGTAGCAAGAACTGAGGGGGGGGGATTGCCCCTGGGCGCTGGTGTATAGGGCGAAAAAATTTCCCCTGCACTTTTAAAAATTTTTCGCCCTATACACCATGCTAAATCATAATCATGCTCTCCTCTAAGATATAGCTCAACTCTCCTCAAGCGCTGTCCTGTCCCCCGGGCACTGTCTATGTCCCTGAGCGCCGTCCTTACTCCCTGGACATTGTCTTTGTCCCCAGGTGCTGAGAACACTTCTTGCTACCTTACTGATTTCCGAGGATGATGGTTAGAAGCTGGGGAAAGATCGCGTAACGATTGGAGAGCAATGAAAAAAATATAATGAAATAAAATTAAATAATTTTTACTTATTGGTTTATAAGTGCACCGCTGCGCTGAAGCAGTTACCTATCGATGGCAGGTTCGATTCCTGCAGCAGTCCCATTTTCTTTAATTGTTTATTCTATTCACATTGTCTCAATTGATTGATATGTGAACAACTTATTTCAAAAAAGTTTCTATGTGATATAATGCTATTCATAATTCATTCTGTCGGACCAAATATGTTCATTTCTTAAATACATACTGTCCAGTTGAAAGAGACAAAAAAAAAAAAACGAGAATAAACGAGATGAGAATTCGGGTTGAAAGATGTTATTTGGGCTTTACATCATCAATGGGCTATTTGGCAGAATGGTGAGTGCATCGGTACATTGGAGCGGCTACCTATCGGTGGCTGGTTCGATTCCAGCAATGCCCCCATTTTCTTTAAATGTTTATTCTACTTACGTTGTTTAAATTGAATAATGTGTTGAAGAAAATCTTCTCAGTAAGGACGGAGTTGAAAGAAAAAAATTGTTGAATAAAGTCAGAGGGAAAAGAATCGTTTGAGAATGTAACAGGAAAAAAAAGAAGAAAGAATCTGAAGAAAGTCAGAAGTTGCGTTGAAAAATCAGATTAGGGGTTAACTAGGCAACACTGTGACCGGTCGGATCACCCTTCGAGAGAGAGTTAATGTAATGTAATGAAGCCAGAATAAACCAGGAATTTTTTTTATACATTTACAGATAAATAAATAGATAAGGGAGATTATACAATACTTAGGATTTGATAGTTACGTCTCTTAACAAATCAGTGATTATAGTATAGACATAGGTGAGTGCGAACGCAGGCCCCACACAATAAGTTTCAGTAGCAAATCACCCGGACTTCATACGCATTTTTCAAGATAGGGCCTTTACGGTTAATTCATTACCTCGGACTACAATGCACCGTTTTGGCTACTCAGGAGTCGTACCCAGGTAAACAAAATCAGAATTTTATTATCGTATACATGACGAATGAAAACGATTAGATGATATAAAGATCGCAGTAGAGTAGAAAGGGAGTTAAATCAACTTGGTAGAAGGAACAAGACTTTTTTTTATAACTACCAATGCCATAAAAGCGGTTCCTTCGTCTTGTACGTAATTGAGAATTTCTTGTATTACTCAACTGTTTCATATAGGTTTACGATGACTTTTTTTTTTTTGGCAAAATGGAAGATGAGAGAAAAGAGAAAATTGATATAAGCAACGTACTTTACGTATGAATAGATATAAACTTGTTAGGAAATGCCACAATATCTACATTGATGGTTGAACTTACAGGATGAGGTTATGTCCTTGTTTGCTTTAAGAGCCTGGAACTTTGACTGGAGAAGGAAAAAGAAAGGATAGGAACAGTGTTCACGATCACAATTGATTAGGAATACGATGATTTTTGTGCCCAGTACATAGACAAACTAGGTATAAGAAAACAGAAATTTCAACCCATCCTAAACACAGATAGATTGACAGACAGACACACACACTTATATATATATATATATATATATATATTTAAAGCTGTAAAGTTTACAAGAATATATATATATATATATATATATATATATATATATATATACACACACACATAATGAATTGCGTTGTATTATATTGAAACTCTTATTCGAAATAGTTTGCCGTTATTTCACAGCTAACGCACCATTTGGCGTAGACAACATTGATAGAATAAGCAATTAAAGAAAATGGGGCTGCTGCAGGAATCGAACCACCGACCATTAGGGTAGCCGGTTTAACATGGCGTTGCCTCTACCATTGAACTAAACGACTGCTGGTAATACGAAGGCTGCAATGACTGTTCCAACTCTGAATTCCCATTATGCTTATTCACGGACTATATCTGCTCTATATGTTTCTTTCACTTTTTGACTATTATAACAAGGAATGGATATATGATCCGACGTAATGATTATAAATTGCGATATATCATATTGAAACTACCAACGGATCCTTCTGATAGTCATCTATGGAGCTGAAACATGTGAACTAATCATGAGACAGACCCTGAAACTGAGAAGCATGTAACATGCACATGAAAGAATCATGCTCAACCTCACATAGAGAGATCACAAGACAGCATAATATATTAAGGACAGAACAGGAGTCCGACACATTATAAAATCTATGAGAAAACTCAAATGGCAATGGGCTGGTCATGTTTCAACATGGATCTCCAGAGATCACATGCGTAACAGAGGCCAGCAGAATACAAGATGGAGTGACGAACGAGATAATTTCAGAAAGTACTGGCTCTGCGTCGCCCATGATAAGGTGATCTGGCGAATCCCGGGAAAGGTCTATGTCCAATGACGAGCAATGAAAGACTGATGATGATGATGATATTGAAACTCTCATTTGAAATGATCTGCCGTTTTTTCACGGTGAAATTACTTATTCTATTTACGTTGTCTAAGCCAAATAGTACATTCAACGTGAAATAACGGGAAATCATTTCAAATGAGTTTCAATATAATATAATGCTATCTATAATCATTCTGTTGGATCGTATATCCATTCCTTGATAACTTATATATATATATATATATATATATGTGTGTGTGTGTGTGTGTGTGTGTGTGTGTGTGTGTATTTAAATATTTCCATATTCCCCTTCTCATACACAACATATATATATATATATATATGTTATACATATATATTTCCCCTTTTCATACACTATGAACATGAAAACATTTCAAGATCATTCTTCAGTAATGTATCATTTAAGGTTCATGCATACATATGTGTATATTTGGGCAACAAACACACACGCACACATTTACACACATCCCACACACTCACACATTCACATACACACATACAGACTTATATATGATATCAAAAATACTACTTAATTTAAAAATGATTTTAATAAAAACTCTGAAAAACAATGTCGAGCTGTTGATTCATAAAATCTAATTATTTCCATCAAGTCAAAATAAAAATAAAAAACTGTTCAATATATAAATCATATAATATAGAGCAATATGCTAAAAATTTGGGAAAAAAATCTCCCGACATGAGTTTCTTAGTTCAACCATTCATCGGGAAATAAAGTCCATGTAGCGTTAACATTATTTCTTACATGTTATTTAAAAAACAGTGCATTTTTTTTTACAGTCATGGACAGATTTGAATGTGAAAATCCATGTAGTAATATTATTTTGAAACCGATCCCAACTTTGAACTTAAACAACTTACCTGACATTTAGAATGTGCAACCGTTGGACTCTAAAAATAACATTTCAAATTAATTTCTTTATATTTTAAAATAATTCCTTCTTGTTCGCATCCTCTTTCAAAGTGTGATTGCTTATCTCGGGGGTCAATCCACCATCTTTTTACAGTCACAGATGGTGTCAAAATAGGACTGGAGGCAAAATGACACTTTGCATTGTACTTCCCTATTGGCATGTGCTCATTTTGTGCAACCTTAAATAGGAATTAATTATAAAAAGAAAGAGACACAGGAAATGCATACTTATATACATGTGTGTGTGTGTGTGTGTGTGTACTTATATGTGAATATGTTTGTTAATATACATTCTCATACCTTTTGTCATTCATGCTCTATACTAACACACACACACACACACATATGTATACAAATATATATATACACATACATATATACATATATATGCATATATATATACACATATATATATACATATATATATACATATAGGTATATATATATGTACATATATATGTATATACATATACATATATATACATATATATATATATATACATATATAAATACATATGTATGCACACACCCATACGCACACACACACTCACACACACACACACACACACACACACATATATATATATATATATATATATATATATATATATATATGCTGTGGTATATAGCTAAAATGAAAGGAGTGAAAGAACGCATTGCTTCTTGCTCTGAAAATTAAATTGCATTTTTTCTCGCCGAAGAAAGACCCAAAAGTTGGATCTGTATTGTTACAACGAGGCCTGACCTCGCCACAGAAACGAAAACCCTGTTGCTATCTCTAACCCCCTGCTCCCTGACCTGCACATATTTTACTTGGGTCCCAGGTAACAAGACTGACCGTTCGAGAGGAAGGACAGTCTGGCATATCCATTTAGTAGCTTTCCAGATCAGTCAAGTTGTCGGATTTTTGCAGCCTTGCTCGAACGAAGAAAAAAAAAAAATCAATACACAACAAAGTATTTAAGGTCTTTTTCGTTACTCCCCATCAAACCAAAATTTTCATTACCAATGGGAAAAGATATGTTGAGTTAGTTTCGTTAAAACCGTCTGCTCGTTGGATTTTTTCATTCGCTTGGCGTATTTTTTTTTTCATTCGCTGGTTGTAGTGTTTAATTAGCATGCCTGGAAAAGGTATAGACTGAACATTACCAATGGAATTCAATCCTCAGCGTCTCTGGTTGGATGTTTCGAATTGATTCTATTTATCTATTCATCCTATGTTGTATTCGAATATTGATTACAAACAGGATTTTTCATCTTGCCCCCATATATATATATATATATATATATATATATATATATATATATATATATATATATGCGTGTGTTTCTTTGATTAAAAGATATACCTACAACGAGAATAAACAGAATTTTCTTCTTTTCTGCTTGTTTCAATCGATAGCTGAATCTCTCTCACTCTCTCTCTCTCTCTCTCTCTCTCTCTCTATCTATCTATCTATCTATATATATATATATATATATATGTGTGTGTGTGTGTGTGTGTGTGTGTGTGTGTGTGCGTGTATGTATGTGTGCGTGTGTGTTGTTCCTATATGTATGATTTAAAGTGGTAGTAGAATGTGCCGATGGCCGATCGGGGAAGGCACGAATCCGACTTCTCCCCTAGCTATGGATAAAACAGTGTACCGTAAAGTGAGTGATGTCACTCCGGGTGCTTGTCACCTCTATTTCCAGATGTCATGAAGATCTCTGAGACGAATATAAACTTGTGATATGTGTATCCCGGGCAGGGGACTGCTGTTGTTGTGGCCAGCGTAAGGGCAAAAGTTTCGTGATTGTAGGAAATGTTCAGTCTGTTCGTCCGAGTATATCCTTATCCCTTTCAAAGTACGTCACGTGATTTTAAATATCACTTTGTCATGAAGTTTTAACAGATCCTCGCTTTTCCTTTTTATTTCATCGATCAGGAGATCTCACGTGAATTCAGTATTTTACGGGAGAACGAGAGCAAATTCCGACGCAAGGCCATTTTCTCAACATTGAAGATTGTCAAAAATAATACCTGGTTGTCTCAGTCTTTGCTGCAGTCTTCATGAGATTCTCATGTCCCCACTCTTGGGAATTCGAGCTGCAGTCTGGGGATAGATCTAAATATGATTATCATCGAACTCTTTCCTCGCCCGTGAGCGGAGATTATCCAGTTATATGAGAGAAGAGCCAGGAGTACATGGCCTCTTTTGAACGCAATCAGAATGAGAGAAATCCTCATTTGGTGGGCAAAACAGGCTGTGAATCATCATCATCATCATCATCATCATCATCATCATCATCATCATCATCATCATCATCATCAGTTTTTTAATAACAAAAACCCTCCCTAGACCTCTCTATCGTAGGAGTTGCGGGGCCAATACTTTCTGAATCTATCCAGTTCGTTCCGTCATCTCATTTTCTGCCGGACCTGATTCTGCCTTTGATTTCTGTCGTGATGTCCATCGGTTGTCTGTCCGTCTTGCAACTTAGCTAGCTCATTGCTATTTGAATTTCCTAATAGATTCTACGATGTATCGGACTTCCGTTTTTCATCTAATATACTGTGCTGTCTTATGATCTCTCCTTGTGATGTTGAGCATGATTCTCTCATGTGCGCATTGAATGAAAACGAGCTTAATGGAGAGCTGTAATGCCATGCCCAATATAAAATTCAATACTATGTTGGTTACTGATTTCAGAATAGAAAACCACAGCTGAAAAAATGATTAAAAAAAGTATCTTGCATATTCTGAAAGAATCAACATATTTATTCATCTATGTCGTACATATCGGTGGATATTTTTAGACCGACCATTGGATTGTTCCTTTCTTCAGGAATCGCTGGCACTCAGATCTAGAATTATCGATTGGAGAAAAAAAACCGGCTGAATCAACTATACATTTGGGGATACTGAAAGAATGAATTGGCCAAAATGTTAAGTGTTGAAACCAGCGCAGATAAGGATATCCGTATCTCGCATACATTGCCATTGGCCGCTCGTTTACCAGAACTAATCATCTATAAAATTATCCTAACTTATATGAGATAATAGAGTTTTTATCAAAAAAAAAAAAATCATCTTGAAAAATAGATCCTTCATCTAAAATTATCTACAAAAAAGCCCAACCAGATTTTGACATTGTTGGTCCCAAATGACTATAGAGAGCCGAAGGGCATTTTTTTTTTAAGAAATGAAATATGTTTTTAGATGCTGTGTAGTGGTGTACTCATGCAAATTTTCAAGGTTGTAAACTCAAAAAAGGAACCAGGAGCGCTCTGACACACACATACACACACACACACACCCACACCCACACACACACACAACCACACACACACACACACACAACCACACACACACACACACACACACGTACAGATCGATAAGCACAGACATCGGCAAATAGACACAGACACTCAATGAAAGAAGAAACTGTAGCCAACTTGTCTGGCTGGATGGGCTATTTGTGGGGCTACGTTGATTCGATATTTGTCCAAATATTCCTGGAATAAAAACAATATCTTTTCTCTTTTTTCTTCCTCATCTCAAAGTGCGTCATCCTGTATTTTCTACTCTACTGTTACAATTTTTTTCGTTTTTTTCAATATCCCCTCCCCACACACAAAAAATTTTTTTTTTTCACTGGGAGGTTCAATTTACAATTTGTTTTATTCTAGACTGATCCCTTCGGTTTTGCCTGACAATGTTCATACCTGTTGTTTTTTCTTGTTTTTTGTTTTTTGTTTTTTTTAAAGTTTTTTCCAATTCTGGTCTTTTTAGTGATCACCGTTCAAGGAGAGAGATGTAACTCAGCCATTGATCACCCCTTTTTTTCAATCCCATGCTGCCGGAAGATATTGGTCGTGTGACGGTCTCTATAAAGTGACTAACCAGACCTGTTTTTTATTAGCTTATTATCTTATACCGTTTCTTTTTTTTTTTCTCTTCGTTCCCTTTTAATGAGTGACCCCCATTTGACCGCAAAGTTTAGAAAATTCCCATCGGCGGTTGTTTGCTTTTTTTAGGAAAGAGGAAAGAATCCTGGGAGTTGCGAATTGACTGATTTGGTCTGGGATTATGGGAGAAGAAGAAGAAGAAGAAGAAGAAGAAGAAGAAGAAGAAGAAGAAGAAGAAGAAGAAGAAGAAGAAGAAGAAGAAGAAGAAGAAGAAGAAGAAGAAGAAGAAGAAGAAGGGGGAAGAGGAGAGATAGATTTTGGGTTTGGGAGAGATTAAGGGGAGGAGGGGTGGAGGAGGAGAGTAAAGAAATTCAAGAAAGCAATGAATAGAAAAGAGTGAGAAAAAAGAATAGTATAAATAAGAGGAGGGAGAAAAAGAGAAGATAAAGGAATATGATAGGGAGAAAAAGAAGGAATGAAAAACAAATAGAGAGAACGAAAGAAGGATTACGGGAAAAATTGAAAAAAGAAGATGAAGGAGAACATCAACAACAACAACAAACAAACTCAATAAGGAAAGGTAAAAAGAAAAAAAAAAAAACAAGGACAAAGAAGGATGAAAAGCCGAAAGACAAGTAGAAAAGAAAAGAAAGTGTTTGAACGAAATAAAAACAACAGCGGGTGATTAAAAAAACACGCCCTGCTCTAAGTAAAGCAGAAGTAAATAGAAAAGGTGGAATTCCAATGAAAAAAAACATGAAGAAACGAAAATAAATTAAGGAGTCAAGTCGACATTGCAGGCATCATGGTGTAGATAGTGATGCGAAATACGGAATTAGACTGGCAGATTTGAGTGTGTCTTTTGTCAGGGTCATCTGCGGTAAATGGAAAGATCTCGATGGCACCTAGGATTCAAGTTCTTAAAATCATTATCATCATCATCATCATCATCATCGCTTAACGTTCGTCGTTGGACAAAGACCTTACCCAGGATTCGCCACACATCTCTATCAAGGGGGTCGAATTTGTCTAGGTCATCTCTCCATCTAATACTCTGCTGGCCTTGGTTGTCCATGTGCTCTCCGGGGATCCATGTAAATTTGAAACAAAACGAAACAAGACAAAAAGAAAGAAAATCTACCCTGAACATATATGCCCATTCCAGATAAATATCAAGGGATAGCTAATAAAAATAAAAAAAAAACCCGAATCTGAGGTTGAAAGGCATGGTGAGGCTCCTTGACAAAGTAACAAGTTGTTAAAATAGTTTCTTGTAAATCAGTAAACCATCCACGCGTGTTGTTTTTTAAATTCCAGTTGTTGACCTCTAACAGGCAAACAGATTGCTCAAAGCGTGAGATCATCATCATCATCATCATCAGCAGCAGCAGCAGCGACAGCAGCAGTAGCAGTAGCAGCAGCAGCAGCCTTTTAGCGTCTATTGTTTGGCTGAGTCCTTCTTCCAGATTCGCCAGACCTTTCTATCATGGGCGTAACGTAGCCAATACTTTCTGAACTTTCTGTTTAGTTCATCACGGCCATATTCTATTTTGCCGACCGCGGATTCTGCCATGATCTATGGAGACCCACATGTCCAGCGGCGTGACCTGACTACTTGGCCCCGACACTTGAACGTCGACTTTTCATCGCTCGACCTCTTGGCACTAGGATAACTCAGCGCGCGACAACTAAGCATAAATCAGTGTAAAAAGTACCAACAAAAAGGAACTGTGGAATCAACAATTTATTGATATATAAAAATTGAAATCATTTTCTGAGTTGAATTATTTTAGGGAATTAATTCACTTCTGTGTAGTTGAACTTGATAATTTATAGTTCACAGAAACTATAAAACTACTTATTTACGGTGTTCAGGTGTTGTTTTCTTTTTCAAGTTGCTATCGTCAGCCTAGAAAGAAATCAACAAAAATTGGTATAATAATTGGTTTTCACAAAGTAATAGACAATTCATTTAAGTATTGCTAAGTTCTTATTAGCTTTTTATCTTACTCTCATTTCGGTTTACTTATTCATTTGTTTGGTAATTTTTAGTTTGACGACATAAACCCATAGTGGTGTAAAAACTGCATACAAAGCTCGAAAAGTCAGACAGAGGATCGATTTTTTTTTTAATTAAAAAGTATAATTAAACAATATATTATGCAGAAATTCGTACGATGAAAAATCTATTGGGATTTTATTGCTGCTCAGTTCGCCCCTGATAACGATTCATATTTTAAAGAATAAAAAGTATTTTTTAAAAATGTAGTAAAAAATCATATTTTTTTTCTACTCGATCAGCGGTTGAGAAAACTGAGAAATGAACATGCCCGAAAGAGAGAGTTGACTTGACTAAGTGGGGTGGTCGAGTTAAGTCTTAGAGGCTACCTCCACACGCATAAAGTTGTATGAGTAAAAAGCTAATTTTATAAAATAGCTGTTGGAAATTTAGATATTTTTCCCCTTTTTTTTAGAGAGTTCTATTAACTTATATAAATAATTTAATCACAACGAGTTCAACGTATTGAATTACTGTAGTCTCACAAATGGCCCTATCAACCAACCAAGTGAGTTACAGATTTTTCTCTCCAAGTGTTTCTTTTCTTTTGGGGGTCCATCTATCTATCTATCAATCTATCTATCTATCTATCTATCTATCGATCTATCTATCTATGTGAGGGGGATGATCTTGGTCACATTTTTGAAGCTACGTCCTTGAAGGATTGTATTGTCATACATTCAGGCACCATGTAAGAACACTCTTTTAAAAAGTGCGTTTTTAGGCTTCTGTGGTCATTCTGAAACCAACAATGCCCAAATCTTGTGCTGTTATAATTTTCGACAAAAGATGTATTCCTTTAGATAAATTTAGATAAAAGATCCATTTTTTTTCAGATAATTTTGGATAATCATTTTAGATAATCGTTGTAGATAACTAGTTGTGGTACACGCGAGGTGTATGGTGATTCATTGATGCGAGGGACAGATATCATATCAGCAAATGTATATTGTGAAACGAAACACAATTGAACTTGAAATAACTCTACTATAAAATCAGTTACATAGAATCATTTTGTCCCACCTCACAGGGACCACTGATGGAATACAAGCTCTGAAAGGCGGGGCGAAAAACTTTGGGAAACATTGGTTAAGGGAATCGGTTGAATGTTGGCACGCAACCGATTTTACTTTTAACTTTCTAGAGTTTTTTTTTCTACCTTGGTTAGAACACTTTTTATTGGTCTGATTAACGTTGGCAAATGATGAAAATTCAATGCTAGTTCAATTCTTGTTTGGTAATACAGAACACTGAAAAGATTGCAAAAAATCTGTTGAATAAGATCGGTGATGTTTGCCAGGCCAGTCGAAATTTCATTCTGGTAACGGCACCCCATAGTCACCTATCTAGTTACTGACCTGGCTCAACGTTGTTCAACTCCGATGATCTTACAATAAAAGGTTTATCCAACGTTATTCTTTGCTTCAGGTAGAAATTTTATAATCCTAGCCCATATACTGAGTGCTTCGCAGAGAAACATTGAGTACCATTTTAAAGCCTTTGGTATGACATAAGTGGATTGAACCACGGCCTACAGAATTGGGGTCGAGCATTCTACCACTGATCATTTTTAACCACTGTACATGTGAATATCCTACGCTGGTTCAAAGGGAATATGAAAATAGGCAAAACAAAGTAGGGACAATGATACATATAGAACTGTGCAAGCAACTTGGGTTCGGTCATATAATCAAATGGTATAAGCGAAAACCAGATGACGTCTCAGAAAATAATAAGAATATCTTACTCCGAGATTTTGATTACCAGGAAGGAAACTGAATGAGTTTTTTTGTGAATATGGAAAGAGAATTGTGCCAGATGGAAACATGACAGTCCCAGCAGACAACAGGGTAAAAATGAAAGTAAAAAAAAAAAAAAAAAAAAAAAAGCTATAAAGAGCCTGTCTGGAATCCGAGAAAACCTTGGCACAATAAAGTCAGCTCCGTTCCTTTAACAATTGGAGCACTCATCATCATCATCATCATCATCATCATCATCATCATCAGTATTTTAACGTGCGTCGTTGCACATAGACCTTTCTCAGGATTCGCCACAATTCTCTATCATGAGCGTCGCAGAGCCAGTATTTCCGGAATTTGTTTTGTTCATCTCTCCATCTTGTGTTCTGTCGGCCTCAGTTTCTGATGTGATCTCTGGGGATCCATGTTGTGAGACGTGATGTCCATTGGTTATCTTTCATTCTTGCAACATGACCTGCCCATTGCCATTCGATTTTTTAAATATTTTCTATGGTGTTACGGACTCCCGTTTTCTTCCTTATATACTGTGCTGTCTTGTGATCTCTCTAAGTAAAGTTGAGCATGATTATCTCATGCACATGTTGCATCTCAGTTTGTAGGTCAATAATTAAATTAAATGTTTTTTTTCAGAAAGTAGTTCTTTTCATTTCAGTAGACAAGGTTTTCTGAACGAACCTCACTAGTCAGGCACTTAAGATGCTTATAAGGATTGCATCTAAGCTACTATTATTTACTCAATCACTAGGCCAAGTCAGTACATAAAATTTGAAGAATGCACAGCAAAAATAGTTTAAAGGCGAATTCTTTTTCAGACTCTGTTGGCGATTCTGAATTAACAGTACTTGGATTGAGACTCAAATCTCGCGGCTCTCAGCCCACTACTCTGAACCCAAATGAACGGGAGATAGGCATCACCTCATTTGTTTTTGATCAACTTGGGTTGTTATGACATCTGAGCATTGAAAAGCGAACGGCCTGCTCGTTTGAGGGCAACGATCATTTATTGTTTATCTCCCCTTGTTAAATCTGGCATTTGACATGTGTTCAGTAAGGCAGAGTTCACGAAGTTCGTAACAGACAGGGATGAAAGAGGGCTCGGAAAACAATGGAGAGAAAGAGGAAGAGAAAAGAAGACGTGAAACAGGAACACAGATGGGCTTTAAGGATTGAGTCGAAGGAACCCGAGTGTTGGTCGATGGTCAGAGGTTGGGAAGGATCAGTTAGTGGCACGAGTGCATTGATTAGACCCCGTTCCATTTCTTCATCTCGCTTCTACAGAATCCCTATTCCGATTGTCTTGATATTATTACATTCTATGTGCTCAGCTTTTCTTCTTTTGTCGAACTCCAGTTCAAGTCTGGAGTTGACTTTGTTTTCCTTCCATGTCAACAAAAACAAGAAAAATGCTCACCGGAATGACAGGTGCAAACAGTGTTGCCAATTCAGCACCTTTTGTGCTAAATTTAGCGTGCTTTTCGTTTTAGCCACGCCGAAATCGTTGCACGGTCATTTGGGGCCATTTCAGCTTTTTTATTTGTTTTCGCCTTTAATGGCGATTATTTTATTCAGCGCTTTCTAGCGCTTTTCGGCAGTCAAACTGGTGCAAAAATATTTTCTGATTCAGCAATGTGAGTAACCGATCTGTAAAACCCACACTCCCCTACTGTAATTTAAACTAACGTCCAACTGATTATCAGCAGGCTGTCTTACAGACTGAGCTTGACAAGTATTAGATATCAACAAGATATTTACCATATATATACACATGAAATTATTTCATTCTAATAAATGAATACATTTTTACGAAAAAAAGATTGTTAAATACAAAAGTTGCGGAAATCAAGTTCAGTCAGAAGCTGGGAAGGAGTTTGATCCTACAGAAGGCAGGCTTGGTTTTTCCGCTCTCATAAGTGATCAACATGAATCCGATGGCGGGCCAGAGTGAACGATATTATACACTAAAACAAAAAACAAAACAAGCAACAAAAATGGAGATGGACTTGACAGTTGGATATTTGTGCGATCACAGTAATCATGGGAGGAGATAGGAAGGGTTTTGTCCAGCAGTGACCTTAAAATAACTGTTGATATATATATATATATATATATATATATATATATATATATATATATATATATATATATATATATACATATATATATATATATATATATATATATATATATATATATGTGTGTGTGTGTGTGTGTGTGTGTGTGTATTGTGTGTGTATGTGCGTGCGTGTATGAATCACGTGAAAAAAACAGGTGGATGATTTGCCTAGACACCCTATCACCTAAAGGACTTAATAGTGAACTAAACCACCCGAATAATCCTTAACTCCACACCACAACTTGAAAAAAAAACACATAGAAATACATTAGCAACCCTCCCTTTGACAAATAGTCCACACACACGCACACAATGTTTTTGTAAACATATTCGAATACAACCATTATCACTCACAGATGCGCACAGACATTCGTACGCACACTAATCACTTAACATTAAACAGATAAAAAAAGACAGCATGGTCATCTCTGTACAGGGACAAAGAATCGTACTCATCAATTGATGATGCTGATTCTTCATAGACAGGTAGGGTTAATATTGAGATGGCAGCAACACCCACCAACCAGGAGGCTGCTATCACATGAGCCAACAAGAAGTCTTTCTCTTATTTCGACCATGCACTGACGATGGCAAAGTAGCCGAAACTTGTACGCGAAAATCTGACGCATACCAAACCCCTAAAATGATACAGTGAAAGAATTAAAAATGAAGAATTCTTTCACAGATATATTCCTATTTTGTCTAGGATTTACTTGTACAAATCACTCAGGGCATATTATTTCGGAAACCAGATAAGAACCTCCAGTTGTACATATAACATTTACTGTTAATAAATATATAACTGAACAATGTAATCGGTTTTTAATTATATAGAACCATCCTGTTAATGTACATATATCATTTGAATAGACATTAACTATTGTGGGCCAACTTCTTATTCTTTTTTTCACAAAAGATTTCCAAATATATCTCTCATCCTATCTGACCTACATTTGAATGTTTTCACATTCAAACAAAAAAGTATCCTGAGGATGAAGATCGCTCATGAAAAATTTATTGCCTTGCGAGGTATGATATAAAAAAACATGCGAAAAGATAGGATCTGTGTGGGGAGGGGATTTATTTTCAAATTCTGAGCAGAATCATTTTAAAATGCTGTCTCTGTTTGGATGTATAATAAATTTTGTTTTTAGCCCCAGGCATTCTCAAGCGAAAATTGTGAGTGACATAGTGTTCCTAATATATTAACACACTTACAAAATATTTCTTGTGATCTATACAAAATATCATTTTTATTTCCTGAGATATGTATTTTCAACGCTTAACAACTCGAATCACAAAGTCTTCCAGAATTTTTGAATTCTTCTGTTTATATTATTGCCCTGTTTTTATTTTCAAAAAATTGATCTAATAAATATATGTAGAAAGCCCCAAAAGAACCCATCAGAGAATTTTTTATTGATTCATATTTATGAATTGTGGTTTGATCTTTGAATACCATATCTATATTTGTTGTCTGTTCTATAAACTTTAAATCTATACTTATCATCTGTTTTTAAAAATCTAATGTTATTGATTTTTAATTAATATATATATATATATATTTTTTTACAGTTCATATTATATATATATATATATATATATATATATATATATATATATATATATATATATATATATATGAACTATTTGCACGAATTTATAAAAGTGGTTACTGCCTCTAGACAATAAGCCTATTTTGTACTCACCGTAATGGTTGAATTTATTGAATAATTTCATAATGGATTTTTTTTATTAGTTTTGGTGAAATAAAAACGTATTCTCTTCTAATCTTGAAGTTGTTGAAGCATGTAAAATATCTGTACGGATGAATCGGAAGATTTCTGTTCGAACGCATTAATTCATTGCAAACTTACCAATTTCATTTTCTTCCTTCAGTTGCCCACTGCAGTTACGAATCCCGGACATAAAGTCACAGAACTAGAGTGACAATGTAGAAGGCACGCTATGTCACCGGCAAAACATACCTGGCCATAAAGTCACAGGACCGTTAGTCATTGACCGAAAATGTTTTTAGTAATTAAATCAATTTGCACTATTTATGTAATAAAAAGACCGTAAAATATTTTTTCAAGGAAATAAGTAATGTTTCAATTCAGTTTTAATTATCAGGTAATGTAATATTTATATTGGGTAAATCTGAATATATAAAGATAGTTTGACGTTTTATTTTTTTTATCTATTTACCCCGCTCTGTATAATATTGCCTTGAAAGCGAGATACTCGTTCGTTAACATTGGATAAAAGAAAGCCTTGCGTTTTTTCTACTAGAATGAGTCATGAATAAAACCGCCTTTACTTTTCCAACGATCATTCAGTCAAATTTACAAATAATAATGAAATTAGTCAATACAAATTAAATCAAAAGAACTTATTTTATCGAAAAAAAAACAAAAACAAAAACGAGAAGTTTTCTTTCTTCAAGTATATCGCACAATAAGTATCTTGATTCCAAAGCGAAACTTAACAAAGCATGGTAAATAAATGAAAATAAATCAGAAGACAACATTTTTTCATTCAAGTTTGCCATAACTTGCATTACTTAATAACTGCAAATTAAGTTGCAACTTACAAATCAGCGATGAAAAACTATTTCGATCTGTGACTTGGAGTCCAGTGACTTCATGGCCGGATACGTTTCATCGCAGCATTCAATCTACATTTGGGCCGTGATGATAGGGCCGGTGGCTTTATTCCCGGTCACCGTACGCGCGCGCACACACACACACACACACACACACACATATGTATGTATGTGTGTGTGTGTGTTATTTTGCGTATTAAACTTGTATGACCTACTTCTGTAAATATACTTAAACCGTTAAAATAGCTTCAGTGCTTTTTAACCTCCAAGTAGGTTTTTCAAGGGAAAGGAATCCCAAATTAAAGCCAGTACTTCGTGACCCGAGATTATTGACCCGATTTTAAGAAATTTTTCTATTTTTCTCCTAAGAGGGATTCATTCTTTGACAATAAAAACAGCGAGACTTCGTGCATGGTAAAGACTTCGTGCAGTTAAAGAAAAAAAATACCACAAGTTACTTAGACGGAAGAATTATTCCAAGGCCATGGAAAAAAAAGAACGGAAGAAAGATAGATATGAGCACTCTGACTTAAAACATCCGAAACTAACATTCTTTGGGTGAAATCCACTTTGGATAAAGTTTATCTTATGAGTCACCCAGTGAAGAACAAAGTCACTTTGGTTCTATGCCGAGAATGTTATCCAGAATGTTACCACGAGTGCCTGCTAATTCGTTATCCTTTTATTGTTCGAAGGGGTATATTTCTTGAATAAAGATGAAGACAAAGTGATTGAGAAGCTTATATTTGAAAATAATATTTTTTCTAATATTTCTCCTACTGTTCTCCCCCAATTCGAAATTCGAAGTTCTATTCCATTATCATCATTGTATACATCCAATTCCATTACTAAAATAGAACTCATTCAAAGAGATTTATATCGAGCAGATTATTGTTCCTGAACCAACAAGGTCTCTCGAAAAGGCGAAGCTCCAAATAACGGCTTTATCTGCACGTTTTCATCTTGTTTACTTACTGTTCTTTTCTGCCCGACTGCTCGAGGAAAAGAACGACAGGACGTAAAAGCGGCTGCCTATAGGTTCGATTCCTGCAGCAATCCCCAATTTATTTTTTTGTTTATCCTATAAACGCCATCTAGGTCAAGTGACACATTCTCTGTGTAATTACGGACGTCTTCTCAAAAATGGTATCAAATGATATAACACATTCATAAGTATTCTATCGGATTATAGATCTATTTCTTCTTCTTCTTCTTCTTCTTCTTCTTCTTCTTCTTCTTCTTCTTCTTCTTCTTCTCCTTAATAATAATAATAATAATAATAATAATAACAACAACAACAACAACAACAAAAACGATGACGATGACGATGATGATAGTAAGAAATGGCTACATGGTCCAATAGAATGAATATAGATAGTATTATATTGAACTGAAATTCTTACTTTAAATGATTTCCCGTTATTACACGTTGAATGTATCATTTTGGCCCGAGACAATACACATATATATTGTGTTGGCACCAATTTTTTAGATGGCATCTGCAATCCTTTGCTTAAAATCTTCAGTGCCTATTTTTAATTCTCTGTGGAAAAACACATCGAACAAGAATAAAAGACCAGCTCTCACTGGCTTTAATCTTTCAATTCCAAGGTTCACATAGCATGAATATATGTGTGAATCCTGTAAGAACAGCTGAACGAATGAAGGATGTTTTAGCAATTAACAATCCTTATCAACGACCCGTACTTTAATCGGAGGTACTATCAGTCTCCAAGGACCAGAGAACACTCAGAGAACACTCGGCGAATCATAACCCACTTGGTGATTCGGTTGTCGTATATGTTCTGAAATTGATACAATGGGGTCTAATTTCAACGAATCCCAAAAGTCTTTTCCAAAAGCAACCAGAACCAGATTTCAGACAAGTTTTATAACAGAGCAGTGGTTTCAAAACTTGAGAACTCGAGGACTCCTTCTCTAAAGGAAATATCCTGGTGGGACCTTTTTTTTAACATTCAGTTTTTAGGCTAATTAAAGAACTACAATAATAGGCGATTCTTTATTCTTTACCGATAAGAATCATATTTATTATAATTATATTGTATTTACTTGAATTCAAATATATGGTACGTATCAATGCACATTGTGTATATTTTTTGACAGCTGAATGATGTTGTTTCGCTGCTAGAATATGTGCACTGTCATATTTGCATTTTTTGTCTGATTCTCAAGAATCCACGGACTTTACTTTTGCTATTGTGGGTAATGTCAAGTGTGGTCATACTTCATCATCCATATTTTAACTGTCCCATTAGACACTAGTGAATTTAAGTGGACAGTGTGTGGGTGTGTGCTTCTGAAAACGATGATGGAATTTGGCGAAATGCATCGTAAGTTATAAACCTGATCTTTATGATAATAAGAACTTTCTGAGATGTACCCCACTTTTTCTCAAATCTTCAACTTTCATTTTGTCAAATGGACACAGTTGTGGGCCTGTATATGTAACACATGAAAAGTGTATATGGAATATATGTATCCGTCCTAAGAATTACCTTACTTCCACACACACACAGACACACACACAAATTCGCACATACACACACACACATATATATATATATCACGTAGAAACTATTATTTGAAATGATCTCTCCTTAATAACGGTGAATGTATCATTTGGCCTAGACAACTTAGATAGAATAAGCAATCAAAGACAGCCGACTCATTTTCTTTAATTGTTTATTCAATTTACCTTGTCTAGGCCAAATGATACATTCTCCGTGTAATTGCAGGAGATCATTTCAAATACAGTTTTAAAGTAATATAAGGCAATTTATCATCACTCTGTCGGATCATATATCCATTTCCCAATAATATATAAATATGACACAAATCAGGAATACAATATATGATATAACTCAATATCAGATATGTGATGGGTTTATTTCATTAAGTGCTCGATACATTCTTCATTGAACATCAAGTTGAGAATGAGTGGAGCTTAAAATATGATGAAATAAAAGATTTGCCAAACAAGCACGTTTATGTTTCTGCCCTGTTCGGACATAAACGTGTTTGTGTAGCGAATCTTTCATGTCATATATATATATATATATATAAATATATATATATATATATATATATATATGTTTGTGTATGTGCGTGGCAAGGGTGAACATTATTACAACTTTTTCAATTTGATCCAGCGATAACAGGATTATTAGTCCTTACTTGATTCTAATTGAAAATAATCAATAAGAGTTTAGGAGAATCTTCATAAGATCTTATCGGGATTTTGATAAAGCCAGCACATGTCATGTAGTTACCATTATTTCGTTTTGTTTACCACCACCCCTTCACTGCCCCCACCCCCACAAAAAAAAATTGAACATCTTGCTGAGATGAATGGTAGCTTTCGTACGGATAAATCAAAATCGATTCTTCATTCATCAAGTAAAGATTTTTTCTTCAACTTGTTGAAACACGTTTTTGTTTCTGTCTTTCCCGACAGTTTGTATATTCGCTATTTTCGTTTTTCGTTTCATTCTTACAATCTATTTTCATCATCAGAACTTTTTTTTATTGCTTTTCTTCTCTTTCAATTCCTCATCTTTGTTGTTGTTCTTTTTTATTGTCCACTCTCTCTTCCATCTCACTCTTTTTATTTCTGTCTCTCTGTCCCTGTCCCTCTAATCTACATGTATACTCAAAATATATTGCTATCGAATCACAGAAGCTTCACAAATAGCCCGAACAAACAACCACATGGGCAACAGATTCTTCTCTCTTTGAGTTTCTTTGCCTTCCTGCCTGCCTGCCTATCTATCTATCTATTTGTTTATCTATGTATGTGTTTGTGTGTGTATGTCCAAGCACAACTTCTAGAGGCTATAAACTCGACGATTCTTGCGAGTACATCACTAGGCACCACCTGAAAACAGTATTGTTTAAGAAATGGTTTGCGGGGATTTTATGGGAATTTTGGGATCAATTATGCCCAAATCATGTGCTGGTATCATTTTTTTTTTTTTTAGATGATTTTAGATGAAAGGTCTGTTTTTTAAAAATAATTTTAGATGAAAAATTTTTAAAAATTGATAATGTCTGGTGATTCACTCATGCGAGGTACGTAATTGTCTTATTCGACTTCGTATTCAATTTTCGTAATCTTCCCAAGGGCAATCCTAAGATTTTGAGCAGTTAGAGGGTGGGTCTAGTTATTCTTTTCTCAACTATACCTGCCTTATTTAACAATACATATAATACGTTTTTATTTTAAAGATGAATTTGCGTTTCAATTCCTTGATCTAGATTAAAGAAAAATAATTTTGCTTTGCCCGAACAGAGATGGGGTGGACCTATAGACACCTTTTGATCCACGCCAAATACATTCTTTATCCCGTTAAATATTTTTTCTTCCTTCTTCTTTCTTCTTCTTCTGCTTAATTGCTGTCTAGCTTCAACGCTGGAGTTGACCTTATTTCCTACCGTTACAAAAACATGAACGACAACAATCCTCACCAAAATTGGGAATGTGAACTGATATGTAAAATCCAAATCCTCCTACCGTGATTTGAACTCAAGATCAATTTGTTGTCAGGAGGGAGTCTTACTGACTGAGCTAAACTGACGAGTCTTTGATGTCGGAGAAAATTCATGATTGACTCATGCGATGGCTTATCTCATTATAAATTAATAAAAGCTTTTATACTGGAAAAATATATTTTTTTATTATCTTTTCATTCAGCATGTATACATTATAAAGTTGCCCCAATTATTCCCTGTTGAAATAGAAGATAGAGAGGTGTTTGAACCTGTAATCGACTGGTTTATTTGCTACTCTTCCCCCTTTCTATGAAGTATTTTCCTTGAATCGCCAAATCTCCTAAAACTGATATGGGTAATTCTTTTTGACTAAAATGACATCCACAGAATTTTCCCATTATTCTTCACGAAGAGCCCCCGCCCCCTAAAAAAAACAAAACAAACTCCGGCCACTATATAACAACCATCAACTGAACGCGGACACCTACGTCCTGTTACCGGCCATATAATCTCCGCTGCCCCGTACTCGATCTGACCTACTATCATCATTATCATCATCACCACCACCACCACCCTCATCATCATCATCATCATTGTCTGTCTCATGTCCGTTGTTGGAGATTCACCAGACCTTTCTATCAAGGGCGTCACAGAACCAATACTTTCTGAATTTGGTTAGTTCATCTATCTAGTATTCTGTCTGCCTCGGTTTTGCGTGTGATCTCTGGGGATCCATCTTGTGAGTCTTGATGTCCATCGGGTGTCGGCCATTCTTGCAACATGGCCTGTCCATTGCCATTTAAGTTTTCTTATAGATTCTATGATGTCCGGACACCTGTTTTTCCCTTGATATATTGTGCTGTCTTGTGTTCACTCCTTGTGAGGTTAAGCATGATTCTCTCATGTGCACGTTGCATGCTTCCAGTTTAAGGGTCAGTCTCTTGGTTAGGTTCCATGTTTCAGCTCCATAGGTGACTATCGGGAGGATGCATTGTTTTTTTTGTTTTTTGTTTTTTTGGACTGGTGGTATTTTCTTGCCCTTGAAGGTTGAGCTTGCTCTCCCGAAGTCTTTCCATCCTTGAGTGATTCTTTGCCAGATTTCTTCTGAGGATTCCATGGAGACTCGTTTTTCAAGGTAGCGCTGTGGTCTACTTTCTCCGGCTTTGTGTTTTCGATTTTAATCGTTGAGTGTTCATTTCCGACGTGATTTGTTGCACATGACTTTTGTTTCACTTGAGTTCGTGCAAAGGCCGACTTTCTTGATTTCTTCATTCAGTTCACCTAACATTAGTTGGAGGTCGCGGAGGTTAACTAGAAATATACAAATCTGCTCAATTTCTGATTCACTCTCTTCAACGCATCCCGTTTCCTCTGTCCCAGCAAGAAAAAAAAAATTATTCACCATTCATTCCCGTCCATATAGCAACCAAGAATTTCATTCACCATGAAATGAGATACGCTCAAGTGTTGAAATGCGACTTAATAGTAGCCATGATGAATCGCCGTTTGTCGGACGGCAATATTTGATGAGTCTCTGGGGAGACACTTATACGGCCATCCACCCTACGCGCGCATACAACACAGAAGAGGTGGCAATGGACACGTGTGTAAGTGGAGCACACACAAGAACACATAAATAGGATCTCATACAAACACAGAGATGTACAAATAAATAAGAGCGGGAGAGAGAGACAGAGACAGAGACAGAGAGGTGGGTTATAAACTTGAGACGAAGAATTCAATCTTTATCTTAGAACCAGCGATTCAGGGAAAAGGGGCGAGAAATAAAATAAGAGAGAGAGAGAACACATGCTCGCACGCAGAAAAGAGAAATTGACTCGTGTATAAACTGAGCACACGTCACACTATCATCATTAGCCTTTTAGCGTCCGTCGTTGGACATGGATTTTCCCCAAGATTCGCCACACATCTCTTTCTTGGGCGTCGCGGAGCCGGTAGTTTTCGAACTCATCTAATGATCTCTGTGGATCAACGTTGTGAGTCTTGAGGTCCAACACCATCAAACCATAGCCATTCAAGTTTTCTAATCGATTCTATGATATCCTCTGTTCTTTTCTCAAATATACTGTGCCGTCTCATGATCTCTCCACGCAATGTTGAGCATGATTCTCTCATGTGCTCATTGCATGGCCGGGGGTCATCTTTTGGTTAGATTCCATGTTTCAGCCTCGTAGGTGACGGTCGGGAGAATGCATTGGTTGTCGACCCTTCTTCTTAGGACTCACCCATCTAACGTTCATCAACAGTATCTGATACTTGTTGACAGATGTACTTAAGGAGAGAAAAGGGATTTTATCTCCATAATACAATCAGCAATCAAAGAAAAGGCCGTTAAATAAAATAGAGTGACTGAGATGAAAGCTCACACAACAAAAACAAATCGACCTACACAGAAGTATAGAGTTATGAGCAAGAATTAACACTCATGGCTGGTCAGGGGCTGGAGCGTGCGTTCGAATCTCAGTGATAGACTGAACATATATATATATATATATATATATATATATATATATATATATATATATGCACCAAGAAATGGGTACATATGACCCGACAGAATGAATTATGAATTGCGTTATATCACGCAGAAACTTGTTTGAAATGATCTCCGGTCACTACACAGCCAATGCATTACTCGACCTAGTACAAAGCAGATATGATGATCAATCGATGAAAATAGGGCTGCTGCAGGAATCAAACCTGCCACCGATAGAGTAGCCGTTTCATCGCGGCGATGCTCTCACCACCGAGCCTAACAACGACCGGCAATGCAAAGGCCTGGACAACCACCTTCGACCAAAACTCCCATCCCACCGACTCTCGACCTATTTGCTTCTTTCAACGCAAAATTTATGCACCAAGAAATGGATGAACGTAATCCGACAGAATGATCTCCCATCACTACACGGCCAATGTATCACTCAATCTAGACAACACAGATAGAATAAACAATCAAAGAAAATGGGTCTGCTTCTTGGTGAATGATTGTCACTTTGAAATTGCCAATGCATTTCAGCCGGTTCAATATTGATCGCATAGACCAGTGGTTTCGAAACTGGGATCTGCAGACCACTAAGGATCCGTTAAATAATGCTAAGGCTTTTAAACTGTTTCCGTCCCCCTAAAACTGACATTGCGAATCTTGAGGCAGAGAATCAACATAGATAATGTTGAAAAGCTCTCAAAAAGCACAATTATTGTGTATAGACCTGTATCATAAAATTGAACCCGAATAAATGTAATTATAAGCATGATTTTCGGATGTCAAAAATTATTAATTAGAGTAATTGATTACAGTTTAAAAACTAACTGCCAAAAATTAGGTTCCGACTGAATATTTCTTTTATAGAAGGGGTCCTTGAGTTTTCGAAGTATCAAAACCATTGGCATAGAGGGCTCATCATACAGTGATAATTCCAGATTAATATACAGTTAATAACTATGGCGTGACATAGAGGCGTGGCGATAGTGGGAATTAGCCTCCAGGTGTAAAATTCCCTCCAGATATAATGTCTGTTTGTGTCGTCCCCAAGGATATAGCACAACTTCCCCCGGCAGCTGCCTTACCCGCCGGGCGCTGCCTTTGCCCCTGAGCACTGCCTTTACTCCCGGGTGCTGTCTTTCCTCCCGACGCTGTCTTTGCCCTAGGGCGCTGTATTTACAGCCAGGCGCTGTCTTTGGCCCCGGACGCTGAGAACCCAAGCCACTGGAACGGCATAACCGCTACAAAAACAAATACTCCCCCTGTTTTTCTCTGAGGGAAATTTGACAACGATTAAAAATAGAACCTGAGAAATGAAAAAATTCTCAGTTTTCTAAAAATCATACAGGAGACAATGCAGAAGAATTGTGTCGTATGAAAATTACGATAGTTTTACTGATATACAGAGCAAGTGACAGGGTCGGTCTTTGACCCATACACAATCTGTGTAGGGCCCAATTAATTGTAATAAAAATATAGAACTTTATCATTATTTCCTTGGGAGAAAGATCAATCGTAGATAGAATAATTACTTGATACATTTTGCATGCGACTAAAAAATACCATTTTATGGATAAAAAGTAAAATACTTTAAAAAAAAAAAAGTTTTTTTAAAAGACACCCAATTTTTAACATTTGTAAATACATGTGGTAACTCTCTCTGCATTTTCACATTGTAATCTAATCATAGACTTTTTAAATTTTCAAAAATATTTGTTTTTTCTCTTTGTTTAACATTTCTAGAAATGGCTTTTTATGTAACAAACTCAATGTTAATAGTTTAATTAACCATGTCACTAAAAGAGTGATTTCTTTTTCAAATTCTTGGTCTCATCATCATAATCAGTCTTTTATCGTCCATCGTTGCATATTAACCTTCCCCAGGATCCGCCAGGCCATTCTATCATGGACGTCGCGGTGCCAATAATTTCTGAACTTGTCTAGTTCGTCTATCCATCTTGTATTCTGTCGGCCTCGGTTACGCATGTGATCTCTGGGGATCCAGGTGGTGAGTCGTGATGTCCATCGGTTGTCTGTCATTCTGGCAACTTGACCAACCCATTACTATGTGTGTTATCTAACGAATTCAATGATGTCTGAGATTATCGTTTTTCCCTTATATATTCTTCTGTCTTGAGATATCTCTTTGTCAGGTTGAGCACAATTCTTTCATGTGCACGTTGCATGATTTTCAGTTGAAGCGTCAGTCTCTTGGTTAGGTTCCATGTTTCATCTCCATTAGTGACTATCGGGAGGATGCATTGGTTGTATACTCTTCTTTTTAGGACTAATGGGATTTTCTAGCTCTTGAAGGTTGAGCTTGCTCTACCAAAGTCTTGCCATCCTATAATGATTCTCCGCTTGATTTTCTTCTTCTTCTGAGCATTTCATGGCAAACGGAGTGGTCTACTTTCTTCACCTTTGCGTTTTTGATTTTGATCGTTATGCGTTTATTCTTTTGTCTTTGTTGGTCTACCAAGTGTCTAATGGTGCCACAATGTGTGCTCGTGTGTTTCAGTACTGTTTATGTGTATATATATATATATATATATATATATCATCATCATCATCATCATTATCGTAAGTCTACTGCTGGACAAGGGCCTTTCAAGTTCCTTCCATGCTGACTGTAAGTGTGCTAACCTCTGCCACGTCTTACCTGCTAATCTTTCTATTTCATCTCTCCATCTTGGGCCTGGTCTCCTATTACGTTTGCTACCCCTTGAACACCAATCAGCTGGCAATTGACACCATCCATTATCCTAATCGCCTGGAGAGACCCAAATGGGGCAGAAATATAAACGTGTTTGTGTAACGAATCCCATTATACTATATTCCCAGCTCTACTTTAAACCAACTTAATATCTAAAGTTGAATGTATCGAGCACTCTTTGATATAAACCCATCATACATCAGACATTGCTTTACATTATGTTATATTGCATTCCTGATTTGTACTATATATATATATATATATATATATATATAATGATGAATCGTCATTTGCGTACTTTTTCGTAAATATTCAGTTGATTCTCCTTTATCTTGATTAATGTTTTCCTGTCCGATATCTTCTTTCTTTATTTTTCACTTCACTCTGTTTTTCCTTCTCCTTTGCCATCTTCCCGGATTTGATTTCATTCCATTATT
Source organism: Thysanoteuthis rhombus (assembly GCA_963457665.1). Classification (NCBI taxonomy): domain Eukaryota; kingdom Metazoa; phylum Mollusca; class Cephalopoda; order Oegopsida; family Thysanoteuthidae; genus Thysanoteuthis; species Thysanoteuthis major. The sequence continues at coordinate 57,063,517 of OY735216.1, read as the reverse complement.
TACATCGATTTATTATCCCCGTTTAAAAAACAGCTCCATTTTTTCGTTCGTGTCATTCATCTTTGATTTTCACATTAAAAATCGTAGAACAAAATGATTGAACAAGTTTCGGATTTCCTTCGTTTATAATTTTGTTATATTTTGAAAATTATTTTTCATTCATTCCCAATATTTTTCTTTTTTATGTAACGGGTTTGTGTTTCTCTCTCTCTCTCTCTCTCTGTCTGTCTGTCTGTCTATTTAGACTCAAATAGGCCCGAAGACATCGTTAGCCAGGCGACTGTCGTCTTGACCGTAAGCAAGAGGTGAAGTTTTGCCTTTTGTATGACACGCACATGTGTATAGGGATAGACCCAATGGCACTTTTGGATGAGAAGATATCTATCTATCTGTTTAGATAGATAGACAGACAGATAGATAGATAGATAGATAGATAGATAGATATCTTCCATCGATCTATTTAGATATATAGATAGATATATTAGACCATATAATAGATTGATAGATAAATAGATAGATAGATAGATAAGACCATATAAATGGAACTTGCATATTTCTCAGTGTTTCATTTATTAGTGTGTCTCCATATTTTTGTGCGTATGTCCACATATATACATTCGTCAGAACATTTAACCTATTTCCACGTATGTAATGATTTTTATTAAGGGAACAGTGATATGTGTAGGTGATGGTGTGTGTAGATGTGTCCAATATATTTGTGTATGACGGATACACGTCTTGCTGGGGTAACAGCAAAAGTCTTGTCGTATTCCTGCGAGACAAACTGCGTTTCAGATCCTACAAGTATATAAGCGTGGATACGTACTCGATGGCTTCTTGTAAAGAAGAATGGCTATTTTTCTCATTGATTTCATCTTCTTTATTTAAACAGGGTAGATGGAAACTCGTTTCTGTATACCAGAATTTCCTTTTTTTCACATTCCATGCTTTGTAATTCCGAGAGAGGTGAAAGTTCCGATGCCATTAATGAGTAAAGTTCGTGAGCGAGAAAGTGTTTCAAGATATGCAATGGTGTCGTACTGAAGAAAGAAGTGTCTGGGCCCAAGGCGGATTGCCCTAGCATCCTAGTAGTACCCTGATTCGGTACATACAGCTACAATGCAGACTGCCCTGGCTAATTTGATGATACTACTGTAAACAGAATGCGGATTTTAGTGGCATGTAGATAGTGAGGAAACGTCGTTCCTCCCACTCTGACTAAATTAAGGGAACGCTACTGCCACAGCACTATACCACTGAAGATACACAGAAATGCACGCACGTTTGTGCATTCATAGTTTAAGGCTTTTAAACATCTCTAAACATAAAAAAATGCTTATGCAAGTAATTATGTAGGATTATTTACCAATGTTTAATAGTCACTGTTTGAAAAATTGATGATAACCATCGTCTTGTGTGAGTGTTTCTAATGTGTGTATAGGGGAATCAACAAAATATATGCACTAGACGCCCCCACACACGCACATTCAAGGCTGGTCCGTCTATTAAGCAGAGTTAGATGGGTGCCTAAGGTCGTTAAGTTGTTAGAGGAGCACAACTGGAAATACAAACACTAATTACTCATGTATAAGTCGAACTTATTTTTTTTTACATACAAAAGTGGCCTCTGAAGACAAAAACAAACAAACTAAGAGCAGAACCTAAGACCAACGGAATCTTTATCTAAGATAGTCGATTCATTGAGCTGAATTGCAAATTTGAAACTTTCTTTGGTTCTTTCGATGAGTTTCTCAAACAATCGTTGCTAATTTCAGAATTTCGTCTCCGACCTACAGTATTATTTGACAACGGAATTCGTCTTGATTCGTCTAGCACCATTTTGCGTTCAGGGGTGCATTAAACCATTGGGCCAATCGTACACCCTCATGCAAGCACACACACACATACACACACGCACGTATATATATGCATATATATCATTTAGAAATGAATATATAATCCAACAGGATATTTATGAACGCATAATATTATTTGAAACTCTATTTGACATGATTTCCCGTTATTACACCGAGAATGAGTCACTCGGTCTAGACAGCGTGAATACAATAAACATTTAAATAAAATGGGGCTACTGCATTTCTATCCTCTCTTCTTTTTCACCCTTTCTTTTCTTTCTCTTCTTTTCTTCTTCTTCTATTTCATTTGATGACTTAACAATTTCTTATACTTTTCTTCCACATTTTACTTACACCTATCTCATACTCACTATCATCCTTCATTTCTTTTGATCCAATTTCGTTTCTTTTTGTCTAGATTTCCGTCTTTATAACTTCCTCGTGAAGCCTTTCAGTACCTGTCATTCTTTCTTTTCTTCTCTCCATTTATTTTTCCTTGTTCGTACAAGCAGGAATCCATTCCAAGTTGTAGTTTTCCCCTTGTAATAAATTTCTTTCAGCTTTTTACATATTCCTCCTGTTTGCCACTCCGATGATCTCTCCCTTTTCTTTGTTTTTCTTTTCTTTCCTTCTCTCTTTGCGTCGTCATTAAGCACCGTCTTTGTTTTTTTCTTTTCCGTCTTTAACTTTTCATCTACGCTATTAAATTGAACAGCATCTTGAATTGGGTGTCGGAAAGGTGCCAGGGACCATCTCTTCTCATGATCATACCGAACCCCTGAAGGATCTGTCGGAAGAGGCAAAGGTGTTGTCCCCAGAGACCAAAAGAATTCAACGCTTCCTCAGCAAAACATTCATTTTGAGCTCCTCCTTGTACATTCGTTTTATTTTCTGTTTTCTCTTTAATTTTTTCTTTTTTAAAAAAATATTTTTGATTCACTCATTAACTTCTTCTGTACTTTTAAGGGTTCAGGGGTCGACTGACTGATTTTTGAAATACGACTATCATTTTTTGTTTCTTTTATTTTGATTGCTTTTCCTTATTTCACCTCAGCCTTATCTTTTGTCCGTTGAGTTTCTCATGCAATCAAGATTTAATTTGAAAATTGCTTAAACTCTTTCTCCCTGAAGTCTTAATTCACGTAAATCTCCATTTTCTCCTGTTTGCTCTTTTCTGTTTCGGGCTTGCAGGATAATCTCGCTTCAAAAGATCATTACGTCATAAAGAAAAAACAAAAACATTATGCGTAATATTAGCGATTCTCAAAAGAAAACTGTGACAGCAGACAAAATTAAACAGTTAGATAACAAAACATATGTCGTCCTCTTTATTCAAGGGGAAGCGAGACTCATCAGACCATTTGACTTTCTTCCATTGATTCAAGGTCCGTTTACGATGCTTACGTGCCTCATTAAAGATGTTCTTCCCCTACTCAGCCCCAACGAGGACCGATGTGCAGCGTAATATGGGGCGTTCCTTTTTTTTCTCTTCAACTAAAGCTTTAAGAAATTCGTGCCACAGTAGTCCTTCTGTTGGCTCGTACTTGGCATTTCCTGCCTCTGTTCACTCTCTGCATATGATGGTTTTGGGGAAGTCCAATGTCTTGTCGGCGGTTGGTGATTTTTCATTTCCCTCACTACTACCAATTGATACCCCCGTACAATTAAAAGTGAGCACCATACAAGTCGTGCCGTTTTGGAAATGACCCAACCTAATCCTCTGGCAGTAAGCATTTGACATTCATGGAAGTCAGTCCAATCTTTTCCTTGTCCATAACAGAGGCTTATTAAAAAGAAATGGATACATGGCCCGGCAAAATGATTATAAATTGCGTTATATCAAATTGAAACTCTTATTTGAAATGATCTCTTGCTTCTACACGGTGACTGTGTCATTTGGCCTAGACAACGTAAATAGAATTTTCTTTGATTGTTCATTCTATTTACGTTGTCGATGCCAAATGTATATATTCACCGAGTAATAACGGGAGATCTCATTTCAAATGAGAGTTTCAATATATTATAATGCAATTTATGATCATCATATATATATATATATATATATATATAGAGAGAGAGAGAGAGAGAGAGAGGAATAGAAACTGAGAATGAAATAGCTGCAGATAGATTGATGTGTCTAGCAATGTGACCCTTTTTAAAGTTAGATTTATTTTATCAATGATTTTATTCGTTTTTCCCAATCCTTCTTTGAATATTCACCATGTGTGTCCTATGTGTGTTCAACGTGGGCCACTACCACCCGAAGATTCCGATACTGTCACCTGTTCCTTCTCGTCTGCTTTTTCTCTCTTGCTTCACTTTCTTTTATTGCTGTTTCCTGTTGTTGGTTATTTTGTTCTCTCTTTCTTTCTCTCTCCTTGTTGCTCTCCTCTCTCTTCCCTTATTTTCTCTTTTCTATTCGTTTTTGCGAATGTTTAACCTTCTCTCTATCTCCTCCCAAGTCTTTCATTCTTAGTACCAAACCACTATCCTAAAACTTTATATCAGTCCACTTCTCTGATTGAGCCTCGGAGCGAAAGGTCAGTTTGTCTTCCCAGACACTTCTGACTGTATCACGAGATAATTTGCTTTGAATGTTTTCGAAATTTAATTAAAATATCTATCTATTGTATAACAGGGTTTTTTTTTCAACCTTATAGGCATCAACGCCCATTTTCAAAAGGAAATTTTTTCCCACCGCCCACCAGTATAGTAAATATTCAAAAGGATACAAAAAACAATTAACTCTTAAAAGACAAATAGAAATGAACAGCTTTCACTGTTTCTTTGATGACAGTAATGTTAAGTAGTAACATGGAATGTTTTACACGCACATTCGTTTTTAGATATCATCGATGTGATCCCTGTGTCTGGTGAGACTAAGCTAGTTCAGGCAGTTCAGGTTTATATACTGCGCGATGTCACAGTGCTGCTTGGTAAATCAATAATTGAAAATGTTACTGTTGACTTTTATTGTCAGTTACAAACTTTAATAATCTAAATCTTACATCGCTGATCCAAATGTCAAAACACCGACCATTTTCTGCCCAGTTGTTCAACGCCGACACAAAAGTTGAAATCCACCCACCAGTTTGAGAAACTATGACAAATAGGAAGATCATTACTAAAATGTGTTCTTCATAGAACTTTTCCCGGCTTTTTAGACAAGTTTTGTCTAAAGATTCACAGAGAGAGAGAGAGAGAGAGAGAGAGAGAGAGAGAGAGAGAGAGAGAGAGAGCTATTAAAATATTGTCAAACAAAAGAGTTGAATTAAATCATTCTGTAGTTAGGAGAACGAAAACAAGCATACCCAGTAGAATTAAGGATGGCAACCGATATGTAAAATTCATATTCTCCGACCGTGATTTGAACTCACGGCAAACCGATGGCCTAGAGGCTGTATTACTGACTGAACTGAATTGACAGGTCTCAGATATTTACGAAAATTTATCTTACTGATATGCATAGGTTTATATCATTCTAATAAATAAATACATTCATACAAAAAATATATTTTTATGATTTAAAAAAAAAATATTCTATGTACAATCCAAAAGTTGCAGTAATCATTTTCAATCGAAATAGAAATAAGGGTGGAGTTTGACCCTGAATCTGACAGGCTTGTTTTGCTTCTTGGTCATTGTTTAACCTGTTGCAATAAATTTAAATCATGAAAATATTTATTTTGTGCTTTTCTTGGCTTTGGTTTTGTTTATTTTTCAAAATCCTCTTCACTTGTTCTTGATTGGGTGCTCTTCGAATTATTTCTCCTGATATTTTTGGTTTCTCCAAGTACATAATCTTTGTATAAGACAACGTCAACCAAAACGGTCAAATTATGTTTCTTTGGTTTTCAAGTGGGTCTGGCTGGCTATTTATCTAGCGCACGTACAAGTGGCACCAATTGAAATAGAAGTCTAAATAATTCAATATTTACTCCTTATTACTTCTAGTAAAAAATTCTTTTGTTTCTTGGAGATACCCACCCCCCCCAAATGTTTTCAGCTGTGGGTTCAATTTGAAATGTAGGTTTTTGCTAAATTAGTCCCTAATTTGTTCTCGCTTGTCTTCAGGGGGTCGTTCAGGCTTTTTAGGGATCCAACAAACAATTAGGGAAGTGACATACTCATTAATCACCACTTTTTCCAATTTTTTGGTTGATCACCCCCAACACGATCATCTGATGGTTTCTATTGAGTGACTTACTAGACGAGTCTTTTTTTCTTTTTACTTTCTTCTCCTCCCTCACCGTCATCTTTCTTCATCTTTGCCCTCCTTCTTAAACTCTTCAAGTTGTTTTCTTCATTCGTCTTTATCTTTACCGAACAGTATCCTCCATTTTCTCTCTCCTTCCTTAATGTAAACTGGAACCTCCGACTGTTCATTATTTTCCCGTTATTCAAAATGTGCCACCGTTTATCGTTTCCGTCTGCCCGACCTTCTTTTATACGGTGCCAATTATGGAGCAAAAGTCACAACAACTGCGTTGATCCTTCATCAATGACTCTAAACACACAGACAGACGGACAGACAGAGAGACAGACAGACGTGAATGAAGGAATGGAAATAAATATACACGCAAGATACATCAACAAAACTTTTGTCGTTTCATTTATATCTTATTCTTCTTTCTTTCTTTCTTTCTTTCTTTCTTTCTTTCTTTCTTTCTTTCGTCCTTCCTTCCATCCTTTATTTCTTTCTCTTTTTACAACCATATTGTAATTCCTCCTTTTCCCATTTGCAAATTTTCTTTCTTCCTTCCTGCCTTTCTTTCTTTCTTTCTTTCTTTCTTTCTTTCTTTCTTTCTTTCTTTCGTCCTCCCTTCCATCCTTTCTTTCTTTCTCTCTTTCTTTCTACAACCATATTGTAATTCCTCCTTTTTCCATTTGCAAATTTTCTTTCTTCCTTCCTTCCTTCCTTCCTTCCTTTCTTTCTTTCTTTCTTTCTTTCTTTCTTTCTTTCCACAACCATTTTGTAATTCTTCTTTTTCCCATTTGCAAACTTTCGTTCTCAAATTCACATTCTTTGCTCTTTCTTTACTCGCCTTTATTTGTATTCTTCTTTCATTTTTTTTTCTTCGAGTTCTTTTTTCCTTTTTTGCTTTTTTTCCTCTCATAAACTCATTTTATCTCTCCGAATGGTACTTTTCATTCGTCATCCTAATAAGATCAATATCTTTCCTCTGATATCCCTCTCTCTCTTTCAACCCCCTTCTCTGACTCTCCGCTTTGCTCTCTGTATATCCCCCTTTAAATATCGCCCTCTCTCTTTGATCGTTTGCACTTTCTTCTATTCATTCTCCTCTCAGAAATCTCTACGATGACTTTTTTTTTCTTATTCATTTTCCTTTAAATCAATATTCTTTCATCTTTGCTTTTTGCGCAAACATCTTTCTTTCTTTATTATTTCCTTTCTTTCTTGATTACTTCCTCTCTCAATCCCTCTCTTTATTTATTCCTTCTTGTCTTTATTCCTTCCTTCCGTTCTTTCTTTTTCCCTCTCTTTCTTCCTTCCATCCGTTATTTCTTCCTTTCATTCTTCCTTCCTTTCTTTTTTCCTTTCTTGCTTTCTTTCTTTTGTTCTTTCAATCTTCCCTTTTTTCCCTTCTTTTCTCTAACCTCCTTTAATTACCCACCATTTTATCCTCTCTTCCCTCTCAATTTCATCTCCAACTAACCACACATTTTCCCATCTTCTCTAATTGTTTATGCATGTCTAACTACAAGAGGATGTGGTCAAGTCAAGAACGTTACCAATATGACTGGATGTGACCACAAGCGGCCCTACGCCACCATTAATTTTGGGGCCGACCGTATCAAAATTCGAATGGGATCTGAATATTGAGTACATATTGAAACATAAACGTAATAAAAATAGTTCATTCATTGATAAATGTATATTCAAACATAAAAAGACATTTCTCAAATTGAAAAAGAAAGAAAAAACAAAATATTTTTTTAAAAATTCGGAAGTTTATTATTAGACAACGTAAAAAATTTAAGAAAAGTCCAATAAATTATGAGGATGATAATAACAGTTATCCACAAATCTTGAAATTGGGAATCATAGAGTATAAACTAAAAAAAAAATATTTTACCCATAAAATGATTTTGCTTATGAGCTAAATGGATTGAGAAATTATTTTATTCATGACTGATTTTTTCCCCTAGGAAATTGTGATAAAGACATATATTTATTCTGGGGCTCTGATAATGTCTTTGGCCTTACGCCACGGCGAAGTTAGCGTGTCGGCTAATCTAACCCTGGTTACCACAAATTGAACAAAAATCAACTTCAAGAGTATCTAGTAAAGCTTATTATCACACATTAAAGAGTATGTGCTCAAGTCAAGCACGTTGCCATGCATAAAACAAACACTAACTTCATTGCGCTTAACGCAGAAGAATAAACATTCTCTTTTCTTCCCACCTCGGCTCTTCTTGCCGATTCGTCTGGAAAATTCATGGATTAACAATTGATGTTCCCAAATGTTTATTTACATTCACTTTGACAAATCAGAAAGTAATATCAATTTGATGCAGCACATCCTCAATGAATTGTTACTGAAAATACTACAGAAATAACGACGCCCCTCTCTTTGGACGTATAACAATTATAAATTAGGATCCAAATACCACTCAAGCAGACGCACGCCCGAACACATTGACCCAAGCCACAAGCGCATAAAAGCTTTCTCCTCCTTTCCCCTTCTTGTCGTCGTTGTTGTATTATTCCCATTTCTTTGAATAAACTTCCGCCTCCTAGTGGAACGTTTAAGGTCTCAAGTGTTTTGGGCAAAGGTTAAGAAGATCGGCCGCGCTCTGATCCGTTCAGAACTGACAACAACACACAAACCTTGAACAACATCAGCCACTTGATTCCTAATACCCCCCCCTCCCCCCTCTACGATTTATCTCTCCTTATGCCCCCCCCGCTTCCCATTTCCCCGCTCTCCGGGAGGCCACCGGGAAGACAGAGAGAGAGAGACAGAGAGACAGAGAGGGAGAAAGGGGAGAGAGAGGGAGAGAGTTATGGGGCTAGACAACGATCTGAGAACGAGAGCTGCAATGTCATTGCTCAGCTCTTTCCTGCCACATGCTCAGTGCTCTCCTTGCCTTGTTCAAGCTTACTCTCCCCAACCTTACTCTCCTTCTTCTTCTCCTCCTCCTCCTCTTCCTCCTCCTCCTACCCCCGTGGCCATGTTCAATTAGAGAACAGACTGAAATTAAGTGCGCGTGCAATTCAATTGGCTTCATGGTGACCAAACAGGCAAACAGGCGACGGGGCTGCATTTATGGCGGATATCTGTGCGCGTGTGTGTCTCCGGTTGTATGTTTGCGTGTGTGTAATCACACGTGCCTGTCAGTTTGTTCGTTGATGTACTTGCGTGTATCAATCGACGGAGAATGGCTGTGCTAGTTTTCTTTGAATTCTGCTCGATAATTGATTATTTAATCGAGAGTTGATCCTGTGATATTGATTGGACATAGATGGGTTGCGTGTTTATTCATCCCTTCTTTATGGCAGTTCCATTTGGAAAACTCAGAAAATGGCAAAATACGTCTGTGATACTTTAATGACTGAATTTCCATCCCTGTCTTTCTCTCTCTCTCTCTCTCTCTCTCTCTCTCTCTATATATATATATATATATATATATATATATATATATATATATATATATATATATGTATATATATGTATTTACACACACACACACACACACACACACACACATATATATATATATATATAATGCTCTTCCATAGGAATAGAGCATTCTGGTGGATGGGGAATTTCTGCATAAATGAATGTATCACGTAAATTCAATCTTACTGACCGTCCAATTCCGTGACTCAGAGGTAGGATATCGGCTTCCGGGTCTGAAGTGAAGGTTTCAATCCTGCCTCGCAGTTCTGGATGGGATAATGGAAAGTCTACAGCCACACTGAAGAGAAGTAATACATCGAAACAGCAGTCAGTGGATTACACTCTCTCTCTCTCTCTAAATATATATATATATTAAATATATGTGTGTGGGGGGGTGTCTTGGTAAATATTTTCTTCAACTAAACTAAACAATTTCTAATTGTCTTATGAATGATAATGAATAGACATAAATACATCGTATGCTTCAGCCTAATTTGTCTTTGATATTCCATATAGTTAAACTGATTGATAAAGTGCATCTACATTTTTAGTCCCAGGCATATATAAGATTTTCACTTCATTTGTTTTGAACGGAGCTGTAGCACTCGGAGATGAAGAAAAAAAAATGGATATAAATAAATTCTACTCCTTCCCCAACCTATCCCATTCTCTCTGTGAGTCAGTACAATTCATTTCTTTTAGATCGTAGGGTCTGTTGACGTCACCGTCGGCCCCCGCAAATTACCATCACGACATCTCTAACGCCTACTTCACCCAACGTCAGCATTCGTCGTTACTCTGGATGCAATTGTTCGCTCCAAATAAATGCATCCAGCCAATAGTCTTAGACATCTGTTACTGTAATTGCCATCATATTTCTGTCGCCACAGTTACAAAAATACACCATAAACATTGTCACGCGCAGGGCCAGAACATTTCTATATAATATACAAAAAAAAAAAAAAAGTAAAGGTGATATTTACCTCTCTTCAACAAAAAAAAAAAAAACGTCAATTAATTTCATATCAGAGACTGTCAACCAAAGGCTCCGAAACTGCCAACGTAGATTTCTTTAGTTTTCAAGTAGGTCTGGGTGGCTGGGTGGCTGGATGAGTATGTGTCACACCTACAGGCCGCACCAATGAAACCTGGGGGGCTGAAATTCTCAGCATTTATCGCTTATGTTTAATTAAAAAAAAAACAACAACAACCCTATAATTGGGTTTTAGGGAACGAGTTACGATTCGCAATGTAATTTCATGCTACATTGACCACTTATTCAGTGCCTGCTTGTTTTTCTTTTAAATTCAGACTTTTTAGTGATCACTGTCCAAACAAAAGGCAAGAGAAGTAACTTATCCGTTAATTATGTCTTTTACCATTTTTTTAAAATTGATCCCCCTAACATGGCATGCTGCCAAAATACATTGGTCAGATGACGGTTTCTCTTGAGTGTGTCATCAGGCTTGTTTCATTCACTTTCCGATGAATTCATCATTTTCTTAGCAGAGAAGTTAGAGCTCCATAAAACTACAGAATGTTACTCTTGTGTTATAATTGAAAATTCCTCATCTTCGAGGTAAGGTCACTCTTATGAAAAGTATTATAGGAATGTATTGCACCATACGCTTTCACAGATACTTACTTAGCCTTAAAAGAATAAAAAAAGAAGCTGATGCCAAGTACCATACTATTTGAAGGAGACAGTAAGACGAGAAATTGCGGGTATGGTATACTCCAGACACGTCTTTTTACATAAGAAAGCCACAAAATCAGCAAACATTTGAGGTATGAAACAGCCATAGTTTGGGGAAATATTGAAACACTTTGAATAATGATGTTAACGACAATCATAATTGCGATTCCGAAACCCGGATATTCACAATGAAAATAGACAATGGGAACAGGAGCAGTCAATGGGAATCGCAGACAGAATTTTATTATGATCATGGATAAGTAAAACAATGACGTGATGAATTAATCTGAAATTATAAAGTTCAAGGCGATTGCCTCAAGAAAACCAGATATAATAATCAAAGAAAGGAAATGTATAAACGCATACACACACACACACACACACACATATATATTTATGTATATATATATATATATGTGTGTGTGTGTGTGTGTGTGTGTATGTATATATATATATGTATACATATATATATATATATATAACCTTTCAATATTGTTTCATTCAGAATTATTAATGCTAGTATAATAAATTTGATTTACATACTACTATTTTCTTTATTGTCCATTTAATAATATCATTAGATTTTCTCACTTCATCATATATATATATATATATATATATATATATATATATATATATATATATATATATATATATATATATATACATATATACATATATATATATATATATATATATATATATATATATATATATATATATATATATATATATATATTTCGGGTGGATTACATAACCATTTCTTGAATAGTAATAATAATAATAATAATAATAATAATAATAATAATAATAATAATAATAATAATAATAATAATAATAATAATAATAATAATATATCTATCTATCTATCTATCTATCTATCTATCTATCTCTCTCTATTTATATATATATACATATATATATATATATATATATATATATATATATATATATTGAGAGAGAGAGAGAGAGAACTCTGATAGATGTAACATTACTGGCAGATCATTAGCAAACTGAAAGGAAATTAAGAATAGAGTACGCGTGAGATTCATTATTTAATTCGTGCCTTTTTCTTGCGTATCATCAAGCTGATTATCTGTACACGAACGAATCCTCCCAAATTGCAATTAATAAAAATTGAATCTTTTTTCTATGGAAGAGCGAATGACAATAAGAAGATCAGTGCGTATCTTTAGAGAAGGAGGTGAAGAGGGCAAATGTAAACCTGACATAACAACATGAGTATGTGTAATTTCAACTATTAACACGTGTAAGGCAAGTGACTATGTTTGCTTTGTATTGTTTTTATACGACTGCTTTTCTTTTTTCTTCTTCTTTTCCCAATTCACATTCGTCTTACATTTTCCACCCGACTAAACAGCAGGATAGGACTTTCTGGAGACATGTCGTCTGGGCAGGTTGTATTTTCAAAGAGCAGAAAGAGTTGAAAGAGAAAGGAAGAAAAAAAAAGAAAGAAAGTGACAAAGAGAAGAATGAGTGGTGGAAGGAATGCAGGAATTGAAGAAAAAAAAAAGCAACAGCAACAAAGAAGGAATAGAAAGAATGAATGAAATTCATAATAGAAGAGAGAAAGGAGGTCTAAAAAAAAGGTCAAGTTGAAGGGAAAGATAACTGTGATTTTAATAGAGAGACATAGAAGAACAGGTCTGGTTAGTCATTCGGTAGAAACCATTGTGTGACCAACGTCTTTTTGGCAGAATGCCATGTTGGGGGTGATCAATCTGAAAATTAGATAAAAAGGATTGATCAATGAATAAGTCATTTTTCTCAGCTTTTGCTGGGGGGATTAACACTAAAATAGATCTGAATCCCCCCCGCCCCCCCCAAAAAAAACATCGACATTAATGCTCCAGGACGTAAAGTGATTGTTCAATTTAGAATAAATTTGCATTGCAAATTGAGCCCCTCCCTAAAAAATCTATTTAGGGAAGGTTAAAAAAAGAATAATAAAAACGTATTGTTTTAGACATGAGGAGTAAATGTTCAAATTTTCAGCCCTCAAGCCCCATTGGTGCAGCCTGAATGCGTGAGACATACATGCATATATACATAGCCAGCCAGCAAGACCAACTTCACAACTGAAGAAACGGATGTTGACAGTTTTGGTTGACGGTTTCCAATAATGAGAAGGCCAAAGGAAGAGGAGGGGAAAGGGAAAGAAGAAAGACGATAGTAATTAAGGATAAAATAGAGGAAGAAAGAAAGAAAGAACGGCCTAATAAAATGAAAATGAAAATTTAATGGGACAGGAAGAAGGAAGAGAGAAAAAAAAAGGACACAGAGAAGTTTAAGAACATATTTGATATAAAAGAAGGTAAGAAAGAAAGAGGGTATGAAGTTGGAGAAAAGAAAGAAAGGGTGAAAGAAAGATAGACTAAAAAAAGAAAGGAGGGAAGAAGGAAGGTAGACGTACTGAAAAAAAGAGGGTAAGAAAGAAAGATGGACTGAAAAAAAAGGAAGGGAGGAAGACAGAGAGATGGAATGAAAAGAGAAAGAAATAGAAAGAGAGAAAAAAAAGAAAGATGTCCTGATAAAAGAAAGAAAGGAAATAAGTAAGATGGGCTAAGAAAGGGAAGGATGGAAGGAAGTCAGAGAGATAGACTGAAAAAGAGAAAAACGAAAGAAAGAAAGAAAGAAAGAAAGAAAGAAAAGATGAAAGAAAAACGGAGACAAGAACTGAAAAAAAAAGAAGAAAGAAAGAAAAAAGGAGGGAAGAAAGGAAAACAGAAAGAGATCGACTTAGAAAGGAGAAGGAAGAGACGAAAGGAGGAAGAAAGAAAGATGGTGTGAAGATTAAAAAAGAAAGAGAGAATGAAATAAGGTAAGAAGGACCGAAAGAATGAATACGTGTCAAAGAAGAGAGAAATACAAAAAAAAAAAAAAAAAGAAATGACGCGGGAGAACAGTCACGGTTGGCGAAATTGTCAACTCCTCAGGATAGATAATCGCCAACCTTCTCATTTCTATGCAGTTCCCCGACCCTGTCATCTCAGAAGAGCCGCATACCCATATTTAAAATACAACCATAAATATAAAAATGTGATAAAAAATCTCCCCATCAACCAGTGGGCCCTCTAACCACCAGCCTACTTATTTTTGCGAGAGTGGATGGACCGTGTAGGTGGTAGTTAGGGGGTGTTAGTGTCATGTCTGTGATGAATGGGCCGTGAGCACTGTTACCCCTGCCCACAAATAGACACCACGAACCTTTACCCCCGACGGAAGACAGAATCTATTTGTCTCATTGTCCATACCCCTCGCCTTCGTTGATATCAAGAAAGGCATTAAATCGTATCAAAGTCTTTACTGCCTGCCTGCCAGTTGTGCTTCACTTCATCTGCTTCAACTAACCACACATCTATGATATTTTTGTTGCGTACTCAACGAGAATTAAGTTTCTTCTATGGTCTGGGCTCTTTTAGGCTCCAACATGACTCCTTTTTTTTGTATATCTTGTCTTACTCTGAGAAAATTGAAAAACCGTAGCCATCAAAGGTGGCGAACGGTTCCTTCCCTTTTATATGTGTTTGCGTTTGTGTTTGTGTATTCTAGCTCTCTTGGCCATACCATTTTTTCTCTCTGAAGACTGGAAAATTGGCATCAGTACTCCACCAGAACCTTAACGTAAATGGTTCTTTTGATTTTAGAGAAGAGCTATTTTGACCTTTAGGATCCTATTCTTGGAGGGGGGGGGGCATTATCAACATCTAATTTCTGCAGAATCTAGATGTTTAGATATTTTTTCCTTTATTTTAGATGTTTTTCATTGGAAAACGCCAGTGCTGTCATAACTAGAATTCATTCTAACCATATTTATTGACAAAATTTAAAATTTTGACGCTGTAGTCGTTCAGTTATTAACTGTGATGGCGAGCCTCTTTTATTATCGTTCTAAAGGTCAATTCCTTTCGATAACCTGATTGGTTTTGTAAATAAAAATGCTTTCTGCGTTTTTGTCAATATATATATATATATATATATATATATATATATATATATATATATATATATATATATATATGGGTGTGTGTGCGTGAGTGTAGGCAAAATTCGAAGTACCATGAAGCAATCTTAGCTTTTAGAAAAACAATTTTCTGTCTTTGAGTTATATAAGGTAGAGAGGGAGCAAATACAGAACTGCTAATTTTGATAAAAGTTCTCTCACCAAAAAAAGACCTACTCGTTCTTTCTCACTTCTCAAGTATGTAAAAAATGTCAGTGACCAATTTCGAAATAATAATGATGATAATGACGACGATGAGGATGAAAAAGATACAGCATAAAATGAGGAAGATGAAAGTTGATTCAATAGAGCAAGAAGAAACGAAAGAAAACAGCAAACGTTACCGCAAGAGAATCAAAGATTTTAGAAGAACATTTTGATAGCTGATTACTAATCAAAGCATCCATTACGTAGTCACTGATATTAATTATGTACTCAAAACACGCTCTAAATTGGTCGAAAACGAAATCAAATAGTTGGATTGACGTGCTGGAAACAAATGAAATGACAAGAAGCCTTACAGAAATGATGTCGGTAGGGTTTATGTGAAGGGAAACAGGCAACAGGAAATTCTGGCAGAGAAAACAGTGAATACTTGCTTATAAAAAAAACAAACAGAATATACAAAACGAAGCAGAGAAAGAATAATGACAAAACTGACAAAAGAAAAACGAACGAAGAATCAGAAGCAAACCAAGCAGACAATACAAAAATATCAAGATGTATAAGTCAATAAAAGATTCACGAGACTAAGAAGGAAATCGTGTCCATATGGCTGTACACATGGGTGTCCGCTTCCACCTTTCCTCGGGGGCAAAAGGGTATATATTCTTGGGATGGGTTTTTTTTTTGAATATATGTTAGCGGTGACTCTGTTACCAGCAGATGAAAATACCATCTTTTTATAAGGGCACAGTGAGTTGGGACGACGTAAACCAATTTTACAGCGCTATTATACTTTATTGACTGTAAGGTTTCAACTTTCAAACCCCCTCATTGTAGGTGAGGAGGTTTGGCCCAGAGGGTAGGGGATTCCCCGTTTGATTCCCCACCAACTGACACCCATGTCTGTACCGAAAACATCTGAAATAAGGAATGGAATCACAGCACAAAGCAATTGTATTGAAATTCCATCAGGGCGAAAAATAGATGATTCAATAGAACTGTGAATATCGCCTTAGGGATAAAAGAGTGAAAACTCGTGAATACAGACACAACTGGATAAGGCAGTATTCCTTTTGAAAGATTGCAAATGACTTTGATTTGTAAAATACAAGAGGGTGGAATAGATTTGGGATGACTTGCTGTCACTTGACCCCTAGATATTCACAAGGAATGTCTTATGTGGAGATACAATAATACTAATAATACCAAAACACAATGGAAAGGAAATATCATCATCATCACGTCTTTTATCGTCCGTCGTTGGACATATACCTTCCCCCACGATCCACTACATTTCTATATCGTGAGCGTCGCGGAGGTAGTTAACAATAGCTGAAGGAACTACAGAAATAATGAAATATCTCATTTCTTACACCAAAAACATAGAGATAACCACTACATGTTCCTAGGGCAACGAATGGTCAGTTTATTGGTGCCCATGGTATAGCAAACGCATATATATATATGTATATATATATATATATAATTATTGTGTCATCCACTGACAGCTGTTTCGATGTATTACATCTCTTCAGTGTGGCTATAGACTTTCCATCATCCCATCCAGTACCAGAAACCTTCACTTCAGACCCGTAGGCCGATATCCTACCCCTGGACCACGGAACTGGACAGGCAATAAGGCTGAATTTTAGCGTTATATTCTAATTACACAGAAATCCCTCATCCAACAGAGTGCTCAATTCCTATTGAAGAGCATTGCATATATATATATATATATATATATATATATATATATATATATATATATATCTCGGAAAGTAAACAAAGGGTCTAGAAAGGGTATAGAAATTCACCAACACAAGTTGTGGCACCAGACCAGACGCGTTGTAGAGCAAAATAAAAAAATAAGAAATAAACATACATCGATCTAAATCAAAAACGTAAAACTGGAGAAAGTAGACCACTACATCTATCTTGGACAAAGAATTTCCACGAAATCCTCAGAAGAAACAATAAATCAAGCAAATAATCATTCTCGGACGGCAAGCCTTCGGCAGAACAAGTTCAACCTTCAAGGACAAGAAAAATCTCGATAGTCCTAAAGAGACGGGTATACAACCAATGTACACAAAAAGTAAATAGATAAACACTCAGCGATCCAAATCGAAAACACAGAACTGGAGAAGGTAGAGCACAACATCTACCAAGGACAACGAATCTCCATGAAAGGCGAGGAGTAACAATAGACTGGTAAGCAAGCTCAACTTGAGAGAACCAGAAAATCCCATCAGTCCAAAAAGTAGGGTTTACAACCAATGCATCCTCCCGATAGTCACTTGTGGAGCTGAAACAAGGAACCCAACCAAAAGATTAACCCACAAACTGAAAACCAAGCAAAATGCACATGAGAAAATCCTGCTCAACATCACATGGAGATACCAGAAGACAACACAGTATATTAGGGAAAAGACATGTCAGAGATACCATAAAATCTACACGAAAACGTAAATATCTATGGGATGGTCATGTTGCAAGAATGTCAGACAACCGCTGGACATCACGACTCACAACGTGGATCTCCAGAGATGATATGCTTAATGCCAAACACGATGGTATTACGAATTAGATAAGTTCAGAAAATACTGGCTATGCGACGCCCATGATAGAGTGGCCAGGCGAACCTACGGGGAAAGTCCATGTCCAGCTACGGTTGCTTAAACGTAGATGATAATGGTGATGATTAATCAAAGTCCCTCGGCTACTCACAAAATTGCAAATCGTAATTATCCAACATCATGGAATATCGTTGTTGTTTAATTTGTACATTTGTGAGAAGTTCAAGATTGTCTGATCCCAACAATCGTCCAGCGAGCCTGAACAATTACGATAGATGCCGACGAACATGGTTTGGACTTACCTGTCCATCCCCAGTGTACTATGATTGGCCAAATTTCCCCTCTTCATGTTGATAGTCATCAGCTCGGCCTTCAACCCTTGGCCGTGTGAAACAAGGGAAAGGTTTTCCATTATGACTTTCAACACCTGCTTTGTACTTTGAATACCTTCTTCCTTTCAGTCAAAACATTTTCCTGTCCGCTTCTCTCCTCTTCATGTTCGACGTCTAATTATCATTATTTTACCACGTTCCACCGATCGAAGTTTTCCTTCTCGTAAATTGATTTCCTCAACGCCATCAACATCTCAACTCATTCATTCTTCTTCTTCTTCTTCTTCTTCTTCTTCTTCTTCTTCTTCTTCTTCTTCTTCTTTCTTCTTCTTCTTCTTCTTCTTCTTCTTCTTCTTCTTCTTCTTCTTCTTCTCCTCCTACTAATACCACATCCTCTTCTTCCACTACTACGACTACTGCTACTGCTATTTTTCTTCTAACAATGTTCCTACCTCTTCTTTCTTCTTCTTCTTCTTCTTCTTCTTCTTCTTCTTCTTCTTCTTTTATAACTACCACTATTTTTCTTCTACAAATGCTACAACCTCTTCTTCTTCTTCTTCTTCTGATACCATTACCCCTTCTTTTTCTTTTTCTACTACTGCTACTACTTCTTTCATCTTCTTCCAATATTACTGACTCTTCTTCTTCTTCTTCTTCTTTTTTCGTTTACTAATGCTTCTGCTCCTTCTTCGTCTCCTACTAATATTCTGCTAATGCTATAACCTCTTTTCCTTTTCTTTCTACTAATACTACTACATCTTCTACTACTAATGCTACAACTACAATTTTTTCATTTACTAATATCACTAACTCTTCTTATTTTACGACTACTTCTCATCAATCCTTATTCATCCTCCCTCTTTCTGACTTTCCATCCTTATCTTCTTTGCCCTCTCTTTCCTATCTCCCACTTCCTCTACATATCTTTTCCCTCTTTTACATACTTTTTCATTAAAGCTTCCCCCCACCCTGCAACTACTGGAGCCCTATATGAAATATGATTTACCATCATAAACCATTCCTGGTAATTTCATTTTTACTTGGAGCCCAATTATTTTGGTCTTGTGCCAGACTAAGTGAAATATTCATTTTCATTTTTTCACATCATCCCCTTCCCCCCAATCAATTTCCGTCTTAACTTGTGAAAACTTTTTCTTCATTTCCTTTTTTTCTTTCGTCTGCACTTCTCTCTCATTGTCTTTTGTTTTCTTTTTTTCCCAGTTTTCTTTCTTTCCTTTCTTTGTCTAATACTGCTTTCTTTTATTCGACCTTTCTTTTTTTTTAAAACATTTTTCTCACCCTTTTCCTTTCCTCTCCTAATTCATTCTCATTATTTTTCTTTTCTTTTCTTCCCTTCCTCTTGGTAACTTTCTTTTTCATTCTTCCTTCATTTCTTCCTTCTTTCACTTTATTGTTGTTTTTAATTCTTTTCTTTCTTTCTTTTTAGCTTCCTTTGCCCCCCAATCTCTTTTTTTTTCTTCTGCAGCCATTCTCACCATTCAACTTTCTCCACCTTTCTCTCTTGGGGACTGTTGGCATCTCAACAAAAGTGGTCAGCCCCGCTGGCCGTAGAGATTCAGCCGACGGTAACCAGACCAATTCGTCCCTTTCCTGCTTCATTAAATCTTTTTTCGTCTCTGACGGCCACTGTAATATCTTACGTCTTCAAGCAATCAGAAAAACCAATTCCCCTGACCATTGTCGAAGCCAAAAACCATTTTCTCTCGATGTTCTTCCCTGGCAACCTTCTTTCGACAAACCTCACATCCCACCATCATTCAATTCTCAACTTTCCATCCTTGCCTTCATTAAGACCCGGCTACATCTCTTGATACTTTGATCTTTTCGTTGCTTGCAATATATTTGTTTTCAATCGGAAATAGATAGTACTGTGTCGAAGATTAGAGAGTGCGAAAAGTATCTGATACCTTGCAGAGAAAAAAAGAATTCTTTTTACATTCTTATGCAGCTTCAAAAACTGATAGAATCCCGACGGATGATTGATATTTGTATAACAAATATGGAAATGATTTTTGAAAAGATCGAACATTCAAAAAGTACAGAAATCAGAAATCTTTGGTCCAAAGTCATCAAGGTTTTTCGGAATTAACTCTTTGCAATGTATTGGATATATTTTGCACTCACTGTTTGATGAAAGGTCTAAATACTTGCAAACGTATGAAAATACAAAAATATGTCTCTTCAAATATCATTTGATATTCAATAGTTTATAGTGCATGCGTGTACGACGAAGTAAATTGAACTAATTTTGCAGTAAAGAAAGCACAAAGGCAACCAGTCTAAGAGAAGATCAACCCTAATTCGAAACCAGGGAGTGGAGCCCCCCCCCCCAGCTCAAGAAGGTTCAGCGCTCAATTTGACGTTCTTACTAAGTATTGGACGTGTATTCCGACAGAATAATTATGAAGGCATTATATTATTTGAGACTCTATTAGAGATGACCTTCCATCATTACATGGAGAATGTGTCACTTGGCCTAGACAACATGGAGATGAAAACGTAGAGATAGAACAGTTGTTTATGTGTATATTGTTTTATCAAGATTATATTATATATATACCATACAATACAGATCAAGATTGCAATATGATATCCTACAATATCCAATGTATGATGGGTCTATTTCATGAAGTGCTCGATACATTCAACTTTAAACATTACGTTGATTTAGAGTAGAGCTTTAAGTTTAATAAAGCAAGGATCTGCTACACAAACATTTTTATATTTCGGTCCTGTTTGGGTTTCTTCAGGCAATTATGTATATATAGTACAATCATGGATGCAATATAATATAATACAATATCCGATGTATGATGAGTTTATTTCATAGAGGGCTCAATACATTCAACATTGAATATTAAGTTAATTTAGAGTAGAGCTTGAAATATGATGGATTAAGGATTCGCTAAACAAACACTGCCATATTTGTGTTTCTTCAGGTGTCGGACCTGATCGGTTTGTATATTTCATAAAACTTCAGCAGAAAATTAGACTCTAAAAATACAGGACATCATCAGGACGATGGACAATTAATTGCAGCAAACAACAACGCGCAAAAATGGGGGAAATCTTTTTAAAAAAGCTTGAAATAAATGAAAGAAAATGAACTCCAAAGTTGAAATCAAGTCCAATGTTAAAATTCTACATTTTTAGGTGTCATTTTTAGTTTAGATAATAACACCAATAAACAATATAGAAAGAAATTTATAGATATTAATGCAAGTTCTAATCATCCCGAACAAAACCATTAAAAAGATTCAAGAATCAACAGAAAGTAGACAAATACATAATTCTTCAAATGCAATATTAAACGATATTAGGAATGAATACACTAAAGCTCTAAGGAACAGTGGTTTTTATCCAAAACTATCCTTAAATATGATCAACAGAATGAAATATAACAAGAACAAGAAAGTAGAGGTAGGAAAATCATCTGGTAAACGCCACCATTCAACCTGCGAGTAAAAACCAACTTCGAAAAACGATTCATCAAATTAATGGAAAAACAATTTCCCCGAGAAACTCACAGAGTAAGATGCATGACAAGAACAAACTGAAACTTAGCTATAGTTGTACGAATAATTTCAAGTCATAACAAAACGTAACAACAGAGTAATTAGAATTAATACTAACGAAAAAGCATAAATAAACCAGATTGCTATTGTACAAACCAATACAAATGCCCCACAAAACAAATGTCTCAAATCGAATATTGTATACCAAGCCGGAATATCAACCCAAGAGAAACCTTTAGAAGTGAAATATGTAGGAATATCAAAAACACCCTTCAAAGTAAGATTAACCAACCGTATATTATCATTTACAAACGAAAACTATAAAAATAGTACATCACTGTTGACAAATCATTTGAGACTGACTGATAGCAAATTCAAGACTACAGTAAAAAGGAAAGTATTATAATAAACATACATATGCCAAGATATTGAAACCCCGTGTTACCTATGCCTAAATGAGAAATTTGAAATCCTCACTTAGGCCGATAGAACAAAAAAAAAAACCCTGATTTGTTTTAAAAAAAAAGGAATCGCGTTAAAATGCCGGCAACGCTCAAAATTTCTATTAACAAACATAACTCAATAACGCACATACAGTTATATTAAAAATAATCATAGACATCTTATTCACATAGCCACTTCAAAGAACAAGCTAATAACCATAATTATCGTAGACATGAAGAAATAAATAAAACCCAAAATAATCAAATTAACAACTACGAGCTAATAAAAGGAAACTCTAACATTGAGAAACGGATTCAGGTGAGAATAGAATACTCTCAGAGAGGGAACATTCCACAAAAAACCCCTGATAGATGAACTGCATATTGATAACAAAACGCCTACATCACACCTTTCTAATTAATTATTTATAACCACCAACAAGCATAGCATCCCTTTGAATGAAACAAAAAACACAAAAAGCAATGACCAATTGCTATACAAAAACATCTAGAGATAGAATAAAAGAAAGATCCAACCACCAAAAAATTGCCCCCCACCCAAATGTCCAGAATAAGAATTTGAAATAAACCAAATCATTCGTTTGAAGAAACCCAAGAAGGACAGAAACAAACGTGTTTATGTAGTGAATCAATTATATATATATATATATATATATATATATATATATATATATATATATATATATATATATAACAAATTGTGTAATCTTGTCTCTCTATAATAATGAATTGAAAAAAATAACATTTTGTTTATATTCAGTTGTTTACATGTATATTTATTGATGCCTTGTGAAAATGCTCTTCGTGCTCGTAATTGTCAAAAAATGTTGTTAAATGTTTTCCATCCTAATCAATTCATCAACCCCGAAGTTTTTCCTTTTTGTTGGTTGTCCGTATCAAATAATCCTGAATTCCTGTAGGAAAGAAATTTTCTCTAACTTAGCGAAAAAGAAGACAGAAAAAGATTTTTTTTCATTTTGATTTATTCGTCTAATCATATACAAACATGTATCAATAAATGCATTAAATATAGTTCCTGTCTTTAATATTCTATTCTATCTAACACTGTCCCTAACTCTGAATTCTATTCAATAGTTTGATTTTTTGTAAAACAAACGTAAACAAATAGATATAAGAAATAGTGTAATCCCTTCTCTAAAATTTCATTTGATCCTTATGATTTTGGGCGTACTGAGATGTTTGCGTTTTTAATCACTTCAGATCAGCCATACTTCTTTTCATGAATGGTTGACACGGCTGGCGACGATTTGGGAAAAATGCCCGATGAGATATTAATTGGGAAAAAAGTTCTATGAGCGAAAGAGAAAAGGGAGGTAAAGAGCAAAAGATATTGAGAAGGGAAAGGATTACAAAAGAAATGATTGCAAGTGTAACAAAAGAAGGAAAAAGATGGAAGAAAAACGACAGGATGGAATGGGGCAGAAAAGAAGGAGTCAGGAAACAATTGATGAAGGAAAATACAAGAAGACAAAAAGAAAGAGAGAGAAGGAGAGAGGAGAACGAGAAATATATTTCGGTTGAATAAAAAAAATGATTGTGAGAAATAAACATTTTCGAAGCTGGTAAACGAGGGAAAGAATGAAGAGGGTGATGAGAATGAATAATGAAATAGAAAGAAAAAATAGATTGAGGAGAGAGACGTAAAATATGAAAGAGAAAATGAATGAAAAAGAAGGGAACGAAAGAGAGAAAATTGGACAAACAAGCTGGACTGCACTAAGGTCAAACTCTATTGCTTCATTGCAATCTAAACGGTAAACAAAACAGAAATAATTTCTCCATACAATATCATTCCAAAACTACATATCCCATTCGAATTCCTTTATTAGAGGTTCTTGTAAATTGGATTTGCGAACCTGGCTTCGTTTATTCTTCAATCCGATCCACACAGTTAATTAATTTACTCACTGCTGATGAGTGCCCAGCCTGAGTTTAGTTGCGATAAAAAGCAATGACAATTAAGAAGGTAAATAGTAGCACAAATTAATAATAATGATTCATAAAACTTCCATCATCTAACATGAATTTGAAGAGAATAGAAGTCAGCCTAGATCGGGCTTTCGAAGTGGGAGTGAATTTGTCATCAGTTTTAGCTTACTTCACTGTGTCACTGTTACTTGTGTATGACGTCACTATTTCTTTGAGAGGAGGGCTGGTTATCGTCATCCGTCATTGATTTTAAATCCGAAAATAAAGTCAAAACTATATAATATATAAAGTCAGTAGTAGGAGATTGATGGAAGAAAAAAAAAAATGCTAAATAGTATACATTTGCAAATAACAGTATGATATAGGATTAAACGAGAAGAAAAGGAAAGAAATAAAATAGAAAAAGAGAAATTGAAAAAAAAAATGAGGAAGAGAGGAAAAAAGAAAGAGTGAGAAGCTCTGAAGGAGGAAAGAAAAGTAGGGATCAAGTCAAAGGAAATGATCAGCGAGAGAGTCAGTACGGAAAAGGTAATAAGAAAGAAGGAAAGCAAGTGAAAATACAGTTATGACATTGCAAAGCTGAAGCAAGGCCTGTGAGAGGTAGTGCGGCCGGGTTATCACATTGGGGCCTGAAGGACCGGGGGGGGGGGCTGGGCGAGAGTTTCTGACAGCTAGGTATCGAAACCTCTAAGTCAATACAATACGATATGTCCATTAATAAAATAGGTCGGCTCTATCATTTACCGGAGAGCGAATATAGTATGGTGTGCTAAAATGGTTATAGCAGATTAAAACAGATGGCTAAAAGACGAGGGTGATGGTGCAAAGTGTGTGTGTGGGGGGGTGGGGAAGCAGAGGCGAAAACGGCTTTGCACTGCCTTCTAAAATTCCTCTCGGAGGCCCTGAGCTGAAGTAACGGAGTGATCTCCAAAGGTAGATGTGAGCAAAATCCCGCCTGTTTTTAGCCAGAGCTCTGATATGGAAATAACAAGCCGACTCTCACAGGAAAGATAAACAATGTCCGGAAGAAATGGACAGTCCGTAATCAATGTTCGCGCAAACAAGCACCTGCTCTCTCTTTTTTTTTTTTTCAATACGACCTTTCACCTATTTTCCACTTTCTCTTTGTTCTCCTCTCACCCCTTACTCCTCCCCCCGCACACATAATTCCAGTCTTCTCTCTCTCTCTTTTCATCCCTCCTTTTCTCTATCACCCGCTCTCTATTTCTCAAACTGCCTCTACTTCACTTTCTCTCCAACACGTTTACACTCTCAACCCGCTCTCATACACGTTGTATTCTCTCTCTCTCTTTTTCTCTCTCTCTTTTTCTCTCTCTCCTTCAGTGTCCATCCCAATCCCTCCTTTTTTTCGTTTCCCATTAATCATAATACTGTTTTTATTTGGACCTCATGAGCATCGCAGATTTTCCAAATACAGTAATACCTCGCTTAGCGCTTTTCCGTTTACTGCTGATTCACCATAGAGCACCTTTTTGGATGTTTTTCATAATAAATTTATCAATGTTGAACCAGAAAGAAAACTGTGTCCCTTCACAATATAACTGTAAGAACAGTATAACTGTAAGAACTTGGAAATACCGAACAAGAATATTTTAACGTAGAATAGACGAAAAGATATCAATACAGAGGCACAAAATGGCAATTTATGGTGACTGCTTTTTTTTTTTAACGACATAACAATTTATTTAAAGTCGAAATCAGTTATGAACTTGGGAGATCGTATATTTTTCTCTATATTTTTTATACAAAAAATAAAATTGAAAAAGAAGTTTTTCCTTTTTTTCAAAAATTAATAAAGTCTTTGCGGTCG
This sequence comes from Thysanoteuthis rhombus, assembly GCA_963457665.1. NCBI lineage: Eukaryota > Metazoa > Mollusca > Cephalopoda > Oegopsida > Thysanoteuthidae > Thysanoteuthis > Thysanoteuthis major. The sequence goes on along the minus strand of OY735216.1, from coordinate 57,037,438 downwards.
GGGTTAAATAAGGTTTGGCCTCGTTCCTTTGTTTCGTTTGAATTGGTTGGACCTACCAGGAATTGAATTCTTGTCAGTCTCGCTTTCTGCATCCTTGTAACATGCGAGCCATTGTACCACACCAAGGTATCTATTCATGGAGTGGTATTTCTAGTGGTATGTACCCACATGTAACAAACCTTTGTAAAATAAGATTGTTCAATTTTACCGCGGTATTAATATTTGTTGTGCATCATTTGGCATATACACCATAAATCGAATAAACGAATTGTTTATTCTATTCACATTGTCTTGGCCGAATGATAATTCACCGAGTAATCATTTTAAACAGAGTTTCAGTATTATATAACGCAATTTATAATCATTCTCTCAGATCATATATCCATTTCTTAATAACAACAGCAGCAACAACAACAACAATAATAATAATGATAATAATAATAATGATAATAATATTTGTATCAAAGTGAAAATCAGTTATGCAATATCCGATGTGTTACGGGTTTACTTCATAAATACTCGATACATTCATCATCAATTTAAGATAGAGAAGAGCATAAAATTTTAAATTAAGTTAGAGTAAAGACTATATACATTTCATACATATATATATATATATATATATATATATATATATATATATATATATCCTGAGTCTGTCTCACTCTCTAAAGTACACATTATATATATATATATATATATATATATATATATATATTGCGTTGTAGCAGCCTCATTTTCTTTAATTATTTATTCCGTCTACGTTATCTAGGCCAAACGATACATTCACTGTGTAATAACGGGTGATCATTTCAAATAAGAGTTTCAGTATAATTTAACGTAGTATTTAATCATTCTATCGGATCATATATCCATTTCTTAATAGCGGACTTGTTTAAATGAATCTCAAAATCTTTTTTCGTGTCAATGCATTCCTCACCAGTACATCCACAGCTATCAGCGATATGATCAGAAGACTACACGAGAAACCCCATTCCAATGCAGTCAATTACAAAATGTACTTGTAAAATCTAGATCTGTCAACGAAAGACTCTACGAACATTGAAGATCCCTGATCTTAGATGATAACCTCAACAAATATTATGAAAGTGCATTATATGAAAGGACAATCTTGTTCACTGCTTAGTAAGAAAATACTTTTCAAATTTGCGTGTGCTTTAAAAAAAAAAATGAACAGAGCTTTGTCAACGTGCCTACGCGTGTATAATATGCATGCGTGAGATTGCATGTGTGTGCACATAAAGTTCCCAAGTGCACATCTGATGGCAGGTGTTTATATACTTATATTGTCGTACCCAGGTGTAGAATGAATATTATATTGAGTACCATGAGAAACAAATGTATGCACTTAAACACGATTCGGGCCCCTGTGAGTGATTGAATGCACACGGTAAAGGCATAAAATAAGGAGGTTTATTTCGATTTATCACGGAATGAAGAAAGAAGAGAGAGAGAGAGAGAGGAGAGGAGAGAGAGAGATGGAGAGAGAGATGGAGAAAAGCGAGAAAGAATTAAAGAAGAAGGAAAGAAAGAAAGGGAGAAAGAAAGGGGTGTAGAAATGAACAGACGAGGGGAAAAAGTAGTCACCGGTAAAAGCAAGAAAGAAAGAAAGAAAGAAAGAATGAATGAAGGAATGAAAGAAAGAAAAGAAGATGTGAAAAAGATTTTGAGAAGTTTAGATAAGAGAAAGGAAAGGGTAGTAAGAGAAGCGATTAAAGAAATAGAGAAAGGCATTCTTCAAAAAGACAGAATTAGAAGAGGCGGGAAAGAACGCTGGAGATGTCCGTGCCGGTAAAAAGAAAAGGTGTTTTCAGAAATTCCAACCTTTTCGTGACAGAATCATTTCACAGGGGACCTCGCCGGTATTTGGGTAGATTGGCCTTTTCTTGAATCGCGATATCTCCACTCCCTTCCCCCCATTTTCACTCAACACCTCCCCCCACTCGCCCGCTTTCTTCTCCGTCTATTCCTTCAACTATCCATTCCCCCCTTTGCCCTAATGGAAAGAGCCAGCAATATTGTTATAATGAACTAATTGGGTATCTTGGGTCGAGATGGTTTGCCAGTCATACTGTCTACTGCACGACGGATAATCATCTTGTTATAGACAAGGTGCGAAATTGGCCGGTTAACATCAAAGTGGGGCCTTACAGAAGGGACAAGACCGATTCCTTTAATAGGATAATCTGACCGCGCCGTTTGGCGTTGGTCGGTTCTATTTCAACAGTGATAAGTCTGCCGAGAGACTATGCAGCAGAAGTAAAAACGGTTGAGTTTGGTATTTACAAAGACGCGCGCGTGTGTGAGGAGCAATGAAAATGATATCACGAGCAGAAGCAAACATAACGAGTAATAATTCATACATCCGTACTTCACAAAAATGAATCGCCAAAGTCCGCCCGTGTACCAGAACTAATTATGGAAAAAAAAAATCTTGAATCATCAAGAAAAGAAGAAGAAAGATTCTTCATCTTAAATTATCCACAAAAATAGATCTTCTATCTAAAATCACCCCCCAAAAAATACCAACACAAGATTCGAGTATTCATGGTCAAAAATGACCCTATAGACCCAAAAGGGCACTTTTTGCCTAATGGTGTACTCATGCAGTTTTTCAAGGTTGTAGCAAAAATTTGGCCTGGAGCGCATAGAGACACAAAATCACAGACACACGGATACTCAAAGAGAGAAGAATCTGTATTCCATTTGACTGTTTGGTCAGGCGGGCCATTTGTGGGGGTTACAATGATTCGATACCGAACATTCATTTGATACGAAAAAGAAGGTCGAAAATTGAATGATAGAAATTCAAGCTGATTTTATTATATCTATCTATATCTATCTATCTATCTATTTATCTCTCTCTCTCTCTCTCTCTCTCTCTCTATATATATATATATATATATATATATATATATATATATATATATATAAATATATATATATATATATTTATATATATATATTGCCGTAGTCCCTCTTTCTAAAGCAGGTGTTCGTGTCCAAGAGGGACAACCACGATTTAACAGTCTATTTCTAGAGCCAAAACTAATACACCATTGAAAGGAGGTGTTGTTTTCATTAAAAAAAACAAGAAATTATCTGGAAAACACTATGTAATCATAAGTTAATTGATCACAAAATGGCGAAATTTAATATTTCAATCATATTAAGTGAGTCTTTTGATGAAATTCTATTTTTATTCGCAGTTTTCTTGACGGGTGGGCGATGGTATAGTCGAAAACGTCGAGGTTAGCGATCCAACCGCCTTATTCCGCAAACTGCGCTATAACGCTTTATCGAGGGATGACTCTATTATGAAGATTTTCGAAAAAAAACAAAACAAAAAGAAAACAAAAACAAACAAACAAACTGCGAAAGTTTTGCCGATGCTGAGAGCGAGGAAATATGAGAGTAAATCAGAATTATTATAAATTTCAGATTGCAACCCAAATCCTCCGATTTGAAGTGGGAAGAACAAATAGGGTTATCAAGTAGAGGTTACTGATGACACAGAAAAATAACGATACTAGCCTGGCTATTGCAGGGTCAAAATCCACCCCTCCTTTAATTCCGACTCAAGATGGTTACTGCAACCTTTGTATTGTATAAATAATAAACAAAAATTATACAAACATTAAAAAACATAAAAATACAATTATTAGAATGTAATGAGCCCGTGCGTGGCTGTACGATAAACTTTCGTTAATATCTATGACTTGCCAAATAAGTCCGGTCAGATCCCCCCAACCGGCAATCATTTGGTTGGTAGTTCAAATTACAGTAGCGGAATCTGAATTTTATGTATCGGTTTACATCTCTCATTTTGGTGAGGATTGTTCTTGTTTTTCTTCTTGCTACGGTAGGAAAACAAAGTCAACTTGAGACATTTGAACTGGAGTTAGACAACAACTTTCACCCTTGAACCGGGATTTGATAAGTCTAGCGAGAGATGGAATGGATGGAACATAGGAAAGAAAGAAGATTCATTGTCAGAAATCTGATAAGAATGGTTGTTAACGATTGATATTGAATGAAACAGTTCAGAGAATAAAAAAAAAAAGAATAATCGTCGCACAATTTCGCTATAAAGATAATTATGGTGTTAGGTAAGATCCAGAATAATCAAAAGTTCTATAATAGAGTTATTTCATTACTGTACAAATATGGGGGCGATTACAACTTGGTCCATTGCTAGGGTACAGAGAGTAGAGGGGGTAACGAGTTGAAGGGTTGATTGCTGCTAAAAAGCGCTAAATTTCAAAGAATAGCCCCCCCCAAAAAAAAACCCTACCCAAAATGGCTAAACACACACCATAAAATTACTAGAAGTGGATCAAAACATACCCCAAAGTGGCCAAAATGTTTGAGCCTACCCGCACTAATTTAGCGCTTTTTTTCACATTTCAAAAACAAAAATACGCGTTGTATGGAGCGCTAAATTGGCAATGCTTGGAAAAGAAAATCTATGTCGTGTAAAAATGAGCTCACTGAAATTAATTTACATTACATTAAACTGGTGGGGCTGGGGGGGGGGGCAAGTGACTTCCCATCCCTTGCCCCACTGTTACACCCCCGCTTCCTTTGGAGACAGGCCTGAAGACTGCTAATGCCACCGAACATTTTTGAACACACCGCGCGCTCAGTTTACACGCTGGTGCAAACAGAAAATATGTATGGTTCATAGCCTTTCAACTTAGTTTTTACACCCCAGTGCAAACAGAAAATATGTATGGTTCATAGCCTTTCAACTTAGTTTTTACATCCCAGTGCAAACAGAAAATATGTATGGTTCATAGTCTTTCGATTTAGTTCATACTGTTGATGTATAAGAAGGGAAATATACTTAATAAACATAAGCACGCGATAATGTACACGCTTATTCTCGGGTGAATACAGAAACAGGTCTGCTTAGTCACTCAAAAGAAACCGTCACGTGAACAATATCTTTTTAGCAGCATGCCGTGCTGGGGATGATCAATTAGAAAATGAATTGGAAATAGACGTGAACAATGAATAAGTCACTTCTCTTGCCTTTCGTAGGGCAGTGATCGGTAAAAAAGTCAAAATTATCAAGATGTGTAAAAACAACAAGCGGACACAAACTGAGTGATCAATCTAGTATAGACTTACATTGCAAACTGAACTAACTTCAGAAAAGTAATGGTAGCATGCGGAGATTTGGAAGAAAAAACAAGAAAAAATGTCTTGTTAGATACAATAAAGAGTAAATGTTCAGATTTTCAGCCCTTTAGCTACATTGGTACGACTTGTATACGTAATACATACAAAATCAGCCAGCCAGAAATAATTAAAAAAAAGGAAACCTATGTTGACAGTTTCGTAGATAGTTTTGGTTGGCGGTTTCTAATTATGATAGAAAAGAAAAAAAGAGAAAAAAAAGGATGAAAAATGAAAAAGCGTTAAAATTGAACGAAAAAAAGGTAAGAAGTTTCACGAAAGAAAGGAAGGAAACACGAATAGAAAAGGCGAAAAACAAGAATGGAAAAAGGAGAAGAAATGAATCCGTGCGTTTATATTTATTTTGAACAGACAACATAGAACCTATCTATATTTGAATAAGCATTATTATATAAATGTTGCATTCCTTGAAGAAATCAGTTCTTCTTATTAAGTTAATCTATTTTTTATTTTCCAAATACCTTCATGTTACATTGTGTTCATTAGATTGTTACGTTCTGTCAAAAAGAATTGGCGTACGAGATTTTTTCATTTTCTCAGCCTATCTCTCATCCCGATCATAGTGCGTCCAAAAAGTTTCCATCCATCCATTCAATTCATTAGAGAAACAGTCAAGCAAAACTATCACTAAAACTGTTGACATAAGCAACTTTAGTTTTCAATCTGATCCGGCTAGTTATGTATATATGTTTGTATGTCATAAAACTTTACTATCTGTTTCCACCATCGGCCCACCGAGCTGTACGTGACGATGTAATGACGGGAAGACGGCCATCTTTATCTATCGCTCCATATTCAGCATGAATAAAACTTCTTATTTTTCCCGCGTTTTACCATCGAACAGAACTGTCACCAGAACTGTTAACAGTGGTTTCTTCAGTTTTCAAGTTGGTCTGGCTGGTTGGCTGGCTTTCTGGGTATGTATGTATGTATGTATCATTAATGTATGTAAGTGTCTATCATACGCACAGGTCGCACCAATGGAGATAAAGGGCTGAAAATTTAAACACTTCCGCCTTGTTATGTGTAAAGAAAACGTTTTTTTTTTTAATTGACCCCTAAATAGGTTTTTAGTTAGGGAGGGGGATATCAATTTGCAATATAAGTTTATGCGAACTAGATCACATTTTTTTTACTTTATAGTGATCACCACCCATCAAAAGGCGAGGTAAGTTACTTATTCATCGATCCCCTTTTTTGATTTTTTTAATTGATCAACTTTAACACGGAGGGAGCTGCCAAAAGGCGTTGGTTACGTGATGGTTTCTACCAAGTGACTAACCAGACCTGTTCTCACAATGATTCATTCTTCTGTTTTCTCAATTTTCTCTATTCCGTACTTGCCTTCCTACGTTCTAACCACCCGACCCCTCCTAAAAAATTTCCACCATACAGCTCCTTCCCACTCCCACAGTGTCGGTGCTAAATTCAAATTCCACAAGATTTTCTTAATTCGAGGAAATTCATTCAGATATTTGCATTCTCACGATGGCTCACCCATGTGAGTGAATGAAACGTGTAACACATGCTATAAAAGCACATTTGGATACAATTCACCACATTTCTGTTCGTCCATCAACGCAAAACGGTCAGAGCTATGGCCAGCATATTTTAAGCAGTCACTAATGGGACCCTGGAGCAGGTTTTCTTTTCAGCAAGTTCATTTTTAGAGAATTTCAGCTTTAAAAAGATTCTAATGGGTTATTCAGTCTACCATGTAAATTCATGCTGAATTGATCTGCTAGTTTGTGTAAGATAAGAATTTTAAACATCAGTCCCTTCTTTGTTTGGGACATTTTCCCCCTTTCATTTGGACATTAATCCTCTTTTTGGAATATTAGACAACCTTATTAACATTAACGCTATTTTGAATGTTAATCACTCCCCCTTTTTAAAACGTTATCCCGATTTTTTTTTACACTAGCCACCCTTTTAAACATTATCTCCCCCCCCTTTTTTCTGACAGTGTGGCAATTAATGAAATTTTATAAACATATCAAATGAGACCTTATCTGATTTCCCTCCATCTATTTATCTTATCAACTCTTTTTTAATGATAGCAGTAAACTCCACCGTTATGGTCAGTATTTGATCTAGTCAGTTAAACGAATCTACTAAATTAAGCAAGGAAATCAGTACAACTATAGCTTGAATGGATGATAAACCAGAGACTAACTATAAATTGGAATGAAGCGTGATTCTTCCTTACTACCAAACCAGGACACAGTGTTTATGAAATTGAGCTAACATGGCAAAAAATAAAATTCTATTGAAATTTGCGAGTTTTTATTCTTTTTGAAATTGGAGAATCAAGTATCTATTTGTAAAAAAATTGTGTTTTAAATACGATTTAGAATTATTTTTGCATACAATTTTTTTTTCAATTCTGTTTAGTCCATTTGATATTTAATAAAAATTCTATATGTCTAGATAATCCTTAAGAGACGTATACGCAGCTACCCGTAAAAACACTTTTAGAATATGAATTATACTTTTCAATGCTTCTCTTATGATATAGTTTTATTCGTGGAAATCGCTGGAAATCGGACTAAGAGGATGACATGAATTTCAAGGAACATTAAAAAAATTATTATAAAAAAAATACTCTCGAAAAAACTTGAATTATCCAACAAAATATAACATTACACTCTCTGAAGCATATTTGAAAAATCTTTTTAAAATCTATTGATGTAAAATAGATAATATATACTTTGAAGAAAAGAAAATTCCGAATTTTACTTTTTTTTATCTATAAATCAACCCCTTTGATTTGAAATTGGGATGAATGAGAAGTTTTTTTTTTAGAAAGAATGGATCTATCCCAATTGAGATTAAGAGGTAGTATTTATATCTTATTCAGATCAATTAAAACAAGATATGTAAAAAAACAAAGCGTTTTTGGCCAAGGAAAAAAAATTTTTGGCTGCAGAAAAAAACAAAAAAAACAAAAATGCTTTGCCATGGTCCTCAAACTTAGTGATATGCCGAAAATATGCCAAAAATTTATTTGATTTACACGGCACACCAATTGAAAAAAATGAAATGATATAGGCCAGAATATCCCAGAAGTCAATGAACAAAATCTTTATATCAGCGTACTGATGTACGTACTCATCACCGAGTTTTCCAGTTATCCGTCGCTAAAAAGGCTGACGTATTCCAAAATTTAGTGTTAAAACCACTGGCATAATATATATGTGCACTTTTGAAGCTCGAAATTCATGTTTTACGTATTTGGAAAAAAATTACAATTGGGTGATGGATGCTGCACACAATTGGGCCATGACACACAGTTTGAGAAGCAGTGCTCTGAACATACAAAAAGATATTTTCATCCTTTCACTTACTCAAATAGCTGCAATACCTTATCAACATGCGTGTGCGCGCGCACGCACACACACACACACACACACACACATATATATATATATATATATATATATATGATTTACCATATAAGTGTTCGAACCACGGGTCTGCCATACTGTTGAAATATTTCCGCAAGGGGGCGTCAGACTCCCAGAACTAGCTCAAGCATTTACCCGGAGGAGGACACTCCTTTAAACCTACGACCTATGGGCCTTGCTCCTATCCATACCATCTGGACCTTCAGATATAAACCCTTGGTTTAAAATATTATGAGTCTACTCTACTCAAATAACATTTCACCTAAAAATTTCACTTTTAGAGGTTATCCGGAACATAGGCTCCGCCGTCTATGATCCTACTGCTGTGGAAAACCCTTCCAAAAATCTCCCTTCGCGAAGCAAAATATATATATATTAAAGAGTGCTCAACCCTGAATAGAGGAGCAATAATTATTGTATCATCCACAGACAGCAGTTTCAATGTATTACATCTCTTTAGCTATAGACTTTATCCCATCCAGTATCGCAAGGCAGGATTGAAACCCTCACATCGAACTCGGAGGCCGATATCCCACCTCTGGACTACGGAACTGGGTGGTCAGTAAGGCTAAATTTAAGCAATATAGTCATTCACGCAGAAACTCCTCATCCACCAGAGTGCTCTATTCCTGTGGAAGAGCATTGCATGCATATATATATATATATATATATATATATATATATATATATATATATATATATATATATATATAGTATTCTATATTATTATATTTTATTGCTGATGGAATGTATTACAAGCTTGGACAAACGATTTATAATGAAAATGTCAAGACAGATACAATCACATTTATTATCTTACACTACCTTTAAGAAACATGAATATTATAGGATCAGAACTCAAATATCGTCCTTATTTCTATCACATAGTAGAGACATTGTAAGTTGACACGGTCTTACACACGTACACACGTTTATATATATATATATATATATATATATATATATATATATATATATATATATATATATATATATATATATATCCCAACTCATCTAAATATAAAATGGCAGATGACACTCGTGTAAACACTTTTCAGTAGAGATACTGATATTGATATAAAGTATTATAATTTGTCATAATTTTATATTCTGATGAATATATACATACACACACACACATATATATATATATATATATATATATATATATATATATATATATATATATATATATATATCTGAAAGTCCGTGTCAACTTACAATGTCTCTAATATCTGATAGAAATAAGAGCGATATGTGAATTCCGATCCAATAATATTCATGTTTCTTGAAGGTAGTACAAGATAATAAATGTGACTATATCTGTCTTGACATTTTCATTATAAATCGTTTGTCTAAGTTTGTGATACATTCCATAACCAATACAATATAATGATATTCCTATCCGTAATAAATATCAATTCAAATATTCTCGATTCCACTAATCTCGGTTTTCACACAACTCCTTTTAGACGCATGCATTCATTTCAAATGTATACAGACAATACAAACACATGTAATTATGTTTACATACACTCATACATTCTCTGATGTTCTAAACAGGACAACATGAATGTCATCAATGACCACATTGTTTAGTTGCACGTTCGTGGCCGTCGACATTATGATCGTTTCTGAATTATTCCCTGGCTTACAATCAATGGGGTGTGTCTATTTTCAATCAAATCTCTGGCAAGTGAAAAGTGTATCCGGTAAAACAAATCAGTAAGTTGTTGAACGTTTTGGCTCGGACGTTCTGGCTGCAGAATTTTGGGTTGAAGAAATGTCGACTGCAACTAGATGTAATTTAAAAAGTAATGAAATCATGATTTATACTTTAAAAAAAAAAAGTCCAATAAAATATGTTGAAGATTTGTTATTTTTCTTCTCGAAAGATTTTATGTGCTTTCAGTCGATAAGAACTTCGTTTCTTCTGGATATTTGTCAGAAAATTCACATGTTCTTTAGGGTTAGGGATAGGGCTATGGGTAATAGTAGGATTGGTTTGAGATGCTCTTTTGAAAAGAACCCGAGACTGAAACACCTATCATCGAAATATCTGCGGCCAGAATGCCCGAAGGGGAACGTCCTACGATCGGATCAGATAGAAACAAGTGAGTGTGAGGTTCGTGCAATGCAGTGAATATGAGGATTGATGACCATTTCAAATATAATCAACTTTAAATCAGTATATCTGTCTAGAATAAAAGTTACTAATCGAAATAAGAACATTTAGAATCAGCATATTCTCGCCAATTAGAAACGAAACGCGTCCATTTATTTTGGAAGCATAGCATTTTGCAGTCCTGGAACCAATGAATTCTTCGGAGGCGTTTTTAGTTGCTTCCTGATTATTGATGACCTTTTGCAAGAAGTGATCGCAATGTTCGAAAAAGTTGTTTTCACTCGGAGGGAAGTCTGGTGAATAAAATGGGTGAGGTAGAGTTTCGTAACCTAGTTCGTTCAATTTCTGCAGGGTCATTTGCTCCAACTTTTTTGTTTCCCATTCAGGGTTATTCGTGCGACATGTCGAGCTTTTTTGCTCTCCCAATTCGTTGCATATATCGAACAACTGTTGAAAGGTCAACGTTTAGTTCCTCTGCGACCTCTCGAGTTGTTTTGTATGGGTCCACCCAATGATGGCCCTCAATTGGATTTTAATAATCACGGAAGGACGTCCACATTTACAAGGCTCTAGTCTCCGATTCGAACCCGTGTTGAGCTGTACATTTGTTGACGGTCCCCTCGTCAAATACTCGGTTCATTTTGCAAGCAGTTTCCGCTGACCTGGCGTCCCATTTTGAACTCATGGGATAGATTTGCTCGAATTTGTTCTTTTTCCGTCTTTGATTTGACAGCCTCAAATAAACCAGAATAAACATAGAAAAGAAAAACGTTCAGCTTAGATAAACAGAATGAAATTCACGCTCTAAAAGGGTGTATTACATGAACAGTTGAATAGTTGAATAATAGTTTATTCCAAAAATAGCCATCAAAGTTTAAAATAACAAAAACCGCAATTATTTTTGCACCAACCTACTATTTTTCTAATTCTCACGCATCTCCCCGGTGCTTACCTTAAATAAACAAATGGTAAATATACTTGAAGAGTTGATTAAACATAAACCGTTATAAGGAGAGGATAAAAAGAAGGAAGACGAAATCAAGGAAAAGGGAAACAAAATATAAATCAGAAAAGAATAAAGATGGAACCAGAGAAAAAAACATAAACAAAAAATATGATAGTACAAGGCCGCATTCAAATATCTTTTCGCAGCATGCCTTGTTGGGGGTGATTAACCAAAAAACTGGAAAATGGTGCGATCAACGAAGAAGTTACTTCTCTTGTCTGTTCTTTGGACAGAGATCTCTAAAACTTCCGAATTCAAACAGGTGAAAAAAAAAATTTAAAAAAATACAAAAACAAGTGGACACAAATTAAGGAGTCAATTTATGATGAACTTTCATTGTGAATTGACCCCCCCCCCGAAAACCAATATGGGTGGTATCAAAAAACAATGAGAAAACTTTTTTTTCTCGGCATAATATAGAGTAAATATTGAACATTTTAGTCCTCTAGCTCTTCACCATTGGTGCTGCCTGTATGCGTGATGCATAGATAGCCAGCCAGCCAGTGGTCACTAAAAAGTCCGTACTTAAAAAGAAGAAGACCCCCCCCAAAAAAAAACAAGTGCGTACACTGCCGGAGATAAACTTGGGGATCAATTTAAGATAACTCTGTCTTATAATCGATCAGTCATACCCATAAGTCTTTCTATGATTTCCCACTGACACTAGGTGTTGCATGACTTCTTTTCTTCATATGCATTCCAAAGGCTTTATAACTGTTATGATATGACAGATAGGGAAGTGTACGAAAGGTCTTGTTCAAGGTGATCAAAAATCTAGGGCTATGAAACTCACAAATGTTTGTTATCTTGTATGTATATGTTTTATAGACTCCTAAATGGCTTCATCCTAGGGGCTTCAGAATTGTCTGGAGGAGTAACTTGATCCTAGAATTAACATAGGATAGAAGTGCTGGCCTTCGAGACGCCTACAGGTCTATTTGAGATTAAAACTGTTTTTATCTGCCTTAATTTGTAAGTTTCTATCTAAAGCTGTATTCATTTTCAGAAGAAAACAAAACGTTGGAAGCGATACCGGTCCTGTGGTTCGAGATGTGGATAAGAGAATCGGGTAACCGAGTTCAAGCTCTGATGGAGAAAATAAAAAACACTTTTTATTTTGATTTTATTTGTTTTCAATCTATCAGAATTTCAAATCTTCTGCATATTTGTCAGCTGTGAAAAATTGAATAAAAAACAAAACAAAAGGTTTTAGATCGGAGGGAAGGTCTATTTACAATGTAAACTTACATTTCCGTTCGTCGTAGAGAATCAGCCGACAGACATCAGAACTTTTTTTACTTCCTGGGAACGCAAGATTTGAGGCAAAAACTTCCAGCTGTGCATCTTGGAACTCCCCCGTATTGGAAAACAGGACTTTATTTTTGTTATTTATATAATTTAATACTTACTTTGTTATTTACATGTATATAAGTAGTCACCCTATCAAAGTTAATTTTTTTTTCTGATTTAAGACATTACTGAAGCGAATTACAAGGATGATTGGCTCAATTAAACAAGGTTATAGGTTGCCTCTCTCTTTCTCTACATGCTTATACCTGTTCGGCAGTATTTTGTTACTGAATCTGGTCCTAACCTTACAATAAAACACGCTTTTCTTAGAGAAAATATCTTGACGCTATCACTAACACTCACCCCAACACGACAATAAAACATGGACACTACTTGAATGTGTTGATCTGCTCTGACATCCAAACTATAAAAGCCAAAAGTGATCACATGAATTCAGAAAAAATAATTTTTCGAAGGGTTTACGAGGACCCACGCAGACCTGTCCGAGGGCCAGCGCGGGCTTTTGTGGTTCTTTTCGGAATTGTGTGCGGGTCCAACAGGGTGTATGTATGCAAGACCTCACCCTTGATCAATTTTATGAAATCTCTATAAAATATCATTTGCCCTCCGGTTTATTTGAAGATTTTTTTCCCGGGCAACGTCGGGTGCACCAGCCAGTCAGTAAATATAAGTATATACCTGCTCATAAGGACATATGCGACCCCTCACATCCAATGAGGTCAGACGACGCACGTGTCAGTTTCGTGCTTGAGCTAGAAATATCTAATATCATTTGGGGGAATTTTTGGATTTTATCAAAAATGGCTTCATAAATACCTTATCTAACCATTCCCGTTAAAAATATGAATGTTTAATAATCCAAAACACGATTTTTTTTCTCAGACAGCATCACTAGAAAATTGTCACTTAGTACTTTGAACGTGAATTTTCTCAAGTTTGGTTAGAAAATTTCCCCAAGTACCTGAAAATAAATGTTCCATATCTTCGCAACCACATAAGCTATCAAGATGAGGTAAGTACCAAAATGATACTTATGATATATAGAACATATATCTAAGTTGATATTTGATACGTTATTCGACGTACGGGGAATCAATATACATATATTTGAATTTCAAATGCATTTTATATTCATATATGCATATATATATATATATATATATATATATATATATATATATATATATATATATATATATATATATATATATATATATATATATATATAATCGTTCAAGTGTTTATACTTTATAGTTTCTATCGTCACTCAGCCCGAAGGTTAACCAACCAAGCGAAGAAATTAACAGGAGAGCAAAAGTATAGGTCAAGGACAGTTGAGATTATATATATATATATATATATATATATATATATATATATATATGTGTGTGTGTGTGTGTGTGTGTGCGTAGGTTTTCATTCGTGTGTGTCTCTATATGTATATATTCCTACGTCCATAGACCTCCCACACTGAGACAGACAGGCAGTCAGATAGACAGACACACAGACACAGACATAGACATATATATATATATATATATATATATATATATATATATATATATATATATATATATATATATGCATATATGAATATAAAATGCATTTGAAATTCAACGTTTCTAATGAGTCTGACTTTCATTTCAAATTTTTGAGAAATATTAGGTTTTGAATATTTCCAAATACGTTCATGAAACAAAGATACTTTATGTAAGTTGAACACTCGCAAATTGTTAAATAATATCCAAACGGCAATCCAGTATTCAAAATTTTATTTTATTTTCGCGTTTTTCATCGCTTAAAAGAATTATTTGTGTCGTTCATGTCGTTTAATTGCCATTAAAGTTTTTTAAATTTCATAATGGGCTATTTATATTCGTTCGATGTTTAATTATGCTTAAATGTAAATACTTGTAGGCGTATCCCAAGTTGGACACAAGGCCGTATTAGTGGCGCACTCAGTAAGGAACCGACTCACTGTCGGTGGTCTGCGAGACTAACTCATTATCCATTGCTATGCGAAATGTGCTTTATCGTGATCATCCTGAGATATTTCGCCAGATATTGGACCGACAAAAACAGTTCCAGGGTGAAAAGATAGCATGTTAAAACAATAGAAAAGTCAAAGAAAACAGAAATAGTTTGAAAAAAAAGGAATTGGAATAATAAAACACAGTTGAAGGATAAATAGAACGAAGTGAAGAAAAAGAATGAAAGACGGGAGTGAAAAGAAAATAAAATATCGAAATCTGAATCCGGGTTTTCCCTGTATGGCCTGGTAGCAATTGCGTTGGACCTTGACCCTTTCTGGATGCAGCTCCCAAGGGAGGGAAAATCAAAACAAAATGAGGAGGAAGAACTATAAAAGGATTTGGCATTTCGTGATATTTGACCCTCACTTCTTAAGAATACAAACAAGACCACGAGAAAAGCATGGGAAGAGAAAAAAAAAATCTAAAAAGGGATTTAGATAATTCTAGCCCGGATTGTGTTATCAAAACAAGGAATACTATCATTTGAAAAAGTATCTTTTAGTTTAGATACTACAATGCCTGCTTATTATAATCACTGAATCGTAAGATTATTCCGATTCTTGAATATTTCATCGTTTTTATTTTTTTCTTTCGCTAGTTCAAATCGGAAGTTAAGACGCTTGAAAAAACCATAAATTTTTGCTTGGCTTGTTTTAAATTCAGATTGTTTTATGTTTTCCTAGCAGAATAAAAGTTTTTTTTTCTATAGATATTATCCAGGAGGAAAACGAATCAACGTATTCTCGGAGTTGTCTAAGCACTTATGTGTCTGAGTACGTACATATGTGTTAGTCTTCATCTTCAGATCTTCAGCGTTATACCCAATGGTTCAAGTATCAGACGCATACGAAATAATCAAGAGCTGGAGACCGTAACGTGACTAACGTCTTTGGGCAGCATACTTCGCCGGGTGGTTGGGGTGATCAATTAAAAAAATGTAAAAAGGAGTGATCAATGAATAAATTACGTTTCTCGCCCTTTGTTGCATAGTGATCGCTACAAAAAAAAACAAAAAAAACAAACAACAAAAAAAGCGTGAACGTTGCCACACACAAGCTAATGACTAATCTAGCATACACTTGAATCCCTCCCCACTAAAAACATATTTAATTTTTTACGTTTCAAAAAACAAAAAAAAAAACAAAAAAAATATGATAGGGGTGAATGTTTGAATTTTCAGACCTTCGGCTACATTGCAGTCAGTACACGTGACAGATAGATAAATCAATAGATGGATAGCCAGATATCCAGAATCACTGAAAAACTGAAGAAACGTACGGCAGTTTGGGTTGATGGTTTATGATAAATATGAGAGAGATTCAGTCCTGTAAATAAGATATGAGCCCAGCAAGAAAATATATCATCCTGCAAGAATAAACAAGTGCACACATGTCCGTAAATGTAAACATACAGGGTGTTACCGAAAAATATATGGTTATATTAATTTTGGATAATATCAATAAAGACTTGTGGAATTCGGCTTTACATACGTGTGGAAATGTAGCCTTTTCTGTGATAGCCCCGCCATATCAGAAACAGTCAACAAAAACTGTCAGAAAAGGTCTCTGCCAGTTTTTAAGTCGGTTCCACCGGCTGCCCGACTATTTATGTACTACCCGTACTGGCGGCACCAATGGAGCTAGAGGGCTGAGAGATTCATACATATACCCCTTATTCAACAAAAAATAAAAAAACTTTTTTTTTTGTTTTTCAATCCCGTCAAAATTAGATTTTTTTTGGTGGTGGTGGGGGGCAGTTTGCAATGTAAGTTTATATCAAATCGGTCCAGTCTTGTGCCCACTTTCTATTTCTGCCAAATAACAGATGAGAGAAGCAACTTATTTATTGATCACCTTTTCTCACATTGTTTTTATTGATCAACCCAACACGGGGTGCTTACCAAAAGATGTTAGTTACGCGACGGTTTTTCCTATTGGGGGACTAACCGGAACTGTTTTCTCTTCAAGATTTTATAGAAACATATATTCAAAGGAAAATTCACGGATTTGGTATGCGAGAAATTGACCGAATCTATAATAAATCCTTATCAACACTTAGTCGTAAGATGTTTGTATTTATGCAGTTCTCAGATAGTTAATTGTTGATAACCATTACTCAGCATGTATCCAAAGCGGTTCTCCTGCGACATAAGACTATATTTGTTCACGTATGGGCGTCCGAATGGGGGTACAAGTCACCCCTTATTATCTTGCAGCCCCCTCCCAAGTACTACAACTCATTTAATCTAATTTACTCTACTCATGTACAATGATAAAGGGATACACGCAACCTACTCAAAAAGACATTTCGGAAGAATAAAAATTCCACAATTTATGAATTATTTTTATTACTATAAACAAACATGGGCACCCGCTGGGGGTACAAACAGGGCATTTGCACACTCAGGATAAAATCTTCTTACATAGGGTGAGGGGATTGAAAGTTGAAACTTTATAGTCAATAAAGGGTAATGGTACTGTGCGATTATTTCATGTAATCTTGACTTAATATATGCATATAAACAGATGGTATTATTCGTCTCAGTGTGACAGGGTGGCTGCTAAGATATATTTCGAATACATCTTTTTGCACGCTACTGGATATATATCCCTTTGCACCCTCTTCGAAATGCATTCCTTTGCACCCTCTTCAAAATACATTCCTTTGCACCCTCATGGAAATATATCCCTTTGCACCTTCCTGGAAATATATCCCTTTGCGCCCAACTGGAAATGTATCCCTTTGCACCCTCCTAGAAATATATCCCTCCGCACTGTCCTATATATACATCCCTTTGCACCCTCTTGGATATATATCCCTTTGCACCCCCCTGGATATATATCCCTTTGCACCCTCTTGGGAATGTATCCCTTTGCACCCTCCTGGAAATATATCTCATTGCACCCTCTTGGGGATATATCCCTTTGCACCCTCCTGGAAATATATCTCTTTGCACCCTCTTGGGAATGTATCCCTTTGCACCCTCCTGGAAATATATCTCTTTGCACCCTCTTGGGAATGTATCCCTTTGCACCCTCCTGGAAATATATCTCTTTGCACCCTCTTGGGGATATATCCCTTTGCACCCTCCTGGAAATATATCTCTTTGCACCCTCTTGGGAATATATCCCTTTGCACCCTCATGGAAAACTGGTAGCAAACGCCCATGTGTACGCATGAAAATTTCAGATCAAAATCCAGATAAGTCTGTGTTAGGCTAGGAACTTATTGATCCATCCTTATACTTCTGAGAGAGCTTTGCGATTGTTTAATTTGACACGTGGAATATCAAAGCGACATAATATTTGGATGCTTAGATCGCAGAACATTGGTGTATATACATGTACTAAAATATATATACATACATATGTATGTATATATAAATATATATATGTGTGTGTGTGTGTGTGTGTATACATGTGTGTGTGCGTGTGAGACAGATGGTGTGTGTGTGTGTGGGTATTTGCTTGTGTGTAAATGTGGGATAGAGAGAGTAAAGTAACTATCAACTATAAATTTCATCGGAGGTTTTATTAGGTCAGTGAAGTCCTTTAAATGGAGGAGTCCATTGTTTAAATAGTTAGTACAAAGTATTTAATCGGGAAAACTGTTACCTTTAAGTTGAAGAGTCGCTTGTTACCAACAGAGAAAAAACAGATGGAAAAAGTCCATTACATATGTATATATACACATGTATGATATATATGTATGCATACGCATACACACATATACACACACACACACATACACACACACACACATATATTTATAACTATAAATACATATATATGTACACACAACAGTACACACACACACACACACACACATATATATATATATATATATACACACATATATGTATATATACATATATACATACATACATATATATATATATATATATATATATATATATATATATATATATATATATATATGACTATCTGTAATTTTTGTATAGGTAGGTAGGTAGGTAGGTAAGAATGCACTTCAGATAGATAAATCCCTACTTAAATATAAATAGTATAAGTAGATAAATTGAGAACACACCCAGTCAAGACAAGTGCACAAAACACCGTAGCAAATACGAATGTAAAAGATATTAAGTTTCAACACGGTAGTCTGACATTGCTTTCGATTTGGGTCTCTGTACGGAACCATGAAAAGTAAATAGGGAACTCTTATTCCTTTCTGGGCAACCGAACTCCCATTTTACCAACGTGACATACCAACAAAATATATCATATCTAATTTCTTATATGTAGTCAGATCAT
The DNA here is from genome assembly GCA_963457665.1 of Thysanoteuthis rhombus. NCBI lineage: Eukaryota > Metazoa > Mollusca > Cephalopoda > Oegopsida > Thysanoteuthidae > Thysanoteuthis > Thysanoteuthis major. Next base: position 57,018,059 of record OY735216.1, on the reverse strand, counting down.
AAGATTAAAAATCAGATTACAATAACGTGGCCTTTTAGTGATCAGCATGTATTCTATCATACATGTGTGACTCAATTCCGTTAATTCATATTTCAGCATGATAACGCCCAGTTATCAAATATATATATAGTGTTTATATATATATATATATAGTGTTTATATATATATAGTGTTTATATATATATAGTGTTTATATATATATATACATAGTGTTTGATATATATATATATATATATATATATATATATATATATATATATATATATATATATATATATATATATTATATATATATACATATATATATATATATATTTATATATATACATATACATAGTGTTTGATCAACAGTGATGGGGTGCAATGTTTAATATAACAGTTTTGTTTTTAAAATCCCCGAAACGGTTACAAGGTGAACAACTGATGATCCAAACAAGTGAGAATTTATGTATTGTACCATATTAACGAATCAAATGTGAAACAGGGAAAACACAGATTACATAAATTGCATTGACGGGTATTGAGAAATAGGTGACTCAAGTGACACAAAAAATCTTTTGAAAAAGTTTTTAAATGTTTATCGCTTAAAGCTATTATAAATAAATACATGTTTTGTGCGTTTGTTGGAGATACATAATGCTCCATGTTTTAGAAAAGTATCATTAAAGGTAAATACGAATAATTCTATAAATCAGAGCTTATAATCTATAATCAATTTTATTTCATTGGTCACTGATGTTTCAATGCAGGGCATTTTCTTTTTCAAGGGCTCACTTGGAGAAATGCCGTAGCATCGAAAGATCAGGCTGAAATGTCGTGACCAATGACAGAGGCTAAGGAACTATGCCTCCAGGGTCTTTGACTTGAGGTGGGCACTATTTTTTAAGATGATTAATCTAGCAGGTACAGCGGAGGAAAAAAGAAATGGCTGCGAGGATATTTCAAAATCCTTGTGTATCCTACACATAAAAAATAAAATTATAAAAAAAGACCTCAAGATTTGTAACCTGCATTTTAGTATAAATAAGGATCAGTACCAATTGATGGTATTAAATAAAAGAAGATTTCCAATCATTCCAATAAAATAATAAAAGCTGTTATCAGTACTTGGATTTCCTGTCGATTACTGTTTTCATTTTGGTACTTTTGAACACAATGTTTTAGCAGTCACGTCCTACTGTTTTTGGTTGTCGGTCTTATTTGGTAAACTTTGCAGGATTTCGAACCGAACATTTCACTTTCAGAAGTGATTCTCTTTAGCCTTACTATTTTTGTGACGATTTGTTTATGAATTTCATTTATTACATCGGGTACAATTATAAGCATTTCATTATCATCATCATCATCATCATCATCATTCTTTTAACGTCCATCGTTGGACATAGACCTTCCCCAGGATCCACCACATTTCTCTCTCATGGGCGTCGTGGAACCAGTATTTTCTAAATTTGTCTC
>OY735216.1:56981604-57011604 GCA_963457665.1 Thysanoteuthis rhombus | reverse complement strand
TGGATGAAAAAGTAATTAAGAAAAAAGTGTTTAGCAAGTTATTAAATGTTCTCGATTTCTGGAAAAAAATGTAAAAATATGATAGACAAATAACACACAGCGATATATAGAAAGAGACACTCTTTGAAGGAATGGATTCAGAGAACGCCGAAGAAAGATACATAAGAATAATTTCCATTTTTTAATATTTCGAAAGGTTTGGGGTCTAATATGGCTTCTGGTAAAATCCTCCTCTTGACAAAATTCAAAATTTGACTTGGCATCTGGACTGAACATCTCTACGCGAAGCATCGTGAAGATATTCGAGTACATAAGGCTCATCAACTTGTTTTCTTGTGAGTATAAACCCTAACGAAGAACAGAGTATTTACTTCAAAGTTCAACTCACAAAATAAAGCGAAAAGGTTGATAAATATCTATTTCGACAAGCTATATATATATGGGATTAATCTACAATATGATATCTAGACTTTTATAATACAGGTTCTCCAAAAGATGCTCTAAGAGGGTCTTCAATGTGCAATGGATATTATCAGTCAAGAATACGGACCCCCACAATCAAGTGTTTTTATTGTCAATAAGACTATTCCTTTGTCTGAGAGTACAGGGTGTGAAGTGTAAAGCACACTAACCTTGGCGTTTAAAGAATTTCAGAGGGAAGAATATGTGGATCGATATCTCATCAAGAAATCTGAAATATGCAACGAAAATATTCTATTGTGACTCAAATTAAACTGATCATCAATTTGCAAAAGCTTTTGAATTTTAATGATTCGAGAGAATTAAAGTAATGATATGGTGGAAATTCATAATTCCCGTAGCCAAGCCAAAATAAATGAGAGTACGGTCTTCTAATTGTTACTGATGAGCAAACCTAGATATAAATGTATTTTCAACTTACTGAAGATCTTTTAGATGTCTTAGCTTTGTGATGTTACGTCACGGTGTTTTGATGATTCCGAACTAATGATGCTATCAAAATAACATATTCTAGATTAATAACTCCAAGATATGAATGATTTGGCTTCGCGGACGAAGACTGTCGGAATGGTTTTCCACAGCAGTAGAAACCATAGAAGCGTAGAATCATCTCCCCGACTGAGCAATGGAGCTCTAAGATTTATTAAAAGACGTACAAGATTACGTTTCGCTGATTGACCTGAACTGCTAGATTTGATCAATCTTGTTTCAATCCTTCGTTAACTGTTAAATTCATACAAAGAAAATAGAATGTGATTTTCAAGGGAAATAACCTATAGTTGAAAGTATCTCCCTTTGACCGTTTAGGGATGTTTTTAAAATCCGATTGTAGAGTTCCAATGCTGTTTATGGTATTCATTGAAGACCCATTAAAATCAATTTCAACCAATTCATGAACTTAGTCATGATTCTCTAGTATGAGAAATCATTTTTTATGTTAAGTCAGAGAAGACTGATGATTGGAGGAATCAATCAGTAAACGAGTCTGGTTAGTCACTCAAGAGAAACTGTCAAGTGACAAATATCTTTTCGCAGCACATTGTTAGGAGTGATCAATTAAAAATTACGAAAACAGGTGGTGATCAATGAATGAGTTACTTTTCTTGCTTTTTGTTGGGTAAGACTCCCTACAAAAGTCCAAATAAAAAAAGCAAAAACAAAAAAACAAACAAGCCAACAAACAAATGAGAATGCTGCCGGACACAAACAAAGGGGAGAATTCAGCATCAACTTATATTGTAAATCGGACCTTTCTAAAAAGCCATTTCCAGGGGATTTTTTAAACGCAAAAAGAAAACAACTTTAAAGCCCTCTTGCTCTGTTAGTGCAGCCTATACATGCAAGACATACATAGCAAGCCAGATAGCTAGAACCACTTAAAAACTGAAAAAACCTATATTAACAGTTTTGGTAACAGTTTTGACCAACTGTTCCCAGAAAGGGCTTGGTCTATACAATATAATCGATCTCAAGCAAAATTTCAGTTGACAGTCGTTCGAAACGCAACTAAGAGAAATGTTTTCATCGCAAGGCAGGAAATTAGTCATGATTTTTCAAGTATGAAAGATCATTGTAAATCTTATAGTTGGTTGATAGATCACTATATACCCAGGAATTATTTTTTTCCTGCCGCCATGTAAGTTTCTTTACGTAATTTTCTCCTATGGCTAAGCTTCCATTACCTGTTTTCAAGTTTTTTATTCTGTTTATTTTTATTTTTATTTTTTATTTTTTAGGCATGTTTGATCTACGCCGATGGACAATTCTGATCCTGTAAGCATTAACTCTACTTCTATGGTCCCGTAGGCATTAACTCTAGATAATCTGGAATTGTCAATTTTAATAAAAATAAAATCAGCTTTTAGAGGGAGGATCGGATCACAGAGCAGAGACAAAGGCATGTCCAAAATCAGGTCTCGAATTACCTACAGTGCACATTTTTAGGTCAGATTCGGCAAAAAGAATCCATCGATTTCTATGGGGTCTGCGGTTGCGCTTTCAGAAAACAAAAAAATATTTTTCTCCGTTCCATTCCATCTAAAATTGAAACAAACTAAAAAAAAAGATGTTACTCTTATTCAAAATCTCTTATGAAGTAATAACTTCACCCAACCACGTGAAGTGGATTATGTTAGACTGACCGTAATTTGGAATAAGGCATCTACATTTCATCTAACGATCCTTCTGAAAACAACAATGAAGTATTGAAATTAAATAGATGAACAAAAATGAATCAAAATTGATAATTATTAATAATTTTCGAAATGGAAATTCGGAGCCCGCTTTGAATTTAAAGTTCCATTCTAAATATAATTGCCAAATAAAACCTTTAAAATCCCCCACGTCTTATTTCCTCCGCCGTGAAAAGATGTAACGCCACGCAAAATTTCAGTTTCCTACGTGCAAGACTGCGGCCTACAAAGTGGAACAGACAGACGAAGTTTGATATATATATATATATATATATATATATATATATATATATATATATATATATATATATATACACGTGGGTGTGTGTATATCATTAACATGAAACACGTGTCGGGTATTTTCTCTTTCTTGTCTTCTGTATATATAATGGCTGTCTATCTATTCTCTTGGGAATTTTAAAATGTTGTAGTGTAATTATAATGCTTACTTTTAGTTTGACGAATAGGAGCAATTTTCTCGCTAGAAAGGCGAAATTCCGGCAGAATCAATGTTCTTTGTGAGGTTGACCTCGATGGTCATTATAAGTCATCAGAGGTCATTTTAAGCATTTTTTAGCAATTTTTGGCCACAATTTTGCACTTGACAAACTGAAATTCTACATAAGTGTACATCTCCGTTCATGGACTGTATGAAGTTGACGTCAGAGGTAATTGAAGGTCACTAGAGGTCATTTATTACATTTCTAGCCAATCAGAACAATTGTAAGCTACACTTAAGAAGATAAAATTTGACTCGGGATGCCATTTTTTCCCTGCGTAGTTCTTGTGCTCTGTGAGGTTGGCTTCAGGGGACATTTATGGTCACCAAAGATAATTTCTAATTTTGAATTACTTTTGGTTGGCATAACTATTTCCTCCGAATTTCAACAAAAGTATTCCTTGAGAAATTTATCCTTCAAAAAACTTTTAACTGATGAATATACGTAGTGCACAGTGATATTTTAATGAACACGTTCATTTCATAGTTTTTATTTCGATATTTGTTTGCAAGTATCCTTTCCGTATTTTCATGTGATTTGCCCACGTTTTTTCAAATATTTCAAGATTTCTTATTGTATTAAAATACTATCTTGGTTTTCCGGTGTTTCCCGGAAAAATATCTTCTAATTTGACAACATAGAGAAAAATATGTTCTTCAATATATTTCTTCCTGAACAACACAAACCATTGAAAAAAAAATTGTTTACTCAAGTGTACACGTGAGCATTTTGGGTGATATTTCAGTAATTCACTTCATATCCTGTTCTGCACACCCTAAGTGGTTTGGCACCCTCTCTCGAGCGGACCTGTGCACAAATATTAGATATATTCGAATATTCGAAAAATCAGGAAAAAAAAATTATCAAAAATAGTTTTCTGCTTTCAATCCATAAGACCTTTGTGCAAGACATCAAAAATTCAATTAGCGCGTCACTTTTCTATTGTACCCAGGTTTCTTACCAAGATTCTTTTGAAAACATATTTCTCTGCAGGAAACGGAGATTGAAAAATCCCCCTAAAAATCTCCTAATTATAGCATTCCGATACAGAGTTCTATCACCAAGTCGTTTTACGAAAGGATTTTTTCAATGTAAAGGATATATTGTAAGAAAAAACTGCAGAAATACTTTTCAAGTCGATCAACCTTTATCTAATTTCATACAATTGAACAACCATAGCCATCAAAGATGGCAAAGGGTACTACCTTTCTTTTATTTTTGCATGTGTTCATCTCTTTCTTTCCAGTACTCCTGGCCTGACCGTTTTGTTTAAAGACTCCAAAATGTGAGTCAGTTCTCCACTAAACCTATTCTAAAATTCTCTTTTGACCTTTTCTATGGCTGATTTTGACGAGTTTCATAATGACATCATTCTTTCCCCTCAATTCTGAATATTTAAGTGGAAAACCTCAATGATGTCATTAGTAAAATTTATTACAACCATTCATTTTTTGATGAAATTGTTTTTACATGACTTTAAATTTTGACAGTCGTTCAGTTACTCACTGAGAAGACGATTCTCTATAAAATATTATTTGTTTTCTTGAATCATCATTTTCCCTTGGGCAACGCTGGATATGCCCGCTAGTATATATTTAAATGTGAATGTGCCATTTGGGCGTCACAATATTTCCCTAAAGGAAATAACAACCTAATCATGAGAACATCATAACTTGAAGGTGGGGGTAGTATCCGGTCAGAACGGTTGGGGAGCCATGGTTAAAAACCTGGAATCGTTCCATGGTAAATAACTGAAGGTGTCCTCAAGAAAATTTAATTGAGTTTCCTCGTAAAAACGCATTAACCCTCAGAATATTTCGGGACTATATATATATATATATATATATGATAATTTTGTCATCCACGGACAGCTGTTTCGTTGTATGGCTGTAGACTATCCAATTACCCTTTCAGTACCACGAAGTGGGGTCGAAATCTTTGCTTCAGGTTCAAGAGCAAGATGCTCTATCCCTACGCAGAACTGAATAATCAGTTGGACCGAATTAAGCTATATATTTACTTATCATTTACATAATTTCTGATCTGCCAGAGAGCTCCATATATATATATATATATATATATATATATATATATATATATATATATATATATATATATATATGTGTGTGTGTGTGTGTGTGTGTGTGTGTGTTTCCATATATATATATCTATGTATATACATATGTATCCAGAATATATATATATATATATCCAGAATGTATCAATCCATTTAATATCTATGATAAAGAAAAAGCCTACCAAGGGGAACTCTTTCATAGTCCTTCTATATTGAACTTTGTTAAGTTCAGTTTCTACAGAAATCAGTCCCAATTTTTGACTCGAACCGTTCTCTACAAAAGAGATATTTTCTGTAATAAATGTTCAATGCACATTCATCTCTCATCTTCATAGGAAATTCACAACTCCATTGAGTAACTAAACGAATCAATTTTTGTTCAGCTGTAGACAAAAAATTCTCAATAAATGATACGAATCTTAATTTCCCTTGACATTGTGTCTTCAACCTTCCTTGGTCTTTTCCGATGGGTTTCCTTGCCTCCCCAATGCCAAATCTTTGCCAACTTTCCGTATCATTTACGGTTAAAAAAAATGAAGAGAACTCAGGTCTGGTTAGTCCTTCAATCGAGACCATCACTTCTTTAGGTAGCATGCCGTGTTGAGGGCGATCAATAAGAAAATTTGGAAAAGAAAGTGATCAATGAATAAATCACTACAAAAACGATAGGATGGATTTAACATAAACTTACAAATAATTTCTCTATTTTCCCGATCTTCTAACGGTTCCGAAACTGGGGTCCCTGGAATCTTTTGGTCGACAAATAATGCTCAAGATCTGCAGCAATGTTCCCTCTAAACCTGGATTTGCGAATCTTGTGGCAGAGAAAAATCAACAATCACACAGCCACTTGAAAACACTGTGTACACAGGCCTGAACCATATATTGGAATGAAAAAAAAATGTCATCCAATCTGAATACACATGAGTTTAAAGGCCAAAGCGTGTTCATTATTGTAGTTCATTGATTATAATCAAAAAACCTAAAGGTTCATCGGAATATGTCTTTTATAGAAGGGGTCCTTGAGTTTTCAAAGTTTCGAAATCATTTCCTTTTTATTTCAAGAAGCATACTGGTCTCTCAAACCATTGGTAATAGACTATATAGCTTTTTTTTCTCTCAGCCTTTTAAGGTCCGTTTCAGAATAGGCAAGCGTAAGAAATTTAACGTGATGGGCTGTACTCTACCACTCTGACCTATAACGCAGGAGGGGGTAGAGATGGATACATACCTTTCTCAAGGACATTGCTGCGAAGAGGAAGCAAACTGTCTCAGCCAGAGTTTGAACTCGTTTCACTGATCCCATTCTCCGTGCTGTTAACCGTTAGGCCACTCACACCGCCATTATATCCTTGATACTATTTAATTGTCGCTTTGTGCTAAATATGGCGTTATTCAAGTATAGAAAGAGCGACCCCCCTCTGCACAAAAGGAGACTTGAAACGATCAAGTTTTTTTCTTCTTCTTTATGTTTAATATATTCTTCCTTTTGTTTCTCTCAGGAATGTCAGGCCACTGATTGAATAAGCAGAAGCTCTTTTCCTACTAATGAGGACCCTCCCTGCGGTTGTCGGGAGGCAGGAGAACAAGCGTTGAGAATAGACAAGACGAGACCGGATTTATCAGGACGTGTGATTCTCTGAAGGCACTTCGTGTATCTTCATCGTTTTTATAATTTTCCTTGACAACCCCACCCCCCACCCCCCAAAAACTTACCGAGTGGTTTCTTACTTAGAGAAAAAAAAAAGTCGTGAATACTAAGATACGGCCGGCTGGGAAGCAACTCGATTGTATTAATACGGACTTTCATAACAAAATAAAGAACAGGCCTGGTTAGACACTCAATAGAAACCGTCACGTGACCAACATCTTTTGGCAGCATGCCGCGTTGGGGGTGATAAACTGGAAAATTGGATTTAAAAAAATACTTCTCTCGTCTTTTGTTGGGCTCTGATCACTAAGAAGACTGAATTTAAAAAGTGAATACGAAGGACCAATTTAGCGTAAACTTACATCGGGAACTGAACCCGAACCCACTGAAAACTTATTCAGGAGGGGATTGAAAAAACAAAAACAAAAACAAAAAAATATTGATATAATAAGGAGTAGATGCTTACGTTTCAAGCCCTTTGGCTCCATTGGTCTGTATACGTGATGAACACATAGCCGGCTAGTTAGACCACCTTGAAAACAGAAGAAAACTCTGTTGACAGTCTTCGTTGAGTTTTTTTTTTCTTTTACAAAACAAGCGCTGTCAACAATGTGAATAGAGACGAGAAATAGTTGAAATTGAAGAAGATTGAGAAGAATAAAGTTGGTGACTAAAAGAATTCGGGCGACTTTTCAACTTTTTTCGAAAGAAATACGCAGACTTATTTTGATCAAAAGTTTATCCCATCAAAACAGTGATACAAAACAACTTTATCATTATCATTATCATCAGTCTTTTATCGTATTTCGTTGGACGTAGACCTTCGCTAGACGTTTGCTGCGTCTCTCTATCGTGGGCGTTGCAGAGCCAATATTGTACGAACCTGTCGAGTTCATCTTGCCATCTCAACTTCTGTCGGCCTCGGTTCCGCATGTGATCTCTGAGGATCTATGCAGTGAGTCGTGATGTCCGACTCCTTTGTTTTCCCAGTCTCAGTTCCGGAAGATCATCTCGAGGTAGACTGTGAACACTTTGGGTTCGCTGGTATCAGCTCACCTTCCCCTTTTTGGAAATGAATGGATTCTGAGTCCTTATGTAGCCTTTTAAAGTAACTGCTGTGACGGTATATATGCTGCAATATTCTGACTTATACGGGGTTTACACCTTGTACAGTGATAGTATCAATGACCTAGAATATTTGTATTGAGTCGAAGACCTACTTGAAGTCTATAAATGCTATCGTGAGTGGCATTTTATATTCTGCTGCTTTCTCTTTTTGTTGATTTATCGAATGGACGTGGTCCATGGTTGAACAGCTTCTAAAGCTAGCTTGTTCCCGTGGTTGGTTTTTGTCTAACGTTTTGGTGAATCAGTTGGTGATAACTTTGGTGAAAAGTTTTTAGATGCAGTTGAGTAGATTTATTAGCCAGTAGTTGTTAAGATCTTTCGAGTTTCCTTTCTTTAATGTTACAGCATCATGATGACATTGTTTCAATCTTCTGCAACTTTACTTTCATTAGGCATAAGTTGAATGAAATGGCTAGCTTCCTAATCATGGCCTTCCCAGCTTTTTTGAGTTAGTTAATGGTGATGTTATTTGGTCTAAGGGCCATCCCTCTTTTTGTTTGTTTGATCGCTTGTTTCACTTCTCATGGCGTAATTTCCGGGAAGTCCTTGAACTGATTTCTCCTGTCATGTGCATCTTGTTCATTGTTTTGTGTTCCTTGTTTGGAATGGTAGAGTTTTAGGCAGAATTCTTAGGTACGTTCGACGATCCGGTCCCTGTTTGTTGTTAAATCTCCATTTTATTCGAGAACACTAGTTATTTGTTTCCATCTTGAATTGAGAGTTTTGTTAATTGCTTTGAAGCCCTAACCTTTTTCAAGAATCGTTTCAATGATTGCTGTCGTGTATTTCCTCTTGTGTTCTCTTAGTTTTTTGGGGATGGTTTTATTTTGTTCGATTGTCTCAATTTACTCTTTTGTTGTTGTCGGTGAGTTTTTCTTCGACGTTCTTGGTTTCATCTGAGATTTCATTGATAGTTTATGATTTCTTCAGTTTAAACATAGTGGCAACTTTGATTGGAGAGGTTGTTATTTTTTTTGTTGAATTCCTTAATTAATTAATTAATGTTGTTGGAGTAGTTCTTTTCTGGTTTGGTAAGAAGTTCATATCTGTTTTTTCAGTTCAGCTTTTGGTTACATGGTTGGGGATCTTCCAAGTCCATTTTTTCTTGTTTTCTTTTTTATCTTGAATAAGGTGTTCATGATTTTGAACCCATTTGCAGTTACGATTTACAAAGTCTTCACCTTATGCAATCAAAGTGAAATCGATCTCTTTTTTTCAGAAAAAATAATTGAATGCGTTTTTATTAATTTTTGTAAAAAAAGAATCTTACAAATAATAGTTTAATAGTTTTATTTTGGACAAAAGTTCATTTAATCAAAACAAGATTTTAAAAAACCGTTCATTCTACGCTCAAAGGCTTATGTAATCGAAGTTTTTTTTTTTTTAAATTTGCGATTTTGCCAATCAGGCAACTTCGCCAATCTGGCTAACATACATTGGTGAGAACCGTCTGTTTGTTTATCATACTATAGAAACCACATGAACATTAGCGCTGCCATACCAAATTTGGTAAATTTCAAAGTAAGAATTTCGGGGATTTTTCGAAAAATATTTTCGTGGAGGTGTATGTTCGTGCTGACCGATAATAATGATCTGATCTCCATGTACCCCTCTATAATACTAAAAGTCTGATCCGTCGAACCAAATTTGGTATTCATACTCATTGAACATGGGGGAAAGATTTTGAAGTAAAATGATTTTTTGGAAACAAAACATTTCTGACTTTTTTTTAAAACTGGGGCGTGAGTTGACAGTTGTAAGAACGGAGAGATTTCATGTTAAGACAAGATTTGCTCAGGTTAACAGCGTTTAAAAGGAATTAAGTGACTCAAAGACTCAAAGAGAGAGGTTAAAGATAGACGGATAGCGTTCGTGATGAAGGAAGAAAGCTACTAACTAAATAAGAGGGGTATGGAGAGAGAGAGAGAGAGAGAGAGAGAGAGAGAAAGAGAGGAAAAATAATTCTTTTTTACGTCACATTACGTCATATTATTCATTTTATTAAAAATCAATTCTTGAGAAAAAAAATAGAATACAAGAAAGAAAAAAAGGATGAAAAAAGAAAGTAGACTGAACAGTGTTTATAACTTATACATTCTCTTTATATATATTTATAACATTTTCCTTTGCCAATGAATCTTATTGCATTTTCCTTTTACTTTTGATGCAACGATTATTATTTGTGGTTCGGACCCTCCAACGGGAATTAACTGAAAATCAGTTGGAAACAAACATTTATCAATATTGATATTTTTATTACAGAAACAAATGTTTCCAACTGCCGTCAATCAAAAATTGTATTTACAACGTTGCAGTTTTTGAACAGAGTCTGTTTGATTTTTATTTCCCCAGATATTTAGATAAATGTTATATAAGAGTTGATGATGATGATTTTCAAAGACAGTATGATCCGATAAATGCTTAGTTCAAATCAATAGCCTTTTATCTCAGGCACAAACAAGTAGAATAATATCATAGATTTTTTCTGGTCAAAAAACGAAGCCTTTAACAGCAACTAGCAGTAAATCCCCGCACACGTTCCATTAGCCATATTTATGCAGACACAATATTATTCTAAGCCACGAAAATATACGCTAAAGAAACGATATGTTGACAAAAAAAACTACAAAATCTCTGGCACTATCTTATCTATGTGAAAACAAACAATAAATGCTTTCAAGAGAAAAAAATGACATTCGTGTGCAACATGAGAAATTGGGTAAAAAAAAAGACCAATAATTTCAATGAAACGATAGTATGCAATAGCATACACATATACACATTTGTTATATGGATATTTCTATCCCGAATCTTGGTTATTTATTCATGCAAAGACCACTTGTTTCACTATCAGCAAATCTGGAATAAATCCCAGAAGGGACGAGGAAGACAAACGGAGAAATGTATAAGCATTTTATACTTTCTCGATATGTACTTTCTATCTATACAAATCAGCTGCCCGGTTCTTTTTTTTTTTTTTTCTTTTTTTCAAAATGTGTATAAAGTATGCTGCTTCCAAGGAATATCTTTCACTGGGAACGTTTATGTAAATAAATCATTTATATCCAAATGCGATGAACCGATCTAATTCTAGTCGCTTGCATTGTTTTCCGACTGGGGATCTAACGTGAAACGTAGCCGGGCAATGCCTTGTATCCAATCGACCACCTAAACACGAACGGTCTAGAGCGGATTTTTCTAGCCAAATACCGTCACTGGGACCACACAACGATGTCTATACAATCAAATATACAATCGCCTGACTGTTGTTCGTCTTCGTGAGGTGAGATATGGAACTATCAGATTTTCTTTCGATATAAGATTATAAGAATTCCTTTATCGTTCCCCAGAATTTCTTTACCAAATTTTGTCCTTCTAATGTTACCGTTTTGGACGTTTCGTTTTATTTGAGGTTTCCTTGTGAGCCAAGACATCAAATACCAACAACTGATTCGGGATTATAAAATAGGGTCACGATTCAGAACTGGGTTGGGAAGGGTCAGCCGAAATTTGGGGTTATTTTATATGTCTGATAAACTTCGGGGTTATTATTATCTTTTAAATATTCGAATTGGGCAAATGGAAGTCGTACGTATTGATATTAATGCTAATGTAGATTATCATATAGTTGATTGTATGCGTGTACACAAAGTGTGTGTGTGTGTGTGTGTGTGTGTGTGTGTGTGTGTACATATTTGTAGGTAAATCTTTCTTGGATTGGTAAGTGTTATGAATATACACATTTTATTGTCGGTCTGTTTAGAGAAGCCTTAATTTTCTGGCGTGTTTTTATAGATATTTGGAGGTGTAAACTAAAGACTGTCCACTGATGGAACAGCACTTGCTTAATGCAATGGATTGTCACACACACACACACACACACACACACACACATCCGAATAAACGACCCCTCACTTCTATTTTCAAATGGATGCCCTTAAGTCTTCAAAGTTCTCTTTTTAGGATAAAAAGTGAAAAACATGCAAAACATATTACACGCTTAACCATAGTATTACTAACAGAAAGATAATGATTTCATAATTGAATCTACAATAAGAATTTGATATTAAGTAACGTAAAAAAAGTCCGTTCGGTTTATCAACTAAAGATATAAAACAGCTTTTTAAATTTTGGAGATTAACTTTATTGGACAATATGTTTACCGTTTTATTCCACTATTTCGTACAATCTTACAGGCAATTTCGTAATCCTATTCTCCAATCTTCAATCTTTCTCGATCAAAACTTCTGTAGATGCCCTTTGCAGTCTTCTGGTGTATTTTATTCTTCAAGAAATCTATGTCGGGATTGGAATAAATAATGATTCATTGATACAATATCTGCTGAATACAAAGAAAGAATGAAAAATTCTCTACCAAGCTCTAATATTTTTTCCTGATCAAGTGGTCAAGTGATAATACAGAAGGGGTTTTACACCCTTTCAGTTGGCTAATTCCGGGTGGATGTTCTTCGTCTATTTAGCTGGTCTAACTGAGAACAGTATTCCTACAAATCAATTGTTTGTTTCTCCAAAAGGAGCTTCTAGAGGACTTCCTTCTGACCCCACCATGTACACAACATCTTTTTCTCAGGACTGGATTTTGGTCCAACTAGTTATGATTCATTTCATTTGTTCCACGATCACTCGCGTTCCACATTATCGGAAAATATCCACTTTTTATCGTTTATTGTCGTGGAGTATCGTTCAGCGAGGCACCTCCACACACACACACACACACACACATACACACACACACACACACACACACACACACACACACACATATATTTTAAGATGGCTGTATATTTGATAGAACAACATCATCTTAATCCTTAAGAACTTACTTCGATGGCTTTCTATGTAACTCCACAAAGAAAAAGAGATATTTACGGACTATCAATGAATAATTTTGGGAGTGACCACTATTTTATCAAACGCACTCACTATTTCTATCTAACAATGAACAATGTATAATATTATGACACGTTGACGATTGATTCAAAACGCTATTGTCTGAAACAAAAGTATAATTATAGCGTTTGCAAGGAGGAAAAATAAACTGTAAAACACACACACACACACACACACACACATATATATATATATATATATATATATATATATATACGTATATATATATATGTATGTATATATATATATATATATATATATATATATGTGTGTCGAATCACCGTAGACCTACAAATAACCTGATTAACCAGCCACTTGGACGATAGATTCTTCTCTCTTTTGATCTATCTATCTATCTATCTATCTATCTATCTATCTATCTATCTATCTATCTATCTATCTATGTGTAGGTCTATGTGTGTGTGTCTCGGGTGTTCATGGTCACATCTTAGGGGCTACAACGTTGACAATCTGTATAAGTACACTACAAGACATCATTAAAGAATAAAATGCTTTTGGGGTCTTCATGGCTATTTTGGACCAACAAAGCCCGAATTCTTATCTGGCATTTTTGTTTTAGATACTTTTAGATAGAAGATCTATTTTTAAAAGAGACAATTTTCGATCAAAGATTTATTTCTTCAGATGTTCAAGATAATTAGTTTTGGCACATGCACGCGCTATGGAGATTCTTTGTAGGTGCACTATTGTGCTAACCACCAAGCGAGAAGAAGATTGTACAACACCAGCCTCTTGGGTGAGTTTAGTCTGATTGCTTGAATGTCTGCTTTCGAGAACTTGACTCATACCTGGATCCCAAAACTGACATCTACCGTCGCCTAGGTGCTGGTTTATTCAATCACACAGCAAACAATTACAGATAAGAACAGATAAAAGAAAAAAGATTTTTTTTTTATTCATACAAATGTGCAAATGCATTGTATTAGGAAAGTTTCATTACACCAATATTTTTTTTTTTTAAAGAATTGATAATCGAAAACTGGTACCTAAAGCATCTTTATAATTCCCGTCCCCTGGAGGTAAGCCAATTACACATACATTCATTCATATCAACTCATATAATAAACTATCTATGCATGCTCATTCATGCTCACGCTCAAGGGTATTCACTTAAATATTAACATGTATGCAATACAAGTCTGGATCCATACCAGTGCATTTCTCTATAAAATGTTTTAGTAATTAACACAAATTGATAGATAATTGTCCTGCATTTTATTTCTTTAGATCTGGTATGTTGCTCACTGGTTTACTAATTTGTCCACAATATTACCGTACAATATCCCATCCTCCCTTTTGTTAATTACTCCCAAAAATAAATAAATAAAAGGAACGAAAAGCTGTTCCGCTCGATAAGCGCTGGTTAACGAGCAGAAGACGAAATAACCGACAATGAAGTTCCGACGATATGACCGTTAACAAAAACATTAAAGCAATTAGGGAGTTGCCCCCCTTTAATAATGTCCCTCTTCTCTCGCTCTTGCAACGAAAGGTTTAATCTTCTGGAACCGGAAGCATTACTTTGCGGCGTTGGGTTTTCTATATACTGTCGATTCAGAACGGCTCTCGTGACAAACGATACTTCTCTCTTCTG
Organism: Thysanoteuthis rhombus; assembly: GCA_963457665.1. Classification (NCBI taxonomy): domain Eukaryota; kingdom Metazoa; phylum Mollusca; class Cephalopoda; order Oegopsida; family Thysanoteuthidae; genus Thysanoteuthis; species Thysanoteuthis major. The sequence goes on along the minus strand of OY735216.1, from coordinate 56,997,050 downwards.
CACAGGTTGTTTTTATTGATGAAATCTGAGATGAAATGACAGATTATGTATTACAACGATTAATTATCACAAATCCACCCATCATAATTCAATGTGGCTTGAATACATCATTTGAATAAATATATGCATGTCGATATATCTATCGATAACTATATATATATATATATATATATATATATATATATATATAACATGTGTATATGTATTTATGTTTCAAGTAGATCTTGGTTTAAAAGAAGTGCTCAATACAATTAGCAGGGCGGCTATAGAATGAGTAAAGAGCTTTTCAATGATTCATTATAGATTGTACATTCTGTTTCACTTAAAAAATTGTTCATTTGAAAAAGTGGAATAGACTGTGCAATCTGTTATGGACCCCTAAATAAAAAAAAAATATTTTCTCATTATATATATATATATATTAAGAAACGTATTACGTATAGGTATACAGTTATACATATATATATATATATATATATATATATATATATATATATATATATATATATATATATATATATATATACACGTGCACACACACACACACACACACACACACACATATATATATATATATATATATATATATATATATAGATAGATAGATAGAGAGAGAGAGAGAGAGAGAGAGAGAGAGAGAGAGAGAGAAATAGAAATGGATAATCGTATCTGACTGTGAATAAGGAAAGACAATTTTAGGAGATAAATTTTTCTTGAACCGAATTTACGGCAGTGAACGAAACAACGGTGATGATGTAGTCTTAGGTTACATTACAAAGGCTCCAATCGTAATTAGTGTGGATTCAAATCTCACTGGAGGCTCATTTCTTTATTTTCCATCATTGCTGTTGTTTCGATCACCACCGTAAATAATTAGGTTCGAGCAAAATCAAGTTCCTAAAACTGTCTTTACTTAATCACACACACAAACACACATATATATATATTCTGAAAATGTCACAACGGCTTCGAAGTATTTTTTTTCTGTTCAGTGTTGCCTTTTGATATTTTACGTCTAAATTTGCAAAATTTTAAAGGATGGAAGACAGGGGATTCAATCCAAGGGAGTGAGTGAAATGAAGTGAAGCTCAGGTATTGATAGGAGCGTATTCATTTCTATAAGAAAATGGTGTCCGTTGCAAGTCGATGCACAGCTCATTCACCGATTTAAAAAAAATCAGAATATTCATGCAAATAGCACATTCCAATGGATGTTATAGGCAAACAGAATCCCTGCATTTTGTTCAAAAGAAAAAAAAAAAACAAAAAACAAAAAACAGTTGAAATCATAAAAACTGATTTAATTTCATGAACTTCATCGCAGCTTTAGCTGAAAGATTCATTTAAAATGCGTTTGATTTTTTTGAAACATAAAAACGAGTGGGGCATTTTTAAAATGCCACCACGAGTATTTTGATAAAAAAAAAGAATTGAATAGAATTCATTTCACCGAACAAACCATAACAAATTAATCATAAAGTTCTTGATTAATACAACAATTATCAAGGCTGGTACAAATAAGTTACGAATTAATGCTCTGCAAGCACTACCCAACCCACCTTTATATTTCCATATACAGTATCTTTTTTTTAAAAATTTTTCAAATCACATTACGATTATTTGTTATGTAAACAAGATAAATATGAATAATTCATTTCGTTTATTTTCTTGAAATTTCTCAAGATAAGTCGGAAAAATATCTGAAAATCTATGAAATTTACCACTTTAATAGTTATGTTCAACAAAAGAGAAAATCGTAAAGATTAAGTCTCGTTTACAATTGCGAACCGGTGAAGAATGAAAATTTGCCTTTAGAAAGGTTAGCCCATTTAAAAATGAATATAAAGCTCCCAGACCCCAGTGATCAGTTGAAATTTTGATAGATACTGCATACTCTTATTATTTGGAAGATTTAAACAACTTGACTTCTTCGTTTCGTGTCCTTATGATGTTTAATCACGGTTGAAATCGAATTTGGAGGCACAAAAGGGCAAAAATATTTGACTCCAATTCACATCTGAAGTTCCAATTTTCGGCCCATTGGAAGATAGTTGCGATTGTAAATTGTAAAGTTTCACACCTTCGTTCACTGGATGTTAAAAACGGCGCACAAATAAAAAGAAATAAGAGAATTTATGAAAGAAAAACAGAGTTACGACTATCCGCTGTAACCATGATGTATGAGAGATAAATATAAACCAGATTGTAAAGTTTCCTTCCTTTGTTCACTCGTTGTTAAAAACGTTATACAAATTTATTAACCAAGAAAACATTTGGGGTTCGATTTTCAAAAAGTGATTTGCTTCAAATAAATATTTATGAATTACTGTGGCCTGCATGCATGATGCATACACACACAGCCACCCCCACCTAAAAACTGAAGATACTCATGTTGACAGTTTTAGCGATAATTTCGAGTAACAGTTTCTAATTAGAATGGAAAAAATACAAGTCAGAAATTAACGATTGGTAATTTATTAAGAATAAATCGAAATTGATAGAAACCGTCATAGTGCCAAGGTCTTTTAACAACATGCTGTGTTGGGGGTGATCATTTGAAAAACTGAAAAAATGGGATGATAGATCAATGGATAAGTTACCTTTCTTGCATTTTGTTGGGCACTAGAAAAGTCTGACTCCCTCGCGAAAAAATCTTTAGTGCTGCCAGGTATAAACTAAGGGATAATTCTGCATGAAATTACATTGCAAATCTAACCCCGTCTAAAAATTCATTTAGGTTCCTGGGGAATTTGAAAACAAAACAAAAATGTTTTTCTAGACATTATGTTTTGAAATGGTTGAATTTTGAGGCACTAGTTCCATTGGTGCCGCCTGTACGCCCGATACATACATAGCCTGCCACACCAACTTACAAACTGAAGAAACCCGTGTTGACAGTTTTAGTTGACTGTTTCTAGAAAACAGAAAAACAAACACAAATTTGTAAATCGCTCATCCCCCACCAAAAAAAGCCCAACATATTTTGGGGGCCAATTTTCAAAATCTAATTTGCTTAAAAACTTTACCACGGACACATTTATACACTCAGAAAATTTAATACAGTTAAGTGTGTTTTTTGAAAAATTTACATTATTTTCCTTACAATCGCCGAAAAAACACCCTTTTTCTGTCAGACTCTCTCTAAACTAACCACTCTTCTACCCTTAACTCCTTCATCCTCTCTAAAAACGACTTTCTCTGCAGATGAACTATTTTTCAGCAACAATCATGCGACAACTGGAAGAAGCTGCGCACAAAAATGTGTCCAATTTAGCATGAATTTCAATTGACACCACCCCCAGTTTTTCTTTTTTCTTCTTTTTTTTAAGTTAGGGGTGATTTTCAAAAACTAACTTGTTTAAAACCTGCTCCAAAGTCCCAATGATACCAATACAAAATTTCATGTATTCATAAAGATGAACGGACGAACATTTGATGAAACTTCAAATACTTAGAACTTTTGCGCCCCCCATCCGAATCTTAACCATTTCTTCTTTTTTTTTTATATCTAGCGAATTATGTTTAGTTGTGGCCCAACCAAACACGAATCTGTCAGTTTTCTGTACTTTGAAATTCTTTTCTTGTGCTGTGAAGATTGAAACAAATGTGATTTGGTTTTGGTATGAGCTGATCCTTTGTTACATTATGAAATACTTGTTAAGAGACGAATCTCACAATCCTAGCTCCAATATAATAAGCGAGCGACTCGTATCAAATGCTACATAAAGATTATCTATCAAAAAACAATTGATAAACTAACTATCCATTGCATAGCTATCAAAAAGCATAGTTTTTGTATGCAGACCTGTACCATATATTAGGATTCGAGTATTAGTGAAAAATTTAAATGATTTTAAAGTTGCTTATTGTTGTAGCTCAATAATTACTGTTAAAAACTAAATGCCAAGTGACGGGGCCTGCCAGAATATTTCCTTCATGGAAGTGGTCCTCGGGTTTTCAAAGTTTCGAAACCGGTGTTAAACTATTTACTCTTATCATATCATATAAAAACAAATAACCCGAAATACTCTGATATATATATTGCTTTATTCATATTACTAGTGAGCTTGTATGAAAGCTATTAATAGAGGTTCTTTGGGCAAGTTTTCCCCTTCAAATTGATTCTATCTGATTTCAATAGATATTGTACACGATCAAGCATGTAATATATGTGAACACTAACTGAAAGGAATGCGAGATATGGGCAAGAGGATAATTTGACTCAGGCAAACAAAGTCTGAATTGCCTCTCAAATATCGTTTTCCCCAGTATACGTTTGTAACCCCTTGACCTATTGAGTTTATATTGGGTAATGATATAAGCAGATGTATTCGATTATTTTTTTTATTCTGAGTGCCATAGAAGAAACACCAAAGATCATCAGTAACAATGATGAACCTAAAACGAAGAGATCTTTTTTGTCAACCCCCCCCCCGAACTGGTACTCAATTTATTTTTCTATCGTAACAAGAACAAGAACAACAAGAATATCCTCACACTCTCCCTACCGTGATTTGAACCCAAAATCAACATTTCTCTCTAACAAGGTTCGCAATGTCAGGTTCAATATTTGATATCTTAGTTCTCAAGTGATATTCTTCTACCTGGGGTGTTTTGGGGATTAATGTTAAGCTCACATAACTTAATTATAAATTCTCAATAATAACTTCAATTTTCAACTGTAGACCCAAGACCATAATCTGACATCCCCAGGGATTGCAGACCCAGATCCCAAACCACTGGTTCAACACACACTTGAAGCACTGTTTGTGTTCAGATTTCTTAATTCAATATTCTATGAAGCATTTTCATCATATCATATATATTAACTTTGTTATTGCTGGAATCTATGATGGAGTTTCTAAAGAGATATAAACAGCAAAGAGTATTCACTTGCTAATGACTGATAAAAAGAATAAACCCCACGAAGTTGTGTCTCTTCTTCCATTTCAATTAGACTGTATTGTATTTTCCTAAACGATGTCATTTTAAGCAAACAGTTGGTTGGTAAAGAAATGAAATAGATTTAAAGGAATTCGGTTTTTTCACGCGACAGGTTTCTAAGATTATCTCTTCCTGATAAACAATGAAAAAACCTTTTAACCCAGAAAATACATTTTTATTCTATTCTTATAAATGTTGATGTTCCTAGTATGAAACTCAATAGAAAACGGATTATTGACTTAGTTATTCTGTGTAAGGAATTCTATAAGTCTCCACTATTTTCAACATGATTGTGTGATTTTGCTCAGAATTCAAAATTAGTACACAGGCTCAGAAAAGTATTTGTTTTCCTTTAAAAAGTATAATTAAACAACATATTTATTTGAAATTAATACACTGAAGAAATAAAATATTAGTCTATTCTTATGAATTTTGATGTTTCTTGCGTGAAACCCAATAAAAAATGGAAAACATACTTGGTTATCCAGCATTACAAGTCTCTACAATTCTCCCCACCAAAATTACAAGCTGTGATAATCGAAGACGATTATACATAAGAAATACCATGTAACTATTTGACATTTATGGATATATTTGAAACCCCAACACCATTTTCAATATAACTGTGTGATTTAGCTCAAAATTTAAATTTGGTGAACAGGCTCCAAAAACTATTCAGCAAAGTATTCGTTTGTAATTAATACAGTAAGGAAATTGAAAGTCTGACTTTAGTTCTACATAAAAAAAATATCAAAACGTTAGTTATGTTATGATTCTATGATTTTGCTTAAAATCTAAATTAAACACCCGGGGTGAGGTTTTCTTCTAAGCGTTTCACTGTCTATTCTACACAAACTCCGAAATCAGCTTATCATAATCAGCGGTAACGATTGGAGAATTCTCCCAGACTGTCTAATGCTTTATTATCGAAATAGGATCGTAATTAAAGGCTATGCAAAATTAAAAGGAAACTTACATATGTATACGCACGCTACCCATCACCCAAATACCTACATTTAAGAGGCATCTGTATATCAACTGCATGACAACAATCTATTTATTCATATCCTTCAATTATTCTGCGAGTTTTCATCGGAGAACCATAAAAAGTTGTTTCATCGAGTGACAAGGTGTCATTGAAAGTAGTAATGCCACATTGTGTAGACATCAACATCGCTCTTACCGCTCGTACGTTACGGCGACAGGCGGTAATATAACAAGCGAAAATGCTCCAATCGAAAAAGCGTCACATGGGTCGACACACTAAAGGCAGGAAAGAACGGGTGATAAAAATCTTTTCTTTTTCTTTGTTGTTAAGTTCTCTCCTCAATCACTCGGGCGCATTCAGTCGATTTTGAATCGAGCAATTAATCAGGTATTTCATTGCTTTTTAGTCTAAACATCACGTATAAGCACAAAATGCATACAGTGCTGTCACAATCACTGTAAACTTTCTTTTCTTTTTTTTTTTTCACAATTGACTTTTTTCATTTTAAAACTCTATTTGAATCACAAAGATGTTATTTTTTTTAGCTTCTCCAGAATCTAGATGCTTCTAGATAAGCTTTTTTTTTTTTTACTCTATTCCAGATCTTTTCCTGTGGAAAACCGGTGATGTCATAAAAAGAATTTATTCCAACCCTATTTATTTTTGAGGGAATTTCTTACACAACTTTAAATTTTAACGCCACATCGGTTCAATAATTAGCGGTGATGGCGAATATTTTATATATCTATACATAAAATTCTTAAATATTATTTCTAATAGTGCTATTGCGTTATTATCTAAGTATTCTATCTTCGTAATCAGCGAAGTCTATGTAGGCTTGGGGAAGGACACTTGTATTTATGACCAAGTTTAATAATGTATTGATTCAATTAGGGAGACGTGTTCTAGGATGACTGCTAAAGGTGATTCGGGTGCGGAGGAAGCTTTTTTTCTTTTTTTATTTCCCTTTTTCTTTATTTCTTTTATGAGTGATAATACGTCTGCATTTGCGCTCGGATGATTTTGATGGCAGCCGGCCTTGTCAGGATCAATGGTGAGAATTATGCCCTGCTGAAATATTCAGCTCCCTTGTATCAAAGACGCAATAATTAATGTTCGGAATAATGATGGACAAGGATTGAATCAAAAGCGAGGGCCTGGGCACATACTCTCTCTCTCACTCTCTCTCTCTCTCTCTCACACACACTCTCTCTCACTCTCTCTATCTCTATCTCTCTCACACACACTCTCTCTCTCTCTTTCTCTCTCTCTCTCTCTCTCTCTCTCTCTCTCACACACACACACCTATTCGCTGAACGATGAAAACTATGGTATAAGACTACATTGTTATAGATTCAAGTGGAAATTTTTGCCAGGTTTTTACTGGCAAAATTCCTCTCATTATTAGTAACCGTCGACCCAAACTGTCTCCTAAACTGTCAACATAAGTTTCTGCCGTTTTCAAGTTAGTCTGGCTGGCTATGTAAGTAGGGGAGACCATTTGCTTTGATTCTTGTTTCCACCACTAGATCGTGCATCTGTTGAGCAGAGAAATTTCGGTCATTGTTCTACTAAGTTTGAGTCATGCGTATTTTAAGCACGGAAAGTCTTGCATGAAAAACGTTTATTTGCGCTGGTAAATAACTTTTTCACTCTGACAAACGAGTGCCTAGTTCATGCTCTGTTGTGCGTTTGATAATAGTGTAGTTTATAGTTATGAGAAGTGCCAATAAACAGTATACAGACATTCGAGCGGCTTCTGTGAGAACGTTTTTCTTAGAATGGAGAGAAAACCATGTAGTTGGGGCTAGGTGGTACATTCTAAGCGAGGCTACTTGGTACGCAGTAATCGTATGCAGTTGAGATAGAGAAAAATAAAAAGCCAGCAAAATAACAAAATAAACTTCAAACAAGTCATTGGTGTCGTCATTCTTTTCTTATTGTTCTTTTTTTCCGTCTTCCACCTGAATACAATAAATTCTTGCGGTCCACTCACTTATGATTCCACTTGTCCAATCAGGGGGTCATTATATTCCTAAAATCTTACTTTTTACTCAAATACATTATTTAGTCAAGTTTACAATTTTATATTTCTCAATTATAACAATATATTAATCACATCTCTATCTACTAGCCAGAAGAAATAACTTGCCCGATAAGATTGTACCTATTATCTCCACTAGTGGGGTAGATTTGAACATTTTATTCTAATGTTTGAATAAAAAATATGATGAATTTGACAGATTTCCAGATTTAAATAACTAGTCAAAGGGAATTCTTTTTTCCTTGGTGGCTTTTAGTCAAATTCGCATTGTAATGAATTAATTTCACAAGACGTTGTAGCAATCTAAGTGAAAAATCAAGCGACTAGCCACGGTGCCCCTTCTGCGTGACTTTTTTTAACGAACCATTCAAAATGTAAGTTTATGCTAAATTTGACCTTTTTGAAAATTCAGACATTTTAGCAATAACCATCCAACAAAAGGAGATGAATTAACTCATCCAGAACAAGAAAAGTAACTTATTCATTGATCACACATTCTTCCGGTTTTTTAGTTGATCATCCCTCCTCCCCACTCAACATGGCATTAATTACAAGACGGTTTCTATTGAGTAACGAACCGAACCTATAATTCTTATATTTTGCGTTCGTATTCCTTGATTTTATATTCGTGAAGAAGGTAACACAATTCCAGGGCGAGGATATTTTCCACTTTTTCACTTCCTTCAATTTTTTTCATTCTGTGACCCAGTGCAGAAGAGCAGCGTGCACAAACCAGACAAATCTACCTGATTTACAATGGCTGCATCTGATCTTCTGCTCTGGATTGTGTTAACCGATCAAATTTCAAAGATCCAAGGAATTGTATGCTTCTCTCCTTCCCTTCAACAGTGATGGGAAAACTAATAACATGCTTGTCAGCAATGACACACCCTGGGTTTTTAGGTGACACGCAATGGACTTGAGTTATTCAAGTTACGGTGACATTTTAAGTCTAAATTTACTATCCGAGATTTATGAGTATATTCTGAATTGTTATACTTTATTAAGCTACTAGTTTTATTAATATATTAGATCAATAAGACACTTATCCATTAGTATTTACTTAGAACTAAAATGCCTATATACATGTAAGTGGCACTTCAATAAGGGGATTAAAAAATAAAAAGAAAAGAAAATCGATAAGCTGGGCTAAAAAGTTATTTGGTCTGCATGGTCAAATTTCAGTCATTTGCTCAATTACTAAAAAGAACTCAATTTCTCATATCTTTTTTTGTCCAGTGTAGGGAAGACCCAGTCTAATTATGGACACGGACCTTGAATTTATCATTTTGTTCATGCTTCATTAGTTGTCTTATTGTTATTATTACTCGCTCTAAGTATACTTTTCCCAGCCATTAGGCTCGATGTCAAGTCACTTTTTGTATCAAATTAATACTAAAATTTTTATTTAAAAAAAACTTAGGGAAAATATTCTATAATTAGTATTTTTACCAAAACAGGAAAAAAATGTCCCCTCAGTTTTAGACCACTAAAAAGGAAAAACGATTTGCTTCAATTTTGACCCCTAGAATTAATTATAAAATGTTTCCCCACCGTTTTGGCCCTAAATGAGGCAAAAATATTCCTCTCACTTTTGACCCCTGGATTCATTAATAAATCGTGATTAGATCACAGATTATGAAGTGAGGTAAAAGAAAAAAAAAACAAAACAAATTTAAAAAAAGGTTTTTGGAATAGGAGGCCATAGAAAAATAGTGTGAGCAGAATATAATAATTTCTAATGATCTCACAAATTCTACCCTTTAGTCTGGATGTTCTTTTTCGACTTCAGATTTCGTGAACACAAAATAAGACATCAGTTCTGCAATACAGTTACGTCGTAAATTGAGGCCCTTATTAAAACATGATATAACACTTGAAAATCCACCGATTTGCTTTCCTCTTCAAGTTAGGGCACTTGGAAAGTGTATGCTAGAAAAGCCCTGTCTACCATGTGCAGTTCTTACTGGGTTACGTTAACATACGTACATGTCTACATTCAAATAGAAAACCTATCTTTATTATACTAAATGTTATTATCATTCCAGGGTATCACTGCTTTAATAGAGGGTTGTCTTGTCTTTCATCCTGAACTGCAGATCAACTAGATCCTTGGAGTCCTAGATGTCCCCTGATTACATTTGGTTAATACTAATGTCCTTGGTGTTCAGTTTCTGGAGATCTTTTTTTGATTTGTACTTGCTGCTCTAAATACTATAATTTTGCAGTTCTGTCTTCAAGTCACGGTATTTCTCTACCTTTTCCTTATCTTTCCATTCAATATTCCTGTCTGCTGGACATGAGACATCGATCAATATAGCCTGATAGTTTTCTTTGTAAATAATGACAATATTTGGTATTCTAGCTGTAATTTTTATTTCAGTGATGGTGTCAAAGTCGTATAGTAATTTGAATTCTTGTATTTAATGCTATTTCAGGTTAATACTCTCTCAAATTCTTTCAAAACCCACTACTCTGCATTAACTCTATAGAAATGTGGCCGTTACTGAGTTATGTCTCTCAAGGTATTATTATCATTATTATTTCACTGTCGATTTTTTTTCATGAGATGAAGTAATTGGAAGTATTTGCTGTTATTATCAATTGCGTCCTGTTCAGCTCAAATAATCTATTACAAAAAAAAGCAAAAACAAAAGAAAACAAAAAAAGCCACAAAAAACCCCAATCAAACGAGAAGCAAAATCCACTACTTCAGGAGCCTATCCGAGAGAAGAAAAAATCCGGCTATTATTGATTGTATTATATATTATTATACGATCTGATTCATAGCGGCACATGGTGATGGCTAGCGGTTAACCATGAATGATTAAAAGACTAATTAACGACCGCCCCACCATTACAAAGCCCTATGAAGACCAATTGATGGGACAGTACTCTCGTCATAAAAAATGCTTGATAAAACATTCAACAAGTAATATCTGTTCCCAATCGTTGAGGGGAAACTGATTTTTTTTTTACAATCAATAGCTTCTCTATCTTGATACCCTCTGAATCAGTGTTTCCCAGAGTGGGTTCCGCGGAACCCCAGCGTTCTGTAGAAAAATCTTAGGGTCCCACAAAATGAGGTCTTTTGATGAATTCTAATTTTTGAAAATGGCCAGTAGTTTTGATGTTTCATTTATCATATAGTTTTTATTTTTTTTATTTTCTTTTAAATCCTCACTTTAGAACAATTTTGTTTCATTTAAGGTTTTATCAAATTTAGGTCCATGAAAGATAGGTATGGGTTCCACAGTTTTAGGGAAATCATATAAGGGTTCCGTGATAAAAGAAGTTTGGGACTTACTGCTCTAAATTTTGCGAAAATATATACTCATCCCTCTCTTTCTCACTCAACATTCCTCTTCCCCCCATATATATATATATATATATATATATATATATATATATATATATATATATATATATATATATACATATATATATATATATATATATATACATATATATATATATATGCAGTCACCCACAAACATTTTTGAGAACGTAAGTATGCACTTGAGAACGTAAGTTCCTCTTTCTGTTTTAAAGTGTACATAGAAAAATAGATGTCAATTTGTATGTTTGTGTGCGCATCTTTAATAAAGAGAGGGAGCCCTAGGAGGGACGTTAATGAAGGAGAGGGGGAAAAAGATATGGCTGACAATCTTTTTTCCAAGTGCTGTTCAGTTCTGATTGGGAACGTTACTGAAGGAGTGGGCAAACAGAGCAGCTGTCTTCGCAATTTTGGACTAGATCTGGTCGTTATTGTCCAAATTTATCCAATAAAACTCTACGACAGCCCATTACATCTTATAGTACAATAAGTGTGATAAAAGTAATTTGTTCTGGAATCTTATTATAGAGTCATTTTGTTTGATAAGCTAACTTGAAATGGAAAAATCCTTTCGATTTTTGTCATAAGTAGGAGACGGTTTCAGCTATCGATAATAAACTATACATGGCTACAGTCCTTTCCAGTCGAACAATCAAAAAAAAATTTTTTTACATGATCGCAAGTAATTGTCTCTACTCTCAGTCTATAACACACACTTGCTCTCACGATGTAAAAACGGCACACAAAAAATCGCACTGTTTTTAACATGAAATCAGTGAATGCATGGAACTTTACAATTTACAATCGTTATTTAATACAATTAGTCATTTGTGAGGATTCAGTTGTCTGTCACTTGGTTATTGACCTTTTGAGCATCCATTGTCGATTCCGACAATGGTTGATATTTTTACCTCCCCTAACCGAAAGATTGCCGAATATCATCTATGGCAGAGAGGAATTGTCTTTGAAATTTCATATCATCGGAAACCAGACTTCCGTTTTCAAGCATTTCGATAACGGTTATATGAAAAGCAGCGCCAAGATTCGATCGCACAACCAACCAGTTTGTACACAGCCTCCCTAAATACAAAGTATAGTTATGCTAAATGAGTCCCTTTGATTTTGGCTAGTAGCGTCCACGCTTGCTTTTTCGAAAATTTCGATTGCTAAGTGATCCAATGAAAGGTGACAGAGGTAGCTTATTCATTGATCAACATTTTTTTTCCAATTTTTCAATTGATCACCACCTACGCTTTCTGCCGCCAAAAGACATTGCTCACGTGACAGTTTTTATTGTGTGACTAACCAGTTTGAGTTAAAAAAAAAATTCTCCCATCGTCAATTTGTCTTTTTCTCCAGTCTGTCTTTTTCTTTCAACACGTCTTAATAGTGAAAGATACTTAAAGATATCATGTTGAGAATAAGAACATAACTCTCATGATAGAAGATGCAGAACACGGCAAGGTAGACCACTACATCTACCTAGGACAACGAATCTCCATGAGATCCTTAAAAGAGGAGGAAATCAAGCAAAGAATCACTTTGGGATGGCAAGCCTTTGGTAGAGCAAGCTCAGCTTTCAAGAACCAGATGATCCCAGTAATCCTAAAAAGAAGAGAATACAGCCAATGCATTCTCCTGATAGTCACTTATGGAGCTGAAACATGGAACTTAACCAAGAGATAGACCTGCAAACTGAGAAGCATCCAACGTGTGCATGAGAGAATCATGCTCAACCTCACATGGAGAGATCATAAGACAACAAAGTACACCAGGAAGAAAATGGGAATCCGAGACATCATAGAAACTATTAAAAAAACTCAAATGGCAATGGGCATGCCATGTTGCAAGAATGAAAGACAACCAATGGACATCACGTCTCACAACATGGATCCCCAGAGATCACATGAGAAACCGAGGCCGACAGGATACAAGATGGAGAGATGAACTAAACAAATTCAGGAAATACTGGCTTCCCAACGCCCATGATAGAAAATTGTGGCGAATCCTGGGTAAGGTCTATGTCAAACGATAGATGTTAAAAGACTGATGATGATGAAAGATTTGTTCCAGCCGAACTCCCGATGGATCGTCTTCACTGGGCTCACAGATTCCAAACTCTTCATAATGATCGTATCTTCTGGTTGTCATTTTGATTTGCGCCTTAGAATGGCCAGACAAAATCACCTGATTCTCCCAAAATTTATCCAGGTGTTTTTTTTAATGTACGCACTGTTTTTTGTTATAACAATGCAAACATGACATTAAAACCCATTTACAGTGGATGACGGGAATTCCAGTCATTGCATTCCCATAGTTAAGCTGCACACGACAAAAAACATTTCCATGTAATTCTTAGTTTGCTAAATGGAATGTAACGTATTTAAGTTTTCTTGCCAGAGAAGTCGAAAAAGAGATGGTAAAAGAGCAGGTACCTTGCTGGGTTGAGCAGGAGAAATGTAATGGATGACATTTGTTCCATCCTCATCGGAAAGGCAAGAAAGATATTTGCATAATATAGAAGTTTAGGTATATTCGTATGCATCATGGTATCTTATGATGTGCAGTGTGTTTATTTCAGTTCATCCATTAAAGATCGACTTACACCCCAACCGATTTGCATCCATACTAACAGACGGTAACCTGGACGCAAGTTAATGCACGGCTGTATTTCTAGATCTGTTTGTTCTCATTTACTTAATTCATTTCCTGTTTCCTTTTAGTGGAAATTTCAAACAAAACTGTCACCTAAACTGTCAAAGTAAGTTTCTTCAGTTTTCAAGATGGTTTGGATGACTATGTATCATGGATGGAGACAGAGGGCTGGGCATTTTAGCATTTACAAAAAATATGTTTTAGTAAGGGTTCGGTTTGCTATGTAAGTATGCTTGTTTGTTTTTTTAAATTCAGACTTTTTTTAATGATCACTGCCAAACAAAATGCAAGAGAAATAACTCATTCATTAATCATGCATTTTTCCAATTTTTTAATTGATCACACTCAACACGGTGTGCTGCCAAATGACGTTGGTCATGTGACTAACGAGATCTGTTTTCTTTCCTTTTATCTGCTAATCTATTTTTTCGATCTTTCTTTTTCCCTCACTCTCCTCATTCTCGTATTTCTCTCGTTCTTTCTTTTTCTTATCAATCTCTCTGTTCATGTGATTATTCACTCTTTCTTCTTTCGCTTTCTCATCTTATTCTACCCCCTTTTTCTTCTCTCCGTCTTTCTTCACTCTAACTTCTCTTCCTTATCCTTCTCTCTCCACTTTGTTCTTCTCCTCTTTCCTTTCTCTCCATTCTTTCTATTTTCCCTCTCTCCCACCAGATAACGCTCAATTTTCCGGCTTTTCCTACTGATCTCTTTAAGCATTTAAATCCAGTTTTGTATGCTATTCATCTTCATTCGCTTCCCAATCAGAAAACTCACACTCCATTAAGCATTAAACAGAATTACCTAATCGGCTGCTCCACACTTATTTTCTCTTTCCCGTTTCGCTTCGATGCATTTCGGAAATCCAAATCTATTGATCGTTGTCGACAATCGAGTCAAGCGAACATTAAAAAAAATTGTCTCGCTGTTGGCGGGAATCGATAGACGCTGAACAGGGCTTTCAAATATTTCATCAGACAATATATAATGAATGCACTAATAATATTAATAAAGTTACATTCGATTTATGTATTATTCTTTCTCTTTTTTATATCGTTATTATTTCTATCATTTATTCTCCATATTTTACTGGCTAACATTTCACCGTGCAACGTGATTTTTGTTCCTGGGTAGTCAGTGTTATTTTTTTTTATTACTCTTGTGTAAAAAGTATAGAAAATGGCTATTCACCCGCCGAACTTTTGTGACAAGGACAGTAATATTCATGTATAATTGTTTTTTTGTTTTTTTTTAAATTTTCTGCGATTGAAATTGTACCTATTTGCCCGTTCACCTATTGATAATATGTAGATTCCAAATTGTCACTATCGTGGTAGCAAAAGCAAAGTTTGTAGGGAATAATCGATATTTTCCTTACTTTAAAGACACAATCAATTAAAAAATAACACTTATTACCTAGGAAACAAAAAAAATTTTTTTTAATATACAGTATTATTATTCCTTTTTTTCCCATTCTT
>OY735216.1:56944104-56976604 GCA_963457665.1 Thysanoteuthis rhombus | reverse complement strand
TTTTTATTTCTTCCCCTTTTTTTAGAAACCGTCAACTTGAACTGTCACCGGAACTGTCAAAATAGGTTTCTTCAGTTTTCAGGTTAGTCAGGCTGGCTGGCTGTCTATTTATCAAGCGCACAGGTTGCATAAAGGAGCTAGAGGGCTTAGTTTTCAACACTTCATCATTATGATGTATGGAAAGAAATATTTTCTTTCTTTTTTTTTTTCCCAAAATCTCACATTCTAGATATGTTTTTTCTTTGGGGTTCAATTTGCAATGTAGGTTTAAGCCAAGTTGATCCCTTACTTCGTATCCAGCATTCTTCTTCTTCTTCTTCTTCTTCTTCTTCTTCTTCTTCTTCTTCTTCTTCTTCTTCTTCTTCTTCTTCTTCTTCTTCTTCTTCTTCTTCTTCTTCATTTTTTTGTCTTTCTCAGTTTTTCTTTTTTCTCTTTTGTTTTCATTCTTTTTTTTTCTCCCTTTCTCCTGATTCTGTCTAATTTAATTTCTTTGCAATCCAACCGCTTTCATCCCCCCCACATCATGTACAATCTACTTACCACCATCACAATCATCTGGCCGCCATTTTGATTACAACCATTCCTTACACTCATGCCCCCCCTCCCCCTCACCACATTTAATCCGACCTTTCTTGATGGAAAACCGTCAGCCAAAACTGTCAACATTAACATAGTCAATATATACATAGATGTCTTCGGTTTTTAAGTGGATCTAGCTGACTTGCTATCTCCCTGATTATCACGCGTACAGGTTTCACCAATGGATGAACAGGGCTGAAAATTTCATCATTTACTCCACATTATATTTTTTGAAAATGTCCCACCATCCAAAATAGGTTCTTAGTGGTGGTTTCCTCTGCGATGTAAGTTTATGCTAAATTGGTTCCTTAGTTTTGTGCCTGGCAGTGTTCCCCCTTGTTTTGTTTTGGACATTTTTTAGTGATCATAGCGATAGAAAGTAATTTATCCATCGATCACGCTTTTCAATAATTTTATCGACCCTAACACGACGTGCCACCAAAGGATGTTGATCACGTGACAGTTTTTGTTGAGGGACTCACCTGACCTGTTTTGTTTGACTTTTGCATCTCAGTCATCTTTCTTTTTTCCTTATTTCCTACTACATTCTATGATGATGATGATCATTATCCTTCTCGCATCTGTCGTCGGACATTGACCTACCCCATAGTTCGCCAGACCTCTTAATTATTGGCCCAAAAGAGCTGCATCATCTTATATTTTGCCTATCACAGTTTCTCTTATTGCTTCTTGGGATCCACATTTTGAATCGTCCAGCGGTTGTCTGACATTCTTGCAACATGACTAGCCCATTGCCATTTGAGTTTTCTAATGGATTCTATGATATCTTTGGCTCCTGTTTTTTTCTCTAATATACTGTGCTGACTTGTGATCCCACCATTTGATTTTGAGCATGATTCTCTCATTAACACGTTGCATGGTTCTCAGTTTGGGGAATTATCATTTGTTGATGTGCTCAGCTCCATAGGTGACTGTCGGGAGGATACATTCGTTGTAGACCTTTCTATATAGGACTAATGGTATTTTCTGTTTGACTCTTTAAATTTTCTCATTCTTTCATTTATATTTGTGTTTGTGACTCATTTTTCTTCTGTTACTCTTTCCCAACCCTTAATGTTTGTATTTGAAAATCTCATTTCACTCCTACTTTTAATTCTTTTCATTCAAATCTTTCATTATATCAACTAGATTCCCGATCTCAAAAGACATTTTGTTTTTTTCTCCTTCTATCGAGATTATTTCTGGTTATATTCTCCTTTTCTCTTCTTCTTGTACTTCTTCCCATCTAATCTCTCTTTTCCTTGCTTCTTCGTCGGGGTCATTTCTTGGTTTTCCTTTTTCATCTTCTTACTTTTTGCTTCCCATATTTTCCTTCACTCTACCCCGTTTTTTTTCTATTTTCCTTCTTTTTTCGCGAGGCTCTCTCCGTTTTTCTCATCAATCGACCTCTCCCTTTCTTTTTTTGTTTTAGATCGTAACTTCTTCGACACCTTTTTTTCTGTTATTCCCTCTTTCTCTTCTTTTCCATTCTATCTCGTCCCCCCTTTTTCCCTTCTTCCTTCGCTTTTCCAAGTATTTCTTCGCTCAACCTTTCTTTCTATCTCTCTTCTTCTCTTTATATAATCTTTCACACATGTTTTCACCGGTGTCTTCTCCTTTTTTTTTTTTTTTTTTTTTTCTAATCCACATCGGCTTTTCTGCCGGTCTTCTCTTTTCTTCTTCATCTCCTTCTCACTTTTACTTCACCTTCCTTCATTCTATCTTTCTCTCCCATCCCCTTTTATAATTTCGTCTTCACTCACTTTTAAGAATTGTCCCACCCTAACTGGAAATGTGAGCTTTTCTCGTAACTTAAAACTTGAAGTTTTTCATCATGTTTTCTGTCCTTTTCAGCCATCCACCTCAAAATTCAGCTCACTTTGCATTGAATAATAGCAGCAATAAAAAAAAATAATGATGTCATCATCATTATTATTATTATTATTATCATTATTATTATTAATATTATTATTATTATTATCATTATTATTATTATTATTATTATTATTATTATTATTATTATTATTATTATTATTATTATTATCATTATTATTTACCCCCCCTCTCTCTCCTCTTGAGTATCATATTTCTTCTCTCTTTTCCCGATGACTTTGGTGTGTTGTTGAAACCCAGGTTAGACTTCATCTCCACAGCCTTTTTCTCATCCCGATTGTTTTCAGTAGTTTAGCTTTTATGGCAATGATCTTCTCTTTTTCTCTTTCTTTTTCTTTTTTCTTCTTTTTTTAAAGATTTATTTTACTTCTTTCCTGTGAAGGAACTAGGGTTCCTCATCGGTGCCCAAATGATCGCCATTTGTATATATAATAATGCCTTGTATTTCTTTCTTTTTTCCCCCCCGTCATTTTCTTTCAGTGAACTCAAATTCTTTATTTGACAAATCCATCTTACACTCCCAGTCTCCAACGTTTACCCTCGCTTGAATAAAATTGATTGCTGCCTCCTTGAAATTTCTGCACAGCATTGTCTTGAGTATCTTTTGATTTATGCCTATAAATTTCCTAAGAGATAAAACTGTAAATCATTTAGTAAGTGAATGAAGTATATTATCTCAGGGGCATGTGGTGAGGCCAACACTCATCCAGGAGACTAGTTGCATGACTTGCCTGACTCCAAATTTGAAAACTTCTTGGAGGTTGAGAATTGTTGTCGCTCAGTCGTGCTGTTGAATCAACAAAGATCCGATCAGTCAGAGGAAAACACAACAAAATCAGCAGTCAGGGTCAACTGTACGAATAGAGATGGGAAATAAGGATTCACCCATCTTAAGATAAGTATATATTTCTTGCTAATAGACTCTGAATGGATTATTTTCTTTCTCGAAATACATTATAACCTGGTTCTGCATATAAATGTACATAAAGTCCTGTTCGTGGAAGTGTACGTTTCATCGAACCATGTAGATGACGGAAACACAAGAATTGATCGGACTGAAAAAAACAAAAACAAAAACAGATAAACAAAAAAAAAAACAAACAACAAAACTTTTCGGTTCTTCACTGGATGACGTCACCTCATACGTCAGCCGTCTTACATACATGAACAAATACAATTGGATTATTTTAATTTTGATTTATTTTTCATTTTCATAATTGGATGCAATATTTCAACACAATATTTGTATCATTGATTTTGAATTGTTTTTATCTCCATCTTAATTTTTAGTTGCTTTTTATCACAACTTTGATTCTACGAACACTGATATTTATTGTCGATCATGCTATCCACTTGTTGCCGTAAAAAAATAATAAGAAGGTAAAAACTAGCCCAGATTATTGATATAAATACGATTAATAAAGATTTTATGAAGATTCATTATGATGAAATAAAACGCAAAATTTATTCACGTCCATATCAACCATTTAATCTATTGTTCTTTGATATTCTCGTCTTTTCTCTTTGTAGCACCGTTAAATGTGCAAATATGGCGTTTCTTTTGACAAATGGTTTCTGATATGTTTGGTTTTCTTGGCCTTGGCAACTTTGGACACAAACATGAGTATCTGTGGATGGCGTAAGCTGATAACTAAAATAAAGTCAAACGTGAAGGGATGGTGATCAACTAGGTATTTCTTGAACGACTGAGATTTGACTGAACAAATATATTCGTAGAATCTAGAAACTGTCTTGAAAATTAAAAAAAAAACTTTCTTCGGAAATTCAAACGATCGTACATTTCAGACCAGGATATCAAATCTTGTCATCTTAACCGCGAAGAAAGAAAATGTCAGATAATAAAGGTCACCGTTCCAGTATACCACAGAGATTTGACTGTGCAAATATATATGCAGAATCTAGAAACCATTTGACTGTGCAAATATACATGCAGAATCTTGATATCATCTCAAAAATAGAAGAATTAACAAAACCAAAAAAATATCAGAGATAATAAATGTCGCCGTTTCAGTCTACCACAGAGGTAAACTGTGAGAGCATGAAAAGATGGATAAAGATCTACACCTTTCAAGGGAACTTGAACAACTGTGGAATATGAAAGTGACGCTTATGCATGTAATCAATTGACGGGATAACTTGGAACGGTTCCTTATGACTATTTTGAAAAAGAATCGGAGATTAAGTAACCTAAAGACGAATCGGAACTATTTCAACAATATCAATAGAGAAGTCAGCAAGAATACCTCGAAGAGTATATTAGAGTTTTGAGAGGACTTGTTTTCAGTTTATCCTCAACAATAATTATCATTATTGTAACAATAATACTTATTGATATTATTATTGCAATAATAATAATCAACATCATTTCCATTATCACAATAATACTTATGATTATGATTATTATTATAACAATGATATTAATTATTATTTAAATGATAATGATAGTAACAATTATTGTGATAATCATTATTACTGTTATTATCATAGTTATCATTATTATCACCATAATTATTACTATAGTTATATCATGATTATTATTGATATGTTTTTTATAATTATAATTATAGTAATTATTATTCTCATCGAAGCAATAGTGTCAAAAATGACATGTATGAACACATATTGCTGCTTGAATATATGTATATATATACATATATATATATATATATATATATATATATATATATATATATATTTATATATATATATATATATGCATATATATATATATATATATATATATATATATATATATATATATATATATATATATTTGAATGATAGGTAAATTTTTACTTTTTTGGGCTCTTTATTACTCCTATGTTTATCAATATCAAGTCACATTAGACTGAAAAAACCTTCCGCGGAATTCTTGCAGTTCAAAATAAAGCTGCTTTTTGCTGCATGGTTATGCCAGGGTTTATGCTAATTTGTTTTATTTATCCACACCCACACCGGAGCGAAATGCGACACAAGGTCAAGTTTAACGTGGGAAAATGGAGCACCACCTACAAAAATAGCTCCAGCCGACGCAACTGAGGTTGTTAAAGCAACCGCAGTCATGAAAGCGTCAGGACGAGCCTGACCCGTTCCTCTTAGTGCAGTGGGACAGGGCTGCCCCGGGGCGAACTGCTTCTCTGCAGCTGGGCCGAGTAATAGAAAGGGAACCCAATGACGAGTCCAAAGGTTCCCAATGCGCATTGCATTGCACAGCCTCAATGTACCCTCACTGGCTGACACATTGCACCTGCGCACTAGGTCTTTGTTGCTCACCAAAATACTATCTCCGGCCCATTCGGCAGGCAAACATCCGCACCGGCACCTCGGGCTATGCTGTGGAACAGATACTACGCTCTAATCCATGCATTTTCACAAACTTATCTCCAACGACCGAAAAGGTCTCAATGACTGTTGTTTTCAATTTCGTCTCTTTTCCCCACAGCCTAGCTAATTCGACCCTGAGTTCCGAGTAGTTGTCTATTATTTCGAACCCCTTTTTCACAATGTTGTAATCCCCAGGGATGACAACATCAACAATTCAGCACTTTCCTGATTTCAACTCAACCATGACAATATCAGGTCGGCGGTGTTTATTGATGGCAGAATCAACGTTTCGACAACCTAATTTGGTTTTCACCAACATTTGAGGCCTTTTTTTTTTTTTTTTAAATGCATGTTGTTCCACTTGCTCATCCAGAATAGAATCCAAGTCAAATATTCCTAAATACTTGTACGCACTCCCATCAGGATCTGTAATTATTTCACCATCGGGTAACCGAATTCCAGTACTATTCTGGCGTTTATTTCTCTTCATAATTAGCACCGCACACTTTGAAATCCTAAATTGCATTCCAATATCATCACAGCAAAGACTAACAGTCTGTCACAATGAGTCTAATTGAGGGTCATTATCATCATCATTATTATCATTATTATTATCATTATCATTATTATAATTATCATTATTATTATCATTATCATTATTATTATTATTATCATTTTTATCATCATTATTATTGCTGTTGCTATTATCATTATCATTATTATTATTATTATTATTATTATTATTATTATTATCATCATTATTATTATTATTATTATTATTGCTGTTGTTGTTATAAGTATTATCATTATTTTACTCATCATCACTAATAATGATAATAATATGGTGGAGGTGGTACAAACCACTGCGCTGCTGTCATGGGCGAGGAAGATATGAGAGGAAGGCTAGAGACCTGAGGAGATTTACTGTCACTCATCCTTCAGCGATAACCAGCGGGCAACTGGTGTGAAACTGAAAACCACAGTATTACTGTAGTCTATGAGAATGAGGAGAGGAGGGCTGGAGACTTGAGGAGACCTGCTGTGACTTAACCTCCAGCAGTAACCACCAGGCAACTGTTGTTAGATAGATAATAATAATAATAATAATAATAATAATAATAATAATAATAATAATGATAATAATAATAATAATAATAATAATAATGATGATGATGATGATGGACATGAAATTATGTGGTAAGAATAAGACTCAGATCCAAACAGGCAGAATCTTTAGCCTAAACATTGGAATGAGAATTTGAATCAAAAAATGTACCTTGTTGGTGATGAGGAAATAATTCAGGAATTAACGGAGGGGATTCAATCCCCCGAGAGAGAAATCCTCGATAAGGTGTTTATTCGAAAATATAAAACAAAGAGACCAAAAATGAGAAGAAAAACGACTCACTTGTGAGTTCAAGAGACGAACACAAGCAATTGTTGATGGTATAACATGGGAATGGATGCAAAAAGGACATCGATCGTGGGTGTCACGGCTCCGATATCCCCTGAACTTGTCCAAATCGACAAAACAGCAAAATTTAATAAAATAACAAATGTTGAATAAGCGACGACAAATTAAACCCCGCCAAAGAAAATGTATAAAATTTGCCCAGTAATATAAAATAGATACTTGCGTGATAAGAACCCTGATTTATTGGGAATTTACAAACGACCGGGATTTGATCACACTCACAGACCAATGGAAGCAGGATGTAGGCACTGTTCAATAGAATAAAAAATCATTGCAAACAGAAAAAAAATTTACATTGTAAATATTGCTATTCCAGTAAATCCACATAGTGACATTGGAAGAAAATGAAAATCTGAATGAATATCTGAGCTGGGAATCTGAAGGAATTGTAGAATTAGAAGGTGCCAATTGTACTCATCATAACTGGTGAGTTCGGAATGGTTCCGAAGACTTCCTCGAGGGGGACTGCAGGAACATGAAATCTGAAGAATTCAAATTATTAAGACAGCAAAATTATTGAAATAGGCAAGATTATTGAAGACAGATCTGGAGAATTGAAAGCATCTTGCTACCACTTGATTTTGAGAAAGAGCTACGCAATACTACAGATTGAAGCTATTCACTTATTGAAAAGAAAGATGGAAGACAAATCCAATATAGTCTCTTTTAACGTCACTGACTGTTTAAAAGGCAACGGTGATAACAAGGATGGCATTTGCACTCAATAGACTTTATTCTATGTTAGTAGATGTTAATTATAGGCACAAGGACCGAAAGTTCAAAGAGGCGTCTACTATAAAGTTTAATTGCCATCATCACGAGAAGATCCCAATAATCCTAAAAAGAAGAATATGCAACCAATGCATTCTCCCGATAGTCACTTATGGAGCTGAAACATGGAACCTAACCTAGAGACAGACCTTCAAACGTGCGCATAAGAGAAGCATGCTCAACCTCACATGGAGAGATCACTAGACAGCACAATATATCAGGAAGAAAACGAGAGTTCGAGACATCATAGAATCTAGTAAAAAATTCAAATGGCAATGGGCTGGTCATGTTGCAAGAATAGTAGACAACCGATGGACATCACGACTCGCAACATGGATACCCAGAGATCACAAAAGGCCAACAAAATACAAGAAGGAAAGATGTACTAGACACATTTTTAAAATACTGGCTCCACGACGCCTATGATAGAGAAATGTGGCAGATCCTAGGGGAGATCAATGTCCAATGACGGACGATGAAAGACTGATGATGATCACAAGATCATGTTACCTTGATTAGGAGATAATTTCTATCAGGACGCATCTTATCAAGGAACATCTTTCTATCAAGTCTCCAGTAGACCTGATGTAAAACGGCCGAGAAAATCGATTTTAAAACATAAAGTCTGAACGCAAGATCTGAATGCAAGATCATGTGACCCTGAGCGGCATATCTTTGTAATTAAGAAGCAGCTTATCAATGAACATCTGTCTACCAAGTTTTAAGTAAATCTGATTTGAAACAGTCGGGAGAATCGATTTTAATCGATTTTAAAACATAAGGTTTAAACACCGTTATTGTCAGATCACGTGACCCACAGTCAAAGATTTTTTCTAAGTAGGAAGTGTGTTCATAGAGGACACCTTTCTACAAAATCTCAAATAAATCTGAATCAAAACTACCGAGAAACAATATGAGGAAAGACATACCGACCAACTGACACAGCCTCATATTGAGAAACGCATTAAAGAAATCATCATCATCATTTATCATTATCAGTCTTTTAACGTCAGTTGTTGGACATAGACCTTCCCCAGGATTTGCCACACTTCTCTATCATGGGCGTCGCAGAGTCAGTACTTCCTGAACTTGTCTAGCTCGTCTATCCATCTAATATACTGCCGGCCTCGGTTGCGCATGTGATCTTGGGGGTCGTGAGTTGTGATTTCCATCGGTTGTCTGCCATTCTTGCAACATGGCCAGCCCATCGCCATTTGAGATTTTTAATGGATTCTATGGTGTCCCTGACTCTGTAACAATAAACTTAGCTCAAAAGAGGCGGAAATTTTTCTTCATAATGACGTATCCATATGGAAGTCATTCATGCAAATTAGTATGTTCAATTGATTGGGCGTCTGTTCAGTCCGATCCCTGTTATATCTTGAAATAGATTAAGATGGCTAAGAAGAAACAATTGAAGGGCTCTAGAAATTAGAAATATGAGATCGTCTGTTAAAACATAACAATGGATTATACGTCGCAAAATCGCTGGAGGTTTGAAATTTAGAAGAAAAGAAGAAAGAGTGAGCGAGCAAGCGAAACGAATCTTCTATGTCGAGTTGACACTTTTAAAAAAAAGCTAAGATTAGTTGAATTTTTAAAAATGAAAATAAATAAAAACAAACTATACTTGATTCCCTCAAACATAGCATGACATTATTAAATACCAAATTTCTCCTCAATCACAATAAAGGTACCTCTGAATCCAGGAATGTAGCCATCAACTGTGGAATCTTCCCAAGGAGAATGCTCATCCACGTCTTCGTTTCTGTTGAGCCTTCGTCCTTCTTTCAAGTGAACTCAACAGCGCTATCGACGGGTTTATAACCTTTAACAAGAAAATAAACCACTTATTCTTCATGGATAATCTGAAACTCTATACAAAAGATGGCTCTGGGCTAAAGAAGACTGTTGCAGACTGTCAAGAGTTTCGGTGATGATATTGGAATGACATTTGGCCTCAATAAGTAGACAAAAGCAATTTCCAAGCAAGGAAAGCTGGCAACATCCAAAGATACCCTTTTAAACCTGGACACAACCATTCGTAAACTCGAACCGGAAGGTATTTATAAATAGGCCGGAATTAATGAAGGCAATGGAATCCAAATTGTATTCATGAAAGAAAGAATAAAAAAAAGGACGTACTACAGGAGGATTGAGCTATCCTTCAAATTGAGCTAAACTCTAAGAATCGTATCCAAGCAATCAATACCTTGGCAATACCTTTAGTAAAGTATTAATTACATAATCTGGAACATATCTGACTCATGTAGAATAGACGCACCAGATGTGGCAATGTTATGGGATATTCCGATACACAAGGATCAAACCATCAAAGCCAACCACCCACACATAATTATTAAGGAAAGGAAGGAAAAGGGACTCCTATTAATGGATATGACCATTCCACCGGACGAAAATACCTCGAAATTGAGATCACAAGAACGTAGCAACTTAAGACTGAAATAATACTTGGGGGTCATACAAAAGGGTGTCAACAAATGGTATGGTACTCGGAAACATTTTTCCCAAACCTGGATCAAAGTAAAGACCGAGTCACCGGTACTGACGCTTGCCTGCCGAATGGGCCGGAGACTGAGAGTGCGCAGGTGCGATGCGTTAGCCAGGTTGTGCATTGCTAAATGCATTGGGAACATTGGACTCGTCCTTGGGTTATCCCATTATTTTTGGTCCAATTGCAGGGAAGCAGTTTGCCTCGAGGTGGCGCTGTCCCATTGCTTGCAATTTTGGTTGTAAGGACTGGAGCTATTTTTTTTTTGCTCCGTCCCACGTTGTATCCGACTTTGAGTCACATTTTGCTCTTCGTGGGAGCTCGAGTAAATAGTCGCTGTCCTATAATTACTTTCGAGTGAGCTCCACCCCACCTTAAACTCAACCTTGTGTCACATCTCGCTCTTCGTGGGTTTGCGAGTAAATAGGATACCAGGAAACCCAAGTGTCTGTGAGATATAGAAAAATGTCCTCTTATACATCGATGATATCTTTCGCAAAACACTTTCCATGGTAATCTTTTGTCTTTTATACAACAGTGTACTGTTTCTTGTGTGGCCTCTTGTATTACCCACCCTTGTATTTTGTGAAGAAGAAGAAGAAGAAGAAGAAGAAGAAGAAGAAGAAGAAGAAGAAGAAGAAGAAGAAGAAGAAGAAGAATTGGGTGTGCTTGGGTCAACGTCCGACGTTTCATTAAAAAGTAAACAAAACAGAATTCATTTCTCCCTACAATATTATTCCAAAACTATACGTCGTATTTCAATTCTTTCATTAGCAGTTCGTGAAATAAAAAAACGTCGCACTGAGTTGACACAACTGATTGACAAACCTGATGACGAATTCACACTCTCAACTCGAGAGAGTGAATCCGTCATCAGTTTCGGCGTACGTTACGTGTATGACGTCACTGTTTTTTGATGTAGTCATTGTCAGTGTAGTGACAAACGAAAATAAAGTCAAAACTCATCAATACCAGAAGAGTCGACGAAAAGGGAGAACTGGAATTAATATTCTCTCTTACTGAGGGCGGTACGATTATTAGAAAGGGTTTTTTTTCATGTAGTCGTTATCATAATATCGTTATCCCTGCTTCGTCTATGATTGTTCTCATCGTTTTGATGGCTTGTTAAATGAAACTTTATCCGTCCATGAATTCCTGAATAAATGGTTTTCTTGTTTACTGCAAATATAAGGTCTACCTAAATGCATTACCAGCGAGAGATAATCGAGACAGAACGGAAAACTGATAAAAAGAATCAAAACTCTACAATCAATTTCGACTGAGGCATTCTTTCAGTTTTCTCTTTGAAACTTGATTTCCTCCTTGAAAATCAAAATCTCATTTCAAGATTATTCATCTTGCTTTGGCTGTCTGTTTGTTATGATTTCGTCAAAAAATAAAAAAAATAAAAATAAAAACAAATCCGCATTTCCTTTCTTTGATTTAACCGATGATTAGTGAGACTGGTCTGGTTAGTCACTCAATTGAAAATCTCATGTGATCAACGTCTTTTGGCAGCATGCTATGGTGGGAGAGGGCGATTAGAATAATGTAAAAAAAGAGTGATCAATGAGAAAGTTATTTCTCTCGTCTTGGAACAGGTACCACACTTTGATCCACTTTGTTGATGATAGCTAAAAAAGTCCGATTTAAAAATACAAAACAAACAAAACAAGTACAAATGAATGCTACCAAACGCAAACTAAGGAACCAATTCATCATAAATTCACATCGTGAATTGAGAGTCCCGCTGAAAACCCTATTTTAGAGTGAATTTAAAAATCAACAAAAAACAAAAACAAAACAAAACGAAAAAAAAACTAGGAGTGAATATAGCTCCATTGACGCAGCCTGTGCGCGTGACTCATACATAGACAGCCAACTGGCCATCCAGACCCACTTGAAAACCGATGAAACCTATGATGACGGTTCTGATTGATTGTTTCTTATTTACTAATTTAGATTTGGTGTAAGTGTATTTGAGTTTGTGAATGCAACTCTTCACGTGTGCGTGGATGCATGTGTATGCATGTGCGTGAATGTGCATGTTTATGCTTTATATATGTATGTATATGTGCCTGCAGGAAAGCTGATCACCACAACGTATCTTTCAAACATTTCCGTTACTTCCCGTACACACATGCATTCATGAAAACATTTCATCTCCACATATACACAAGCACGTTTATATGCGCTACATACGTGTCAATGTATATGATTAGACATTATGTCCGGGTATACGTGTTCTGGTGTCCAAATAAACATATATATATATATATATATATATATATATATATATACATATATATATATATATATATATATATATATATATATATATATATATATATATATATATATATATATATATAGTATGAACTGTAAAGAGTGAGACAGACTCGGGAGTAAAGTGTTTTGAAGATGGGTTTATTTATCCGTAGATGTTTTTTGTTGTTAATGGTCCAGACATGTTTCGGGAGGTATTCCCATATTTAGTGGAGTGTGCTCTGTGAGTATGTGCTTTTAGGGGTTAAAGGTTTGATGTAGAACCTGAGTCCACCATCAGGAGCTTTGCTTTGTCAGTAAAAACTTGTATCCAGGCTGCTTGGGGCATCCTACTATATATATATACATATATATATATATATATATATATATATATATATATATATATATATATATATATATATGTATGTATATATATATATATATATATGGTGGCTCCTCGTGGGACATCATTATGTAAAACGTGTGATATATTAATCACGACGAAACAATTTAAATCCAGTGTAAGTAACAAAATATATTCAGTTATAAACTATTCCGGCGAGGATTTGTCATGTGAGTCACAAAATCTCATTTATCCGTTATCTTATGAAAATTATAATTTACAATACGTCGGCGAAACTGTGCTTCCTTTAAATAAATATATGAATTTATAAGTACACATATGTGTCAATGTATATTATTAGATATTATCTGTGAATACATGTGTTCCGGTGTTCAAGTAAACATACATAGTATAGTTATATTTTCAGGCCTTGTTTTTAGAATTCCCGAAACAGTTACATGGTAAAGAACTGCCGACCCCAACAAGAGAAAAATTACACATAGTATCATAGTAATGAAGTGTATGTGAAATAGAAGAAAACATTGAAGATAATTACATAAATTACCTTGACAAATATTGGTAAATAAGTGACTGAAATGACACAAAAAAGAATTTTTAATGTTTAAAGCTGTAAAGCTTCCTAGACTATGTATATAATTATAGATGCGTTATATTACTTGGAAACTCTATTTTAAGTGATTTCTCGTTATTACACGGTGAATGTCATCTGATTTAGACAGCATAAATGGAATAAGAAATTAAAGAAAATGGAAGGCGGGAGGGTTAGGGTCGATTGGTAATTACTTTAACGTAGCGTTGCTCTTACCATTGAGCTAAACAGCCTCCGGTCGTGCAATTATCCAAATAACTGCTTTATCTCCGAATTCTTACTTTGTTTATTCACAAGTTATATCTGCTCTATTTGTGTCTCAACGCGAACAATTATATTATTAATCATATTACATTATATTAAATTATTAATCATATCATATTATATTATATTATTAATCATATTGTCCACGTTGAGAAGCAAATATGGCCATAGTTAAGAATGTGGAAAAGTTCAGTTTTTGGTGATAGTAATTTGTGTTCACCTCGCACTAATATCTTTGGCATAGACATGAATCCACCTCTCTCTCTTTTACCCAATATAACCTGTTGTAAATACTTGGAGAGAATGTTGAAACTACCAAGTAACCCACATTGCACGAGGAATGATATAAAGAACGCAACAATCATGGGATAATTGAATTTTTTAAAAAATACATACGTGCATATGTGTACATGTTTCTATTGGGTTGATGCAAAAGTTTCCAGAAACATTTGAGAATATATTTGATTCATTCAACTTCTTGACGTCGCTGTTTTCAAATTATTTTCCTCAGTTTTCTAATTAGTTAAGCCTCCTTTTAGTGAAATTTTGTATTCAATCATAAGACCATTCCGAGACTGGGATATATATTTAACTCTTAGAGATTAAAACTGTTTAATCTAGAGATCATGGAAAACAAAAGAAAAACATGCCAACTCATTGGAAGTCTATAAAACCCGAAATAATATACATATGGTAGATACTGAAGTTTCTTTACTCAAAATGCCCTGATAAGAAAATGCTGGCTTCATCTATACTTAGAAAAATAGAGGAAAAAGCCATAAGTTACAAATTCAGACCTCCATCGGTGTTAGAAAAAAATTCTTTTTGGCAAGAGTATCAAACGCATGGAACTGCCTGTATAAAAAACAAAAAAACAAAAAAAAAAGGTTGCATCTGAGGATCTCAATATTTTTTTTAATAATCTTTATTCTGATGTCGGTCATACCAAATTTGACTACCAATTTTCTGATTAGTTTAATTCCGTCCCAACTAAACTGAAGCTGGCTTATTGATGCAATCAACGGTTGTCAAAAGGAATCTTTTTCGAGTACAGTCAAGTACGTTCAAATACATGAAAGAAAAAAAATTTGGTTTTAATTTGAGGAATTCTTTGAGGAATTTATGATGTCTACAATTTGTTTGAACCGTTGTCTCGACAGAGAACGAAACAGGTGAGGGTTGAAAAGAGACAGACCAGGAGAAAAGGTAAGGGGTATGAACATTTCCCCTGGCCACTTTTACGATCGTTTCAACGCGAGGATGAACGTTGTCATGCAGCAAAATCACTGGTTGATTTCCTTATCAGGGAAAAGATCTTTTTGATTCGTCTTTCAAACGAATCAATTGCTAATAAAAAATCTCCTTGGAATGCCACCGGAATCAGAGAAGAACCATTCCCTCTATAAGTTGTGTTCATTCTGATATGTTTAAGACATTCATGGATTTCGCAACGATTTTCTTCGCTTTGGATTTTCATAATAAATATATTTCTTATCAACAGTGACGTTTTCATCCTGGATTTCCTTCTGTATCAAGCGATAAGAAAAAGACAAGTGTTTAAATGCTGATCGTTGCCATAACTTAATACGTAACCTTCTTTTCTAGCTTCTGGATTCCTCCAAAGGTGTGCAAAAGACGTACATTTGATTGATTGGAAAAGCAAAAAAGAACTGGGTAAACATCAGAGACACATCTATGATCTTCCTAGAATTGTGCAAAAGATGGGTCTGGGAACCTTTGCAAGAACTTATGTACAGACTCTTTGCTTGCATGCCATTTATGTGAAACGCAGACTGCATAAATATCTGTTCGCTGTGTGAATGTAAGGAGAAACGACAGAATGGTTGCAGAAATTTTAAAAAGTAGGAGTGAAAGACTGAGAAAAAGGGTGTTACTTCTAAAATATTTTTATTATTATTAAGAAAGCTTCGTGCATTTCGCCGTTTTTTAATGGGCGTCACCAGAAACTATTTTGCTATACATAAGACTGTAGAAAGTGCAGCCCGTTACATGTTGAAGTATAAACTGAAAGAAAAGCCACGAAAAACCAAGGTTGGTAGTGGATAAAGCGAACATTGGAAGTATCATGGAACCCGGATACGTGTATACATACAACACATTTCAACATTTAGACATAAGAATTCATATCAAATGTAGAAAGGAAGCGAAGAAAATGTGTGTACGTGAATAGGCACGCTGTATAGTCGTTTGTGAGTAAGGGATGATCAAGTAAAAACGTACAAATGAAATCGACAGTCTATCTTTCGATGTATCTAATCTATCTCAGCTTGCCTATCTAATCGGAGAACAGAACGTGAAAAATTAAATACGTAGTTGCACGAACCTGCAAGAAGGGAGATCTCATCCAATCAAAAAGAAAAAGAAAAAAACAAAACAAAACAAAACAAAACAAAACAAAACAAACAAAATCCGAATAAGAGTGTCTGGTAAGGTAGTGAGTACAAGATATATACGTGCGAGTGCGTATGTATGTGGGAACTGAAACGGGAACCTATTTTGGCGAGGTGCAATGTGTATAAATTATTGAAGTCCAAAGCTCGAAAATAAACGAATCTCTTGAGACCTAATGACAAAGCTAATTTCAGATGCCTCTGTTGGTATAATATTCAATACGACCGAAACATCTATTTATTATTATTATCATTATTATCATTATTATTATTATCATTATTATTATTATTATTATTATTATTATTATTATTATTATTATTATTATTATTTTTCTTGTCGTGGTTGCAGATATAATTTTATTATCATTCATGCTACTACTATTGGAGTTTGCATGTAGATTGCTTTATTGTTGTTCTTTTTTTTCTTATCATAAATTGTAATATTTTATGATTTTTCTCCATTTAGTTGCTACGCACCTAAATGAAACTTTGTTGTTCATTGTATTTTCTTCCGGAAATTGACTTTTGTTGTTCATTTTCTTTAAATTTCTTTCCGTCGACATCCATTTTTTTTTTTTTTTTGTCAGTTGCACTAACACATACACACCAACTTGCATGTACACACACACACACACACACACACACACACACACACAATCACGCACACCGAAAGCACACACACACAAACCAAAAACACACAATCACACACAATCACAAACACATACCAAAAACACGTGCACACACCAAAAAGACACACACACACACACACACACACACGCTGCAAACAAGATCAAATTTTAAAAAAATGCTTCTCATGAATTAAATGTTTTCAACGAAGAATTATTTATGAGGGGAATTGACAACTTGCTATCAAGGTGGGATGAATGTATCCGGGTGAATATTGTGATCGAATACATATTCTTCCATTGTATTTTGTTTAATCAGTAGCTGCATCTTGGGCCATTCGGTAAAGAAACAGATGAAAAGCAAGACTGTTTCTCTCCCATCGAAATATTTGTCATATGTGTGGCGTTGAATCGGCAAAATTGCCCAATTGGCGAAAGGTGCTTATATTTTGTAAAAAAACAACAAAAAAAAAACCCCAAAAAATAACCTTCATTACATAATCTTTTGATCCGAAAAATAGTCGTTTTACATCCTAGTTTGTATTGAATGAACTTTTGATCAAATTAATATTTCGTATTCATTCATTTTTTTTTGTACAAAATATTGAAACTTCGTCTGTTAGGCATTTTTGCCGATTCATCGTAACATATGCACAGTAATCTCCTACTAAAATAATGTTTTTTTTTGTCGAAATAATCAACTCTATCACTCCTCACGAGTATTCCAATATATATATATATATATATATATATATATATATATATATATATATATATATATATGTGTGTGTAATGATGCATGTTTTCCACACGGAAATAAATAAATATATCTAATAAGCTTATCCACACGTACAAAGTTTTACATCCAAGAATGTGATACAGGAATGCTTTTACATGATCTTCCCTGTGTGATTCTTCCTGGGTCTTCGCTTACCGATATTCGTCTCGATGTTAGAAACTGTCAACCGAAACTGTCAACTTTAATTTCTCCAGTTTTCAAGTGAGTCTGCCTGTCTGGCTGTGTATATATCGCACGTAAAGTCTTCACCAATAGGGCTTGAAGTTGAAGACTGGATTTTGAACCATTTACTCATTATAATGTCTATAGAAAGGTTTTCCCCCCACACACATCCCCGCATATGTTTTTTGTGTGGTGTCCAATTTAGAATGTAAGTTTATGTTAAATGGGCTGTGTTTGCACTTTTCTATTGACAATTTGGTGATTTTCTGTGATCATCGTCCAACGAAAGGCGAAAAATGAAATCACTCGTTAATCATCCCTTTTTTTCCATTTTTCCTATTGATCACCCCAAACACGACATCCTACCTGGAGATGTTTGTTGCGGGACGGTTTCTATCGAGTGACTAACCAGATCTGTTTCAAAGAGAATCAGATAAATAAATTTATACCATTCTGTCGTCATTTATTTCATCTTGAATATTCACATACATTCCATCAGTGGAATACGTACAATAGTGCAAGGAAAGACAAAAGTAATATTTGTCCGCATACCCAATGCTCAATTTGTGTATACCAATCGTTTGACTGTGTGTGCATGTGTACATGTGTGTGTGTGTGTGTGTGCATCTATGTCAAGAAAGAGATATATGTGCGAGTGCGTCTCTGTAACATGGCGCCTATATCTGAAATGACAGACCCCTCCCTTATCTCGCTCTGTCCCTGTGTCCGTGGTTCCCCCTCTATCTCTCTTTATCATATATAAGGATAGAGAGAGAGAGTAAAAGCATTTTAGCCATATCAGTGCTATATTTCACATGAATGTAGTCAATCTATATTGTTATTTACACGCGCACGCAGACACGCATACACAAACATATACATAAATATATATATATATATATATATATACACTCAAATGTATACATGCATATACACAAATAAACACTCGTATGAATATATACGCACTCAAATACACACACTCATACACATACACACATTTCACCTTTGCATAAGTTCTCGAAAAATGTCAGAAAACTGATGACAAATTACGGCATATGTTTATTATCATATAAATATATGAGATACCCACGCGTCAGGAGAGTTTTAATACAAACGAGCCGGACATTCGGGAATCCGACGGGTGTTGACAACTTTGGTCTTCTCCACATTCTATCTCTTATCCATTTCAATTTTCGTGGCCAATCCATGATTTTATCTAAGGATCTCTACATGGTCCCTCCCCCACCCAGCTACTTACATCAGCCGGTATTCCCCAGACAGTCACCCATCTAGGAAGTGACCAGACTCGACATTGCTTTACGTGGGCGATCGCTGGAGAATCGCCATACCCAGCAAGATTTGGCCGTAACTATGCATGTATGTATGTATGTATGTATGTATGTATGTATGTATGTATGTATGTATCAATCTATCTATCTATCTATATCTATCTATCTATCTATCTATCTATCTATTCTCTTTCAATATAGTCAAAGCTTCTCTATCTCTATTTACACCCTATTTCCTATCGTCTCCTTCCTCTCTCTCTCTCCTTATCATCACATTCCCATTATTACTTCTCTCTCTTCCTCTCTATCTATCTCTCCCCCCCCCTCTCTCTCTTTTCTCCCCTCGGTATATCAAGTACAATTAAAGTTTACTCTCACATGATCATAGCCGGCCTTGACGTTCAACGGATACCAGAGAATTTCAATCATCCTAATATACTGTCTTGACTAGTCCTGTAATTGTTTTAGACAATATGTAATTAGCCAACGATTTTTTCCTATTTAGTCTCCTTTTTTTTTTCTTCTCCATTCTCCTTTTTCTATTTAAACATTATCCTTCTTACTCCGCTGTTTATGGGCCACATCCGTTTGCTTACTCCGTTACCGTTGGAATTGTATATCAAGAAACAGTAACTTCTCTCTCAGAATCTCGTTTGCCGACATCTTGGATGTGACATCGGCCATCTTGAATAGGCGCTTCAGTGTCTTTTTCACGAAGAAACGCTGTCTACTGGAAACTGAAAATGGATTTTTTCCCTCTTTCCTTGTATGATGATCTAGCAAAAGACTTTACGCACAAAAAACGCAAATACGAGTCATCCCCCGTGCACTATCTGACGTATATAAAACGGGGGTAAGGTAGAACGAAAGGTAGTTAGAGTGTTTCGGTATGTCAGTCCGTCGGTCCGTCAGTTAGTGACAGTCGGCGATACTAGCGATGCTCGCACATCAAGAAAATCATGAGAACTTATCGTTACTGCGTAAATAAAACTGCGTATCACAAGCAACAAGGACATTTAAAACAAACATTTTTCATTCAGACATAGAGACTGACATTATTTATTTTACTTTAACTTACTGATATTTAGGTTTCGACTTACATACAAATAAAAATTGACTTACCCGAGTTAGTTTAATGCAACCATAAATCCTCTGAATTTATTTTGACTAATAATTTGTTTTTGTAATTGATATTTATTTCCTTATATTGGAAAAGCTAGAAAATATGCGTTTGAATAATGAAAAAGAAGCTTTTTTTCCCTATTGCTGCATAGACCTGATTCACAAACCTTTAGACTTTTTATTTATTAACAATCCTTTCGATATTATTAACTGTGACAAGTAAAAAAAATCCTGTTAAGACCGGATTAAAATTGGTTGGCGGCGTTTTCAAAGAATTATATGATTTGGAGTGAAAGTGGTTAAAGAGAGAAAGACAGCGTTTGTTACAAGGAGAGAAAGGCATTATCTTAGTAAAAAAAGGGGAATAATAAAGAGGGAGATGGAGTTTGTGAAGATAAAAAGGTCTGATATGAAAGAGTAGGCAGAGGAAGAATAATATTTTTCCCCTTTTACCTCACACGACGTCATATCATTCTTCTTCCAAAAATCAATTCGCGAGTTAAAAGATGGAACTGCAAAAAAAAAGAAACAAAGAAAGAAAGAGAAAACAGACAGTTTTTACACTATATATATATATATATATATATATATATATATATATATATAACTTCTTCCATTTTACAATGAATCATGTAGCATTTCGGACGATATTTTTCGTTTCTATTTTTCATGCTATATTAAAAATATATGTTTGACATAAGCTATATATTAAAACCATAGCTGAAAGGGAGGTGTTGTTTGATCAACACTGCTGGGTGCCATGTTAATGTAACTGTTTTGTTTTTAAATCCCTGAAACTGTTACATGATAAACAACTGATGATCCCAACAAGAGAAAATTTATGCCTGGTATCATGATAACAAAGTATATGTAAAACAGAAAAAACACCGAAGAAAAATTACACAAACCATATTTACACATGTTAAGAAATAGCACTTCATTTCAAGATCCTTAGAGTATATGTTACTATAAGATTTTTCGAATTTTCCTCCATCCATAAGAGAACATAAGTTGTCAATAAAACGGACACAACTTAAAAATGAACGAGCTTGCTTTATAATCGTTCTAATGAAAGAGGACATTAATATATATTCGTGTCTATGTAAATACAAATTTGTCCTGTAGGGCGCAGGATCAACTCCCATGGGGACACCAATGATTTGATGAAATAGTTTATTACCTATTTTAAAGTAACATTCCCCAATGAGATGACTAACAGTCGCCCTGAGAGTAGAACACATAAAGTGAGTCTTGCCCTTTTATTTGCACTAGAAAGCTTCAGAGTTTGTAAACCCGATGTATTTACCATTTCCTCCTGACGGTGGACATCACGACTCACAACATAGATCCCCAGAGATCACATGCGAAACTGAGGCCGACGGAATACAAGATGGAGAGATGAATTTGACAAATTTAGAAAATATTGGCTCTGCGACGCCCACGATAGAGAAGTATTGCGAATCCTGGGGAAGGTCTATGTCCAACAACGGACGTTAAAAGACTGATGATGGACTACACGGAAAAACTCCTTCAAGTAGATTTTCTACCAACATATTCAACTGAAGAATTTGACAATTTTTTCCACTAATCACAAAGTTAATTTTTCACGTCGTATACCATTAAGTTTCCATTAATTTATTTCTTCCTCCAAATTATCAAATATATATATATATATATATATATATATATATATATATATATAGTATTCATCTGCATACAACCATGCCCACACACAGCAAAGAATAAAATATCGACCGAATAATGTTTCAATTGTTTTCTTTGCTTCTTATTATTGTTTTATTTTTGCTTCATTCATGTGCATCAACCGTCAACAGATGACATTTGATGGAGATTTTGAAACGAGTGATAGCGTATTGGACGTATTCCATCGATGCACACTTACAATGAACCGACAGAAAATTCCATATCATTCACTCAGATTGCGTTGAGAGTTGTTAAACTTTTGAACAACAGGAAGAATGGCCTTCCTCTGTCTCGTTGACCAATGGAACGTCACTGAATTGAACTCAGCAGGGCCCAAGCTTCGACAAAGCGTATGGAGATCGTGGCATGCCCAGTTGGAAGGACATCAAAGTTGGCATCCAGAAGTCTTAAGGAGGATCCACTGGTTTGGAATTAGAGTTGTTCTTCTCCTATCTCCTAAACTGGTTGCTTTCCCCACGCTGGAGATCCTGATCTGCCCTGCTGTTTTATTCATAGCTAGGGATAGAAGAGACAGATTCATGCCTTTACCAGGGGCATCAGTTCAAAATGAACGTAAACAGCCTCGGCTAGAGTTTGATCTCGACACACCAAATCCCCTGTCCTGGATGTTAACCACTTCGCTGCCTACACCTCCAAACATCAAGGCATTACTGATGGCGTCTACCAGTGATGTGCAAGTCTTAGCAAGTCAGACCTAAGATGAGGCTTTGTGGGACAAGCATGACTACTCTCCATATTTATTGTGGAATGGGTGTGACGTAAGCTTCTGTAAAGTATTTAAATTCCATTGAATGACTGCTAAAAATGCAAAATCAATTCGCGAAAGGTGAATCGCACTGGGAAGGTCATTAGATATAACTGATGAAGCTCAATGCAAAATACATTTTTCATTCGACTTGACCACATTGACTAAGAGAAAAGATAAATTTCCTTTCGTATACATCAATGTGTTGCTATATAGTTCTAAGGCTGTTCATATCTATTTCTGTATTTTCATATGCACTGAGCATCAATCCAAGTGCAAATGCACGTACGCATATACGTGTGCGTGTACATGCGTATATGCAGATATATACACAAACACACACACTCACACATATGTAAATCTTGTTCGTGTGCAATCAGGATAGATAAAGAGATATGCATTCATTTGTCGTTTTATGACTTGTTGTAAATGTTCTGCATGAAAGGTGATCTGATGACGTGCTGGCAGTATAATAGATATAAATATATTCCCATCCTGAGACGGTGGCGCATAAATAGAGGTCAATCGTTCGCTTGCTTCTACAAATCTTGATTTTTATATATAGCCCCTCCATCACCCACCTTCCCTGACTGTGAACGTTAATGTGATTATGCCTCGAGGCTCTCAAGGGAGATAAATGGGGAGAGAAAGAAGGAAATAAAGAAATAAAGAAAGGAAGGAAGGAAGGAAGGAAGGGCGAAAGAGAGAATGAAAGAAAGAAAGAGAGAAAGAAAGAAAGGGAGAGAGAAAGAGAGATGAAAGGTAGAAATAACAAGAAAGGGAGAAAGGAAAAGAGAAAAAAAGAAAGAAAAGAAGAATGATAGAAAGAAAGAGATGAAGAAAATAAGAGAGAAACGATGGAAGACCGAAAGAAAATGAGAAAGAATAAGAGAGAAACGGAGAAAGTGAGAGGCAAAGAAAGAAAGAGAGAGAGAGAGAAAGAAAGTGAGAAAGAATAGAAGAAAGGAACATGTAAGAAAAAGGAAAAAGAATGAAAGAGAGAAAAAAAGAAAGAGAGAGAATGGAAGGAAAGAAGGAAGAGAGAAAGAAAGAAAGAAAGACTTGGAAGACAAAAGAAAGAAAGTAACATTTAAGGTGAAGCAACAAATAAAAACAGTAAGAAAGAGAAACGATGTTACGATTTGGACGTATTCGGAGAGATAACGAAGGAAAAGAAACAAGTAAAATAATTGAATAAATAGATGATGAAAGAAAAAGTAATTTAAAAGACAAAAAGAAGAAACAAATCGACGTTGACGAGGACGACGTCAGAAGAAAGAAGGAAAGACGATAAAATAACGAAAGGAAGGAATAGATAGAAAGAGAGAATGAAAAACAACAGGAATGAAAGAATCATGTTCTCAAGAGAAATGGCAACCTTTTAGAGTTATAGGGATACAGGGCGATAAAAAAAAAGACTGGTTCTGTTTGTCACACAATAGAAACCCTAACATGACCAACATCTTTTGGCAGCATGCTCTCTTGGAGGTGATCAATCAAAAATCTAAAAAGAGGTGATCAATGAATTAATTACTTCTGTCGTCTTCTTGTCTCTTCATTAAAAAGCCCCAATTGAAGAAAAAAAAACAAGAACGCTAACGGACACAAAATGAGGGTCCATTTAGCCACAAAACTTATATAGTTAATTGAACACTCCACCTAAAAACCTATTTAGGATGTGGGGATTTAAAAAGAGAGGTTTTCTGGACATAATCAATCTAGCTCGATTGATGCTGCCTGTACATGTGTCACATACATAGCCAGCCAATGGGCCAACCAGAATCATTTAAAAACTGAAGAAACCTATGTTGACAGTTTTGGTTGATGGTCTCTCTGGACAGAAATGACCGGCAAAGTTCTTGTGACTGTGGGGAAAGAAAAGAGAGAGATGAAGGGAGAATGAGAGGAAGAGAGGTAGCTGAAAAAGAAAGATGGAAACGAATGAATGTATTTGAAGGAATGACGAAGCCATTTTGATGGTTCTGATTGGAAGAGATTTCCTCATATCTTGGACGAGTGATATGAATCATTTGCAGAATTGGATAACACGACCATCCATGTGTCTGGAGACAGGCAGTTAAATAAGAGGGGGGATGAGGAGGAGGACGACGACGACGATGTCGAAGAAGAAAACAAAGAAGAAATCAGGTGTTACCGATCCAGCTTTGCAGAGAGGAGAAAACGAAGAGAAGAAAAACAGAAGTTAGGGAGAGAAGATGAAGAACAGCAGTTACCGATCCAGCTTTGTAGAAATGAAAAAAAAACTATGAAAGAAAAAAGGAATTACCGAAAAGAGAAGAAAAATAGAAGTCGCCGATCCAACTTCATGGAAAGAAGGAAAGGATGGAGAAAAACGTAATTTGCCGAGAGAAGAAGAAAATCAGAAATTACCGGTCCAGCTTTGAAGAAGAAGAAGAAGAAGAAGAAGAAGAAGAAGAAGAAGAAGAAGAAGAAGAAGAAGAAGAAGAAGAAGAAGGAGGAGGAGGAGGAGGAGGAGGAGGTGGAGGGAGATGAGCAAGAAAAGATAAAAAACGTAGTGGAGAAGAAAGAGAAGGTGTTGGAGAAGGAGGAAAAAGAGGAGGGAGGCGGAGGCGGAGGAACGGGGGCAAGAATAAGAAGCACAAGAAGAAAGTTGAGAAAGATTGGAAATAGAACTGAAAACAGAACGACCCAACCAACACAATAAAAATAATAATAATAATGATAATAATAATAATAATAATAATAGCAGATATAAGGAATAACAACCACGAAGACAGAAATTGAATTAGATAGAAAAATAGAGAAAAAAGACTGAAAAGAGGAAAAATTAAAGAAAATATTCAGAGAAGTAAAAAACAGAGGACTGAACACATTGAAAACAAACGAAATAACAAAAACTTATAACACCAACATCAATAAGAACAAGAGTGAACATGATTATATTAATACACAAAAGAATGATAATAATAATAGCAACAACAACAACAGCAACAACAGCAGCAGCAACAACCTTCCCCAGCCATAAAAATAATGGTAAAAATACGGCATTAGATGAATCGAAGGAATGAAACTAAGAAATATGGATGCGGGTTTATGGAGATGTCAATTTTTATGATACTCATTGCTGGTCAATATAGAGGAAGTGTAAAGTGCAGATTCGGAAAGTCCAGATGGAGGCGTAAACTGATAGCCATTGCGGTAATCTTTGTTGAATAAGGACGAAACAAGTCTGCTTAGTCACTTGATAGAAAACATCACCCGACCAACGTCTCTTGCCAGCATACCATGTTGGGGATGATCAATTAAAAATTGGAAAAATTTGGAAAAAATGAATAAATTACTTCTCTCGTCTTTTGTTGGGTAGTGATCACTTGAAATATCTGAATTTTCAAAATTAACAAGCGTAGACGCTGTCGAACGCATATAAATGACCAGCATAACCTTTCATCGTTAATTGAAGCCTTCACTGAAAACAGATTTGGGATGGGATTTTGAAAGAAGAAAAAGTTTTTTCTAAGCATATCTAGGGGTAAATGTTTACTTTTTCAGCCCTGTAGGCTCCATTTGTGTAGTCTTTGATAGTGACACATCCATAAATAGATAGATAGATAGATATCCAGCCAGAATCACTTGATAGCTAAAGAAACCTATGTTTACAGTTTTGGTGACAGTTATCCTTGAAGATTCTAACACACACACACACACACACACGCACATGCATTTACGCGTATACACATATGCACACGAACGCATTCATGTATGCAAAGCATATTGATGCATAAACCATTATATATATTTATAATAATTGATAATCATGTCATCGTCAGACAGTTGTTTTGTTGTATTACAACTCTTCAGTGTGGCTATAGACTATCCAATATCTCATCCAGTACCGCAGAGGTAGGATCAAATTGTTCACTTTTGACCCAGAGGCAGACGCCCCAACCCAGCCCTACGCAAAGCTGGACGGTCAGTAGGACCGAATTAAATGATATATTTTACTTACGCACAATTCCCTATCTACCAAAGTGCTCCATTCCAGTGTTGGAAGATATATATATATATATATAAATATATATATATATATTATGGCTTAGCTTTGCGAACAAATATCCAGGATGGTGTTCCATGTATTTACAGTTCCTAAACTGGTGGAACCTGAACGTGAATTGACCAGAGGTTAACGCAATGGAGTTTTGTATGGCTAAGTTCGGGACACTCTAAATTGACCAGAGGTGTGTACAATGGAGTTTTTATGTTCCGATAGTATGGCTGAGTTCGGATCATTCTGCAATGGGCAAACACCAGGGCCTACTGTCAGGGCCAGCTGCCCCTTAGGAGGAACATTGTGGCGGTATGCCCCCTGCTGGGTAAAATTGGAACTAACCATCCCTGCCGTTTAGTTTCTGTTTTGTATAATATTATGACATTCTCTGGGAATAATTTCAACTAAAAACCGAACCAAACTGAGCAAAACATTAAAAAGTCATTAGAATGTTATGTGGAAATAAAATAAGATTTTACCTAAGCTTTCTGTTTACACTCGGACTGGGGAAATGACTTCATGAAGGTATCTTGGCTGGCAGAAGCCATTATCTAGTGATTTCGACTTTTTCCCTCAACTGAACTATCAAGCCGAACTATCCCTCTCTTTTCGGTCCCCTTTTTGCATTAGAATAGAACATTTAAAGAAAATGTCCAACCAAAAATAAAACCAAGTTTAGCGAGGGAGACATAGGTTGTAAGTAAGCGTTTTTCTTCTTTTTCTCTTTTCTTCCAAGTACTACCACGTTCTGTTTTGGCTTACTTTTGTCAAATATTAGGAAAAAAAATATCTTGCAAGTTATGTTTTATTCTTCCAATCCATAAAACCATCGTTCCCTCGTGAAATTCGACAGTTTTTAGAAAAACAAGCTTTCCAGTTTGGTATCTGTTTACAATAAACTGTAATTGTAATGATAAACTACACCATTACTTTCTGTCAGTCGTACGGAAGTAAGGCTTACAAATATATAGGTTGCTATTTAGGCTCCTTTGGCAATTCAATGAGGGTGAGACCAAAATCTGCGCAGGTCTATGCAGGTCTATCTGGGCCCATGTGCACCCTCAGATACGCCCACATAAACAAACAAAGCTTTCTGCGTAGTCGAAATCAAAAATCCAAATAAGCCTAGATAACAATCTTCATAAGGGATTGAGATTCGGATACCAAATTTCTGACACGCTTGGCTACTGCAGGGTCAAGCCCCACTTCTACATCTATTCCGATTGATTACTGCATTATTTCTATTGTATACATAATTAATTTTTAAAAAATATCATGGTTTAGTATAAACTAGTAAGGAATCCCGTCGTCACCCGGAGTAAATAAAAGGACATCTGACAATTGAGGTATAAAATACGTTCTTTGATAAATGTCCCGTTACACAACACAACCAGTTGAGCGCAGAGGCCTGTGGTGTGCGGCACAGTCTCAACACTGTAAGTACAAGGCGTTGTCAGCTTGGTTTTCGTGCCTGTAGCCATCTGATGGTTTATAAAGTAAAACAGGAAATGAAGAAAAAGGCCGCCCTGGGCGAAGGCTCATCAACACTAATGACTTGATGCAGGTAATCATTATTAGCATTGCATTAAAAATGTATATAAATCACGATTAGGATTATCAAATAGAATATTCTTACCGTAGGATCTTGATTATATGACTAACTTGAAAAATTTTCAACATTTACGCAATAGATCTTGAATATTCTCATTTCTGCTTCCTGACAGTGAAGTCAAGAAACTTTTTAAAGACTCTCAGTGGTAAAGTGATGTGTCCCTCACTCTGGTACAGGGAGCCTTTAAAGGCCTTCCACTGGTAACCAAGTCATTTGATGACCGTTGCTTTTTTTTCCTGCAAAGTGCAACCAA
This sequence comes from Thysanoteuthis rhombus, assembly GCA_963457665.1. Classification (NCBI taxonomy): domain Eukaryota; kingdom Metazoa; phylum Mollusca; class Cephalopoda; order Oegopsida; family Thysanoteuthidae; genus Thysanoteuthis; species Thysanoteuthis major. Next base: position 56,947,774 of record OY735216.1, on the reverse strand, counting down.
CATTCTATGTTATCATCGAGTGGAAACATGCTTTCATACACACTTTTTGATATATTGAGGAGACGATTTTTAATTCCTCTTCAGCTTTTAATATTGAATACACTTCTCCCTGATATTCCTTTTTTTCTTTTTTTTCTCAATCAAAACCTAAGGAGGTACTTTTTTATATAAAGTTCCACTTGAACCTTTTCCTTGGAGTCCAATCTTTACCTGATCCCATGATGACAATATTGGACAATCAAGCACGGTAATCACAACCAAGAGATTACTGCAAGACCTGTCACTATGAATAAGGTTAAATGGACACACAGTAGGAAATAGGAATGTTAGTTCACTGGAGATCAGTCGCCATACTAATGTAGGATGAGGTCGCATTTGCTTGAGATCAACCTGAGGTCACACAAAGTCAGCAATAGTTTAAATTCCTCCTGTAAAGAATACTCAAATGAATGCAGAATCCTAAATGCAGAAGTACATTTATTTCTGTTCACATCTTTGTATATACATAAGGTTTAAAATGAAAAGAGTCAATTTTGAAGGAAGTGCACAATACTTTTGACAGTACTGTAGAATATATAGTTGCACATGCGTGGATAGATGGGTAATGTTCAGTATATATATATATATATATATATATATATATATATATATATATATATATATATATATATATTATATACATATATATATATATATATATCTATATACATATATATATATATTTATATATATATATATATATATTTATATACATATATATATATATTTATATATATATATATATATATATATATATATATATATATATATTTACATATGTGTGTGTGTGTACGTGCACGTGCACGTGTGTTAGTGTGTTTCCTATTGCACTTGTGGCTATGTGTCAATGCATCTGAATGTAAACATTTATTTGTGTTTTAACCTTGTTTTATCTTGCGTATCTCAGCATCTTGTGTTCCTATAAGTGTTTATATATATATATATATATATATATATATATATATATATATATATATATATATATATATATATATATATATATATATATATACGTTTGTAGTTCATTTATGGAGGTATTTAGACGCTCAGAAAGCGATTGCCTATAAAATGTAACCTCATTTGAATAGAATTCACCTCGTGTTGAATAGAACGCCTCATTTCGCAAGATTGATAGATCTGTAGGCCAAACTGTGTCAAAAGCTTTAAAGAAGACAACAACGTGAAATCCTTCCATGAAAGTGATGGTAAAACAGTTGATATCACTATATAAACTGAACTCAGCCCAGTGTAGGAGCGACAAATGATAGTATCATTCAGGTGGGTGCAGATCAATCTTACTACAATGAACTGTGTGAAGGCCAATTAAACATGATAAATGAATGAATGTGCAATGATCACGTCAGAAATAAACACATGACGATTAGAATTGAAAACGCAGAACTGGAAAGAGTAGACCATTACATCTGCGTAGAACAACGAATCAATGAAATCCTCAAAAGAAAAAATCAAGTGAAGAATCACTCTAGGATAGCAAACCTTCGACAGAGCAAGCTCGACCTTCAAGAACAAGAAAGAGCCATTAGTCCTTAAAAAAAGTATGCAACCAATGCAACCTCCTGATAGTCATCTATGGAGCTGGAACATGGAACCTAACTAAAGGACTAACCCTTAAACTGAGAAGCATGCAATGTGCACATGAAAGAATCATGCTCAACCTCACATAGAGAGATCACAAGATAGCACAATAAATCAGGGGAAACAGGAGTCTGAGACATCATAGAATCCATTAAAAAACTCAGATGGCAATGGGCTAGTTATGTTGCTAGAATAGCAGACAACTGACCCACAACATGGATCCCCAGAGATCATATGCGCAATCAAGTCCAGTGAGACACACCAGACAAGATCAGGAAATATTGGCCTCATTACGCTCATGATAGAGAGGCCAGGTGGATACTTGTGAAGGTCTATGTCCCAAAACGGACGTTAACCTTTAATTGTGAATCCTATACATTAACTGTGTAATGACTGGAAATCATTTCAAATAAGTTTCTTTACAATATGACGCGATATATATATATATATATATATATATATATATATATATATATATATATATATATATATATATATGTTGATGAATATGAGTTCATTACGAATGATAAAAAGCGAAGGAAAATGTTATATCTTGTCTTAGTGTGTGTGTGTGTATTCAGATCCATCTGCACTGTATGCAGTACAAATATTTATTCTAAAATTTACTTTGTGGACATATTCTGTCATTTACCACCCTTACTTCACTGTAAGTTTTTTCTCCCTTATGTTGGCCAATGAAAATTACATATTCTGCCCTTGGCAGCGTCCTGGTATTTGTGAAAATAAAAATAATCGTCACACGTTTTCGATTAGATGAGCGATTGAGAATTAGGGTGGATTCTACCCGCTGGAAGGAAAAAGGAATTGAATGAAAGTTAGGAGATTGCAGTTTCTGCAAGAGGGGTATATACGTCGGGGAATTCAATAGGAAGTTCTTTCAGAATAGGAAAAAGCAGTACATCATTATTCGAATATAATCGCCATTGTGTATGTTGCCCATTTCTCTCCCACTCTCTCACTCTTTCTCTTTCTCCCCCCCCCTCTCTCTCTCTCTCTCTCTCTCTCTCTCTCTCTATATATATATATATATATATATATATATATGTATATATATATATATATATATATATATATAATTTTGTCTTGTTCAAGTGATACATTAACCCTGTAACTAAGAGAGATCATTTCAAATAAGAGTTTCTATACGATTTAACACTATTCATAATCATTCTGTCGGATCATGTACATCAATTTTCAAATAGATACACACACACACTTATATATATGTATATGCACACACACACACACACACACACACACACACATATATATATATATATATATATATATATATATATATACATACATAGACTCATATATAGCAATGGGTATACATGGTTCAAAAACATGCTACTAATAAATTACACATACATTATATGTGTATGTGTGTGTATGTATGCACGCACCTGTTGTCTTTTATAAGTATGTGTATTGAAATCTGAAAGTTCTGCCCAACTGACAAATACAAGATATAAAGAATGAAAGTACCACGATAAACGTGCTTCTGGATAACCAATATTCAATTTACAGGCAAAGGATTTAGATAATTTCGTTAATATTTCAATGATTATTCACAGCATCCTCAAAACATAATGAACAGAAATGACTTCCACTGACGATTTATATGAGCACTTACATGGAAAATAGGGAAACAAAACAAAACGAATGAAATGACATAGTTTGAACAAGTACAATGGATAGAACTCGTTGCATTTACCATGCTAGCATAAATACAGGTTGTCCCAAAAGTAATGCTCGATTAGCTGCAATGCACTTTAAAATTGTCAGATGATTAGTTGCCATGTTCTGTATCGATGATATTTCATCGGTTACATAACCAATTATTTTACAGATCGATGCAATTAATAGCTAAAGATATCATCGTATGACATGTTCAAATAGGAAGTCAAGATATATATATATATATATATATATATATATAGAGAGAGAGAGAGAGAGAGAGAGAGAGAGAGAGAGGGAGAGAGAGAGAGATCAACTCAATCATGCGTTACAC
>OY735216.1:56921604-56939104 GCA_963457665.1 Thysanoteuthis rhombus | reverse complement strand
GTGTATTAGAGCGTGTGGAGCAAAAGAGAAAGGGTCAGATATTGAAGATTGAATTTTCGTTGTGAAAAAAAAAAAAACTGAAGGAGAAAGAAAGAGGAAAGAAAAGAAAGCTTGGAACATCAGAAACGAACGAAAGACAAGAAGAAGGAAAAAATGAAAAATGAAAAAAAAAGAGTCCAGTGAGAGGGGGGGAGCAAGGTTACTCATCATCGGTTGTTCTACGCTTAAGGCTTACGAAATTTACATATCTATCTCTATACATATACTTGTCAATTCACGTGGAAAAATAAATCACCGATATACATATCTGAATTTCTATGCGAGGACTATTTTAGACGAGAAACTCTTAAATTGTTTCAATGGAGGGTCCATTGTTCTATTTGAGTAGGAAATAGTTTAATCGGTAAAATTCTTACATTTAAGTGGACAAGACATTTGTTTCAGATAGAGAAACAGAAAGAATCACATAACATCACGTCTCACAACATGGATCCCGAGAAATCACATAAGAAACCGACGCTGACAGACCACAAGATGGAGAGATGAACTAGACAGGTTCAGGAAATACTGGCCCCGCGACACACATGATAGAGAATTGTGTTGGATCCTGGGGAAGGTCTATGTCCAACGACGGACGTTGAAAAACTGATTGATGATGATGATATATCTATCTATCTATCTATCTATCTATATATATATATATATATATATATATATATATGCGCATGTGGTAGCCGCTTCAACAAAGCGTTGCTCTTACCATTGAGCTAAATAGCCGTCGGTAATGCATAGGCCAGAATAACTGTTTTAAATCCAAATTCTCGTCTTTTGTTCATTCACAGTCTATATCTGCTCTATTTGTCTCTTTCATCGCTACTATCATGTTATCGAGAAATAGATATATGATCTGACAGAAAGATTATAATTGCATTCTATTATATTGAATCTCTTATTTGAAACGATCTATATGTGTTAAAAATCATGGATTCGTCAAAACTTATCCTCGAGAATTGATTTATCAAGATTTGCATATACATATATATATATGTATATGTGATTATAAATTGCGTAACATTATATTGAAACTCTTATCTGAAACGTTGGATGTATCATTTGGCCCAGACAACGTAAATAGAATCAACACACACTTATATATGTGAGCAATAGATATATACGTAGGTATATGTATATACAAAAAAAAGCTGTCATGAATACCTGTGCATATCTATATACTCTCTCTCTCTCTCTCTCTCTCTCTATATATATATATATATATATATATATATATATATATATTCCCAAATAGAGTATGAATTAATAACTTCGATATCTCTGAATATCGTTTCTGCTATTACTTTCCCGGTATCACTTCAGTACAAATATTCGTTGCTGTCAAAATGAAAACCTATTCTTTATCAATTTTACAAATGTGATATTATCTGAGAATAAAAATCACGTTACCGGATATCTCACCGATGAAAGATGTATACATTTTTAAACACATTCTATACTAGCGGGAATACCCTGCATTGCACGAGGAAATACAACTTCAAATGTGACAACGGAGTGGAGAGTATGTTCTTTGATATTATTCTTCGAACACGACACAACATATTGAAAGAAAATTTCTATTTATACGGAGAGCTTATTCTTTTCATCCGATCTGCGTTACAAACAGAATGTCGCAGATTCGTAGCTGAGTCAAGTTGTAATTAAAAATATTTGACGTTAGTTTAACCACTAAAACCGGAAAACTGTTTGAACTTCTCTTTTTTTTTCCAGAAAATATCTTCAATGCTATTTTTTTTATCATGCTTTGATAAGTGTCAGTTTTGGAAGAAAACAAATTTTCAGTTTTTTGGGTGGATGAGGGATTCTTTTCACGTTCTAACCAAAATGCTGACGTAGACCCTCACTTTACATTAGTTGTTCAAAAGTACGGCTTTGAAATACATATGTTACTGCCGATGTGGAATACATTATTTCGGGGATTTTTTCATTTTCGATTATGTTCAGCAACATTTCTCTTTCTGAAAAATGATTTCGGCTGGTCGTTGGATAGTTGGGATGTACGTTTTCAGTCGAGCATTATAGCTACATCGTAAATAGCAGCCCCCAGACCAAAACATTTTCATTAACAACTGGCACTTATCCGAAGGTAACAGAGGGGTTATTGATTGAAAGCACACCAAAATTATTTTGAAAATAAATTTTCAATACGCTTTTTGCTTTTACTGGCAAAAGGACTCATAATCAAAAAATCAGCTAAATAATTAAAAAAAAAGGTAAATAGTTGTCGAAAATGAATAATAAAGGTTTACAGCAGGACTTCTTAAGCGTTTTTTTTTTAAATTCATTTTTCATTTTTTTTTTTTTTGTTCCATTTATCCACAGCCGGTGAGGTAAATATTTTCGCGACCCCTTGCTCGGTTTTATAAAAGCAATAGGCTAATACAATTGGTCTTTGGTCGTAACCTTACAGTAACTGAACGAAGAAACAAATAACCCTCCTCCCCTAACCCTAAAATGCAAAACATCAGTCACAGTGTTTATTGTTTATTGTGAAAAAAATTACTTAAATATATCAGAAACGAAGTTTGTATTCACAAAATTATTGAAAAATATTAGAGTCAATTCACAATAAACGCCAATAGGAATAAATATCTGTATTGCGATAAAAACAAAAAACAAAAACAAAACTCCTGTTCCATAATAAATCTTAATATTTTTTTCAACACCTCAATAATCTTTATGCGACCCCCAGAGCGCTGGTTTACAACATTTCCTTCATCTGATGAAATAAATAGGCATGCGAAAGCCATTTAAATCTTTAGTATTAACGATTAGTGCCAGTGTCGGGTTATTTTCCAGACCTTGCCCTCTTTTTCCAGCACAGTCACAAAGAACATGATTATACACAAACAAATTTAAGTATATATGGATTGTTATGCCAAATTTATATGTATAATCATATATATATATATATATATATATATATATATATATATATATATGGATGGGATAAAGTCCATAGCCACACTAAAAAGATGTAATACATCGAAACAGCTGTCTGTGGATTACACAATAATTAGTGCTCCTCTATTCAGGGTTGAGTACTCTTTAAGTGAGGTAACTCATCCATTGTAAGCTTATGCAATGCTCTTCCATTGGAATAGAGCACTCTGGTGGATGAGGAGTTTCTGCGTAAATGATTGTATCGCTTAAATTCAGCGTTACTGACCACCCAGTTCCGTAGAAGGTAGGATATCGGCCTCTGGGTCCGATATGAGGGTTTCAATTCTACTTCGCGGTACTGGATGGGATAAAGTCAATAGCCACACTGAAGAGATGTAATACATCGAAACAGCTGTCTGTGGATGACACAATAATCATATATATATATATATATATATATATATATATATATATATATATATTTATTTATTTATTTATTTTTCTATAGGATTTGAAGGTAAGTGGCAACCCACTAAGATTTGAAAGGGTTTGGAATGATATAATATTCAAGTATCTACGCCCATAAGAAAACCTGGTTATCTCTTACTAATCGTCCTTAGTCGAAGCAGCCATTTGAGAAATCGTGTGCGGTAGGCCGGAAATGACTTTAAACGTCACGACAATTAGCGAAAGATCACCGAAAACCTATATATATAAATTTCATTAAAATGAAAACGGAAAATATTTTGGTGCATCAATAAGTCCACAGCTTAATGATGAATAGCAAAAATATTTTACACAACGAATATTTATTTTTCACATAATCTTCTCCCTTGTCAATGCACTTAATTTAGATAGATAGACGTGAACAGGTTGATAGATGTGAACGGAATGAGATAGATAAAATGTGAACAGACTGATAGATATAGGTAGATAGATAGATAGATAGATAGATAGATAGATGTTAACAGATAGATATGGACAGACATAAGTAGATATAGATAGCTTTATAGATAGATGTGAACAGACGGCAATTGATTAATAAATGTGAACAGACGATAGATATGGATAGACAAAGGTAGATATATAGATATATAGATTTATAGATAGATGTGAACAGACAGCAATAGATAGATAGATATGAACAGAGATAGATACAGAGGTGGAAACAGACTGAGATAGATAGATGGCTGCAAACATAGATAGAGAGTTGCAAACAGACTGAGGTAGATACATCTGTACATTGAAGTACATAAATAGTTGAATATGAACAAATAAATAAATAGGAAGAGACCGAATGACGGAAAAGCAGATTGATGTATTGATGTTAACAGACAAAAGATAGATATATTAACATATCTGAAATCAAAAAACGGATATAAAATGGGCCGCTGCAGGAATCGAACCGATAGGTAGCTGCTTTCACGTAGTGCCTCGCTCAACCTTTGAGCTATACATCCAACCGGTAAGGCGAAGGTCCAAATAACTGCCATATGTTCAAATTCTTTTATCGCACATCCACTGTCCGTATCTACTCCTGGGGTGGGGGAATAGATAGATGGATAAATAGATAGATAAATAGATAGATAGATAGATAGATTGATAGATAGATTGATAGATAGATAGACTGACAGACGGACAGATAAATAAATAAAGTGCTGATTTTATGCAAATCATTTACGTGTTTTAGAGAATTAATTTCCGAAACACAGAACTACTTTGTAAATGAGTCATGCAGTTTACAGGATATTTTTTTTCTTCTGGTTTTATTCATTTATTTTACTTACTGGAGTCGGGTTATATTTTGTTGTAAGACTTTTGAAGAAGTTTTTTTTTTTTTCCTTTTCGCTTAGCTTTTAGCTTGGCTTCTCGTTAAGGGTACATGTGTTCATCTTGACGGCAATTGGGCATGAAATGATTTTATCAATTTGTCAAATGCATCAATTATAAACACATGTCTGCTTACTTTTAATCCGTTACCAGTATACAAAATATTCCCCCACTTTCTATTTCACTACATGTATATAGACATATATATATATATATATATATATATATATATATATATATATATATGTATATATATATATATATATATATATAATACATATTAATTTCAAATACGGCATGCAAACGGAAATTTTCAACGTAATCAGCTTAATGCTGGATATCATTCACCACCCTTGAAAAATGGATCTACTATAAAACATGTGTTGGCTGTTTTCTCTCTCTAATTTCATACATACATATATATATATATATATATATATATATATATATATATATATATATATATATATATATATATATATATATATATACAAAGACTTGTGCACGTATTTATATTACAGTTATATGTAAAACTCTCATATTTAATCTACATCTTCGCTGCCCAAGTTTGCCGGGTCGGAGTAGTTAGCAGGAAATTCTCGCGATCTATCCGTTAATGTAATGAATCTGATTACGTGAATCTAATTCTGTGAATCTGGTTCAGTGGCCAGGTGCAAAAATAAATCACATAGAGGTACTACAGTTCCTAAGGTGAAACATTGAATATAAACATTCAGTGGTTAGTTAACCAAGAGCCATTTGAAGCACATTTTTTCGGGCTCCGAAATTATAAGGGCGGATTTAAGAAGCCCTGAGAATACTTGGCCATCCCAAAATCTAGACCTGATTTGAACCTTCTTCTTCACCGTGGAGCATAAATCGGTTGTACCTTTAGACTGTGAAAAAATATGTCACGTTGATTTCCTCTAACTTGAGGAACAAAATTTTGAGCTTCATTCTAGGCTCATACACCGGCGTTCACAGTAAGTGATAACAATCAATTGAGTTCTTTTTTCGCTCTTGTTACATCCCCCCCACACACACATGTATAGTGGGGGACCCAAGTTTACCTCTGCCTTAGGTCCCAATTAAACTTAATCCAACCATGTAGTAACCTTGTATATCACGATGGTTAACAAGCTAGTCTAACAGATCTATTTGCCTGTACTGTAAGTCCGATCCTCGAAAAAACGTCTTCCATACACAACGCCATGGCTAAGATTGACAACCATAGACCTTTTTTTGTTTAAGATCAGCAGCAGCGTGACGTTTTAATAATAATAATAATAATAATAATAATAATAATAATAATAATGATTTAGATTGAAATAAAAGGCAGTTTCGCTTCACTCAGAGGAGTAAGTTATAATTACGGGAGTAAAACTAAGTCTACTCCAGGATTGGTTTGGAGTTGGATAATTTATGAAAGAACACATAAGATTACGCTCTGAGCCATACACGCATAAGAATCCACTTCCTACTTGAACAATTATTGAACTTTTGTTTATGTTGAATTAATTTTGATTTTTCAACATTTTAACAGTCCGTTAGTAGGTTATTTTCCTTATATTACGATTCACCTCAATAATTCATGTCCAACCAACATCACCAACCTGATTTCAGTGGAGACTTTCATACAACTTACATTTAATAGATTACAGTTAATACGTTTGAATTATCTATTACATAAGCTTTTGGCTCTTTTCTGCCAATTCATATGTACATAAATACTAACACCATACCAATACCACAGAAAATTACTTTCATGCACGCATACATACGTGTATAAGAATTATAAAAGAAGAATCTGAAAAAATATATAAGTAAGAGTTTTAATGTTGTAAAACACAATTTATAATCATATATATATATATATATATATATATATATATATATATATATATATGCAAGACTTGATATCAATGTTCGAGGATAGGTATAAAGAAATCCATGATTTTTTACACTTATTTACAAAATTGTATTCAATCCATGCATTGAAGAATACGTACGAACTCATTTATCAGTTCATACAGACACATTTATCATATATATATATATATATATATATATATATATATATATATATATATATATATATATATATATAAGTGTGAGTGTGTGTGTGTGTGTGTGTGTGTGTGTCAGTGCACGCATTTAAATTTTAGCTCGGTTCAGACAAAACTTTCTGAAGTACGCATCAGAAGATACAATGCATATATGCATACAAACTAGTATATATATATATATATATATATATATATATATACATATATATATATATATATATATATATGAGTACGTGTGTATGTGTGCTGATAAACGTACATGTATCGTCAAAATGGTGAAAAAACAGCGACGGAAGCTCGAAATCAATCTTCGTTTGTCTACTGAACAAAATCTCAATTTTCGAATCGTGTTGTAACGTCCCGAGCAATTGTAATGGAATTGGAGTAAATGAAATTATGTTCCTGCCTTTTCTTGCAGCTTTTAATTGCTTACTTCTTCTACCGACGACGAAGAAAAATTGGCTCTTCAATCTTTTTCCTCCTTTCATTCATTTGTTCTTCCTATCTCCCCCACTCCAACGCTGCTCTGATTTGAACAATTGCTAGATGTTCATTCGTAGGAAATTGTTTCGCTTATTACTTACGTATTTATTTACTCTCATTGAAAATCAGGTAAAGACTTGACGTGATTTGGTAGGAAATAGATTAAGGAAAAAGTTCAAACGTTATATCAATGCGTGATACGCAGGTAGTTTAATTGTGCACGCATACACACACACACACACACTGACATATATATATATATATATATATATATATATATATATATATATATATATATATATATGTATTCATTTGAAAATCCTTTTTAAGCAAAACAGAATGTACAATCTGTAATGAGCCATTGAAAGAAATCTTTTCTCAATTTATATTTTCGGTTGCTGTTCAACTTAATGGTAAGAGTAACGCAACGTTGATGCGGCTACCCAATAGATCGCAGGTTCGACTCCTGTCGCAGCCCCTTTTTTTTAATTATTTATTCTATTCTAAGTTGTCTTGGCTAAATGATATATTCACTATGTAGTTACGGGAGATCATTTCAAAAAGATTTTCAAAGTAATATAAAGCAATTTATAATTATTCCGTAGGATCATATATCCATTTCTTCTTCATCATCATCATCATCATCATCATCATCCAACAACAACAACATATGTATATGTAAAGACATCTCTATGAAAGGATTAATAGCCGTCACAATAAAAATCAAAGATGACGGAAACATCAATACTTGCCTTGTCCATACCAGCCTCATGTATGATATAACACAATTTATAATTCATCCAGTCCGACCAAATATGTCCATTTCTTAACACATATATATAACAGTCTGAAAGCTTCAAACACTAAAGATGTAAAAATTTTTTTTTAGATTTATGTCATTTCAGTCAATTATTTCCAAATATCTCTTACTGTAATTAATGTCATTTTCGAAAGGTTTCATATTTCACACAGAATGAAATATTATAGAGGTGAATATTCCTGTGGGATCATCAGGTGTTTATCATCTAACAGTTCCGGGGATTTAAAAACAAAACTCTTATTTTAACATGGCTCCCTTGCAGGCTTTGATTTTTATATTTAGTTTGCTATATATTTTATACTTGTTACGATAATAATAGGACCATGTCATAATGCATGTAGTTCTTCTTTTTATATTGGGCTTTATCGTATATATATATATATATATATATATATATATATATATATATATATATATATATATATATATATATAGGTATAAAGATGTCACACATAAATCATTCCAGTTCATTCATAAATTCAACTTATGTCTTTGATATTTCTATTTCTCCAGTTTTGACCTATCTCTCTCTCTATCTACTTCTCTCTGTCTGTCGATCTGTCATTCTCCCTGTCTCTCCCCTCTCTCTGCGTCCCTCTGCTTTAAATTGTTTTCAATTAGCATCTTTAAATGGCTATCTATGTACATATATAAGTATACTTTTCAAACTCAATGTATGTATTGATATATGTAAAGACAGCTAAATTTGGTGTTTCAAAAAGAGCAAAACCTACTCATGTGACATTACTATAGTCAGAGGTAGCAATATTTTGCAGCTGAAATGATTGCATCATGCGCTAGCCTCATTCGAGCCTCCTTTCCTTTATGTTGTGCCTGCTGAGTCATTTCCAATATAATGAAACGTATGTTATGAAACAGGTACGAATTTTCATCCAGGTTGAAGAAAATAACTTTCAACATCGACAAAGTTGAAACGTATGTGCACTTAGCATGTTTTTGTAATTTTTTTTGTAATTTGTGTATTCAAAAATTGTTTTTATTATACAAAGACGTGCACACGTACAACACTAGAACCCATTGAAACAAAGATTTTTCTCACACCGATACACAAATATATTCTTCAGCATTTCTATTTCCATCGCATTTGAATACGATTTTATGTGCATATGCAAAGTGCGTTGTTCTTCAAACTTAAAGCAATTTGTTTATAATGTTCGTGTGCCCTCATCGTCGTATGTAAGTGCTTTGTCTCCGCAGGAAGGTCTGCCTCTTTATGTCTATGATTTGAACATGAGTGCGGGTGCGTGTTTATGTGCATATACTGATGTACGATGAGCTGTTTTACTGCATCTCTCTCTCTCTCTCTCTCTCTCTCTCTCTCTCTCTCTCTATATATATATATATATATATATATATATTCTTTTTCCTGTTCTTTTCTATCTATCTTTATGCCTCTTTTTTTGTCTTCAACCATCAATACAGGTGCATATGTAAATCTACACCAATCTATCATTCTCTTTCCACATACACACATACACATACACACATACACACATACACATGTATATATATATATATATATATATATATATATATATATATATATATGTATGCATTCTTTTTTTTCTTACTTGTTCTGTCCATCATTCTTTCAAGCTTCATTTGCCTCTATTTGTGTTCAAATCTCGGCTACCTACACACATACGCACTCAATTTAGGGACGCGCCCATGATTAAAATGTTCCTTCTCCATTTCACGAAAGTCAATAAACGTTTCAAAATTAGTTTTCATGTCGATTCATCGTAAGTCAGAATCTACTTTCACTTTCATTATCCTTCCCTTCCCCGCCTCTCTTTTATGTTTGCCTTGTAATAGTCAGAACAACTTCGATTAATCTTCATTTTATTTCATTACCCTTTTCTCTTTTTCAAATCTCGGCTCCATGTTTTCTGCTCTAGGAATAATTAACAAGAACAGAACTTACATAGGAAATTATCGTCCTCTTACAACGACGATGATTAATACTACTACAACTGCAGGCCTACTCCGTTATTACACAGTTCGTTATTGCGCGGTTAGGGCTATATAACGCGAGTGGATGGTGGACCACAGAATATTAATCTACTTCAAGATAGCTAAGTTTAATTGACTAACAGCTAAATTGATGTCTAGATTTGGCTCCAGAACGGTTAAATTGATCGTGGCTTTGGTTATAACGCAGTTGGTTTCTTGGACCCCAACTCCTCTGTCATAACTGAGGACGCCTGTACTATTACTTCTACTACTGCTTTTAAATGGTATGAGCCCTGGGACAGAGAAGTTCAGTAAATTACTACGAGTATATGCCAATAACTATTTCAACCCTTCGACAAGAGCAGTTCAGTTGCCGCGTTCAGCAGTTACTCTGAATATACAGGGAGACGAAAAATAAGCTGAACAGTTCGTTTTCACTGTAAACAATGGACCCTTCCATGAAAAGTTACGGACACAGAAATATAGAAAGTAGCAGAAAAAGTTGTCCGTATTTTTAAACGGATGAGTCCACTTTGTGAATGATTGGGATTTCTACCATTTGAAATTGAGCCACTGAATAGCAATGACTGAAATTTCAGTCATCTGCACTGAATGGGTTGAATTGGATTTGCCTCTGTTGTCCACAAATACTGGATCCTATCCTGTCGTCAACAAACACTAGATCTGCACAGGGTTGGCGATTTAGATGTGGTTTTTCATTTTTCTCGGTTTTGGAAGTCACTCTCAAATTCCATAATAAAAAACTACACGTCTCAAATGGCAACACTGAATTTTGAAACATGACTATAAAGAAAAAGAAAACGTCTAAATATTGTCAACACTCGACTCACAAATTCGAAAAAACAAAACAAAACAAAACAAAACAAAATCATCTAAATTGGCAGCCCTGGATCCGCCTCTGTCGTCTACAATTACTGTTCCATGAAGTCAGCATCAAACACTAAATTATAGACTAGTCTTTAAACATCCACTAATCCAAAATGATTCGATGTTCGTCCATTTTTGCACGGAAAGGAATCCAGCTTATACCAAGATGAATGAATGGGTTTAGCTATGAAATATTGAAAGGGTGAAACTTTTAGTCTCAAATTTAATGACGATTGCAACCATCGCCGAAAACTTAACGCTGTTCAACCAAGTAAGTTTTTTGGTAGGACACCCTTTAAGTCTGGCTTGAGTCCCGTAAATGAATTCAAATTATTAAAAATCATTTTTTTTTTCATTTAAAATAAGGATCGTGGTTGCTCTGCCTGAGTCCAAGCCATCGACAAAAAAGGACTGGAGCACAAGCAACTATCAATCGAAAGTCACCACATAATTTTTCGACGTGTATTTCGAGCTTTAAACATGTTTAGTTCGAGTATCATGCTTATTCCGCTTTCACCACAGCGTTGTCAATTTATTGGTTATGGCACTATATTTTGTGAGACATCTTCCTTTTAGGCCACAAATTATTTAAAAGAGAGTTGATTAGTACGTATGCCAGTGTGCTAATATAAAATGTCCGTTCATTGAATTTTGAAATGTTTTCGTCAAATTGATTCCATTTTTACTGTATCTCAACTTACAGTACACAGCTTCAATGCAATTGAATTGGTGAACTGCGTAAGGCGAATATGTTTGTTAATGTTCTGTCATGGAAAAAGTTTCAGATCCACTCTGCAATTGAAACTGTGCTAACTAACTACAATGCTTTGTAACTTTTATTTTTTCATTTCCATTTTTATGAAATGTTCCTCTTTACATTCTCAAACATTCTGGCGACGTTTTTTCTTTTTAATTCAGAAAAATCTTTTTTATTCATTTTCAATTGTTTCTTCTGATGCCAACCGTCAACAAAAACTGTCCCCCAAACTGTCAACATAGGATTTAGAGCTGGAGGGATGAAAATTTGAACCTTGACTCCTTATCAGATTTACAAAACGTTCTGTTATCCACCTTGCAATCAGTTTTTGGCAATCGGTTCAATTTACGATGTAAGTTTATGCTAAATTGATCACTTGATTTGTGTCCGGCAGCATTCAAACTTGTTTTTTGACAATTGAGACTTTTTTAGTGTTCCCTGCGCAACAAAATACATGAGAATTAACTTATTCATCGGTCACCCCTTTTTCCAATTTTTAAATTGATCACCCCTAATACGTGGTACTTCAAATCGAATGATTAAACAGACTTTGTTTTTATAAAATAAGATTTCTCTTTCTTTAGTCGCACTTTTATTTCCAGGTCTTCCTTTCTTTGTTATGTTAGTTGACGGTCTCTATTAAATGACTATCCAGACCTGTCATTCTGATTATTTCATTTGATCTTTTCTCTAACGTATTTTTCATTTTCTATTTTCTTTTTTGTTTGTTTTTCTTTTACACTTTTCGTATCGGGTGGGTACGTGAGGGGTACGGTGTATACCTATATCTCAATTTCCTGTTCCATATTTACTGATGGGGACATTTATTATTATCTATTGAATCATCGTAGCCCCACCAATGATCTGCCCGACTATCTAGCCGTGTGGGCTACCGATTATTCTCTCTTTGCTCGTGTCTGCGTGTGGGGCAGGGTTCCAGGCGATCTTGGTCACTGGGGGAGGGGGGTACAACCTTTATAGTTTGCATGAGTACACCACAGAGCACCATCTAAAAAAAAGTCTTTTTTGTTACTTACATTGTCATTTTGGACCGATAATGCCCAAATCTTGTGCTGGTATTTTTCAAAAGATATTTTTAGACGAAAGATCTATTTTTAAAAAATAACATTTTCGATAATTAGTTCTTGTACATGCACAGGCTACGGTGATTCATTTATGAGAAGTACGGGTATCCTTTGTCAGATTCCCCCGGGGGCCTATAGAACTCTTACTGGACGGGCTCACTTCGTCATTTCTGTAATCCCCGAGCATAAATCCTAGATACAGACTGACCGTATAATTAGTTAACTAAACCCATTACCATCACAGATTTTTTGACCATTTTCATTATAAGTTCTTTTTCTTTCATTCCATTCATTTTTATTTATGTTTTTCTTCCCAAAATTTCTTTCTGCTTCGAAGCTATCAACCAAAACTGTCAACATAGGTTTCTTCGTTTTTAATGTGATCCTGATTGACTGGTTATGTTCGTATGACTGTTTTACACACACACACACACACACACACACACACACACACACACACACACACACACATATATATATATATATATATATAGAGAGAGAGAGAGAGAGAGAATGAATCAATGTAGCTAGATTGGGCTGATATTCAAACATTTACTCCTTATTATGTCTTGAAAAAACATTTTTAGTTTAAGGGAGTTTAAATCTACAATATAAATTCACGCTAAATTGGTTCCCCAGTTTGTGCAGAAGGATTCACACTTGAAAATTCGGATCATTTCGTGACCAAAATAACAGGTAAGAGAATAATTTTATTAATTATGTCAAGTTTCGTTCGGTCTTCCATCCTTATCTTGGTTTGTTGTACACAACTTTTTCGGCCATTGTACCTTTCGGCCGTGCTCAGGTGATTAACCATGATGGGAAGGAAAGTCTAAGCAAAACTTTGTATAGTGATAGTCCCTCATTTGAAAAATTCAGGCAAAAACTATTCATTGTTCATCCTTTTTTTATCCAATATTCCAATTGATCATCCCCAACTCCAAACAGAATGCTTGCTGAAAGATGTTGGTCATGTGACGGTTCCTATTGAGTGACTTACCAGACTTGTTTCTTTTTTTCTTCTCAAAAGAAGATTTCACTTTTTTAGTCGAATTTTTATTTCCAGATTTACTTTTCTTTTTTTTATTCATTACATTTTGATGTTTTCTATGGCAATGGGCTGGACATGCTACGAGAATGTCAGACAACTACTACGCATCACGACTCATAATACGGATCCCCAGAGATTACATGCGAAACTGTGGCCAAGAGAAAGTAAAAAGGCGTGACGTTCTAGACAAATTCTGGCTCCGCGATACACATGATAGAGAGTTCTGCTGCTGCTGGTGATGATGATAGAGAGACTGACCAGACCTGCTTCTTTCTTCTTTTTTTTTTTTTTTTAATAAATCTTTCTTTGTTATTATGCCTTATCTCTTTTTGGTGTTGTGATTTCGCAATGACTTTCATTTTTTGTTCCTTTGTCGTAATATTTCGTCCTTTTGTTTTTCGCCAACGTCCCCAAACGCTTCAAAGTATTCCAGATTCATATCTTAATCGCTATTTATTCTCAGTCCCTTAATAAAGCGACAGAGAAAATCAGTCTTACCTTGTAATGCATTCATCGTAATCTGAAGCCTCTCTAGTTTCTTACAAGAGTAAAATCTTAGGTTTTGATAGAGTAAACTCACAAGTCGGTAACAGCTCAAACAATGGAATTGGCGACCTGAGTTCAAACTCCGCTCGGGGCTGTTTATATTCACTTTGCACTAATGCCCTTAGGAAAGGCATGCAATAATTTGTCTTCCTCCCAGCTAAGAGTAAAATGGTTGGGTAGATTTGACTCTCTAGCTTTGGAAAGGCAGCCGGTGAAGGAGAAGGACAACCAGGGAGTGGGACACTCTTGCTGAGCTAATGCCAGACGTATCGCTCCTTGATTTCCTCTGGACTACGTCAGCAAGACTGAGAGGTGGATTCTGACTATTTGGAATCCCATGATCTCCATATGCTTCGCCCAGGCATGCGCGCTAGGAGGAATACTCCATTGTCTGTGGACACAAGACAGACGCCATTTATTCAAACTCTCAGACTTGAGTGACCAACATTAAAACAAAGTTTCTTCTCGTGTTCATCCATATTCATTCCACTTTAACTTTCACATTAAATAACATGATATCCTCAATTATATCTTGCTTATTATCTCCCCTGTCTTATTTTCCCGATTCTTTTTCTGAACCTATGTTCGAGTCTGGCTTTTAATTCAAGTCGAAACGACTTAATTACGCTGTCGTGCCATTAAAGTCTTATAATTCAGGTAATATACAGAATTGGATCTATAATATATACAAGTGTAGTGATCAACAGTTGCATAGAACAGAAAGCTTTGGGGGAAATTTCAATCCAATTCTGGGAAAGAACTTCATTATAACTTCTTTTAACCCGAACTCTCATACGTTGAAAAGGCTACCTCATTATAACTTCCCATGTAAACTTGAACATGTGCGCTGTTTACGATACTCAAGAAAGGATTTTCATAGTTCAAGTGCAACAAGTCTGGTTAGTCACTCAATAGAAATTATCGTATGATGAGCATCTTTTGGCAGCATATGATGTTGGGATGATCAACAGAAAAATTGGAAGAAGGGTGATCACTAAAAAAGTCCGAATTTGAAAAAAAAAAAAAAAAAAAAATGAACGTGAACGCTGCTGGACACAAAATGAGGGGCCAATTTAGCATAGGTTCACTTTGTAAATTAACCCCCCACCCGAGAAAAGATTTAAAAAATTGAGTCCTCTTGCTCTATTGTTTCAGCCCGTGCGCGTGACACATATGTAAATAGATAGCCTTCCAGCCAGAATCACTTGAAAACTAAAGAAATCAATACTGACAGTTTTTGTTGATAGTTTCTGATATTTCTATGGTGGATAGCAAGAATCGTTTGCAGGAAGACTTGATATCTAAATGAATAGGAATAGAAATCCATCTTTTAGAAGTTTTTTTATTCAAAAATTGATTTGTTTTCTCTTTATCATCGAAGTGTCATTTGTGTCTCACAGAGACTGAACGATCCTGTCTCTGGGTTTTTTTTTCTTCTGATTTATAATATAAACTTGTCAACAATGCCATACTTGAGGTAACACAAACAGTGCAGCCGCACAGGCCCCCAAGATTTTAGGGTCCCTTTTGAATATGTTTTTCAGATATTTCTTATTCCAATGTTGTCCAGTGTTTCAATTCTCTGGGGATTTACTCAGTTCGACAGAAATAGATTATTGCTCCATTAAGGACTTGACGTTAAATTGAGTGCCATAATTTCATGAATATTTCATTCTTGTTTCGATGCGTTTGAAAATAAAAGCAAAGTACAGAAATAGAATGCACCAAGAATGTTATGTATTGGGCCCCATCAATATTAAATTCAGTTCTGTTTATCAAGGTTAATCTCAAGATTTTCAATATTATTATATAAGATGAGAGTGATTCGAATAACAACGTCGAGGAGTGATAATTCATAAATGTTGTGGGAATTTCCCGGGTTATAGATATCCCAGTTAGGGTCGACGGGTAGCCGGGGAGACATATGCTGACTGATGAGCTGATATTTGATAACATAAACGTCGTCCGATCTCAATATTAGAAACTGTCGACCAGAACTGTCAAAATAGATTTCTTCAGTTTCTAACTTGGTCTGGCTGGCTGTCTCTCTCTTTATATCGCGCACTGAGGCTGCACCAATTGAGCTACAGGGCTGGAAATAATTACATTTACTTATGTCTGGAAAAATGCTTTTTTTAAACAACCTGTTTTAAAAGAGGTACCATTTACAACGCAAGTTTGTACTAAATTGCTTCCTTAGTTGGTGTCTAGCTGCGCTTACGCTTATTTTTTTTTGGGGGGGGTCTTTTTTGAAAATTTGGACTTTGTTAGTAACCACTGCCCAACAAAGGGTGAAATAATAAACTTTTTTTGAAAAATTTAATAATCAACGCTTTTTTCAATTTTTTCGTTGATCACCCCTCACTGTCTATTCATCTTTTAGTCATTTTTTCTTGTTTGCGCACAAATCTTTTTTCTATCTGTGCTCAAACATTGGTAAGTGTGCGCGAGAATAAAGGATATAGATCCGACTGAATGTCGTGGAAAAGGAAGAAAAAAAATTGCAACTACTTAATACATCTCAAATTTGTTATCAAAAAGTGTTATTGCTTACATACGTTTCACCCATATCATGCCAGGCTTCCCCAGAGTTTTAAAAGCGAAAGTTTATTTGAGAAACATTTCTGTAGTTTTCACCATTTTTCTCAAACTTTCGCTTTCAAAGCTCTGAGGAAGCCCTGTACATGAGCAATCACACCTTTTAATGCAAAATTTGAAATGAACTGTATAGTTTCAAGTATTTTCCCTTTTCCACAACGCACACACACACGTACGTGCACACATACATACATACACACACACACACACACACACATATATATGTATAATGAAGAAATGTATACATAATCGAGAGAATACTCACGAATTTCATTTGAAACTCTATTTGAACCAATATCCAGCTTTAAGATTAGGATTTAAAGCAGTTATCCGGGTTTCCAACTTATCAACTGGCTGCTTAGCCCAGATTGAATCAGCGACGTTGCATTAAGCCACCCTGCATCGAGTTGAAAAAATTCCCGCAGCAACGTATTTCTTCAACCGTTA
>OY735216.1:56899104-56919104 GCA_963457665.1 Thysanoteuthis rhombus | reverse complement strand
AAGTTAAGGAAAATCGGGTTTCAACAGGAATCAAACCTACGACCGATAGGGTCGCCGCTTCAATGGAGCGTAATATATATATATATATATATATATATATATATATATATATATGTGTGTGTGTGTGTGTGTGTGTGTGTGTGTGTGTGTCAATTAATCATCCGTTGTGTTAGTGTCATGTTTTACACACAAATCTCAATACAAGTCTTATGTGAACAAGGCTGACTTTCAAATTATGAATTGAGTAAAGGAGGTGTATTACAAGTCCTTTTTCTCCACTCTGTTTGCAATCATCTCTCTATTGCACAGTGATCACTTTATTTGACAGATTTTAATGTGCCCCGGCAGTCTTCGTCGAATGGAGAATGCAAGACAGGGATCCGGCTTGGTGTTGAGTAGAGCAGCCTACCTTAATCGTCACGTAAAATGATTTCGTCGTACGGAACTACCGCTTCGAGATATATCTGTCACTTCTCTCCGGTCTTCCCAATCTAGATATTTTACATCTGAACTTTGATAATTCTAAAGGAAGTCAAAAGATATAACAGAAAATATGAAGAAAGATCTATGATTGTCAATGTTTTGTTAATTTTCATTTGATTTCTTGCGTTCGACTGACCTAAATTACTTTACACTCGACAGAGCACTCCCTTGTGAGCTGACCAATATATTTTGTGAATGTCAACTTCGTATAATAATCAGATGCTGCATAATCAGAGTACACACACACTCGCAGAAACACGGACAGAGATTTCATCAACTTTACTTAAGATGGGGGCAAATATACAGACGGCTTTTAAACTGATGCCAGTAATAAATATGCTGAAGCTTTCCAGCATTTTTCAGATTGGGTATAAATATCTGAATGATGCTAACTCATATTGAACAAAATTTTAATCAAAAGAAGGCTGGAGAATGAACCACCCAAACTGTTGGTAATCAGAGCGTATAGAATAACAATACTGGCAACTGTACTGTACATGGAGAGAGGTCAAAATACACGTTTGCATTTTTAGAACAAATTATTCCGCACACTTTTGAAATGGTGATTGCACAATATTGTTCAACAGCACACGGTGTGAGAACTGTTATTTTAAAGAACGATATTTGATCATCCTTTTCAAAAAACATTCTTCGAACATGTTTGTAAGATAAGAATTTTTAACTAGATATCCCTAGATTCAGATATTTCTTTGAAAATGAACGAAAAAATATGGATGAAAAATGAAAACCAACATTTATATGAACATAGATATATGCTTGAAAAACCAACAGCTTTGTCCAAAAACACCACACTTACGCACACACACACAAATGTATGTGTAAATATAAGCTGACAAATTCATGAACAAACGCGCGTGTGCAAAGATTCAAGTATGTAAACATGTGCAATGGTAGTAATTTGACAACGTGGAAGTGAAATATATGAGAACAAGAGAGTTACATATTATTTCATCAAATTTTAACAACAACAATAATAATAATAATAATAATGATAATGATAATAATAATAATTACAATAATAATAATAATGTTTGAGATCTCAAAAAAAATCATCATCGTAAAGATGTTCTCAAATCTTTCATTTCCACATTGTCAAATTAATGCCACCATACTGTTGGTTTATATTACATCCACACAACAAAAGGGAAATAAAAGAAACATACACATAGAGAAATGGAAACTGATAGATTCGAATATTCATATAATAAACTGTAGGATTTTTTTCTGTTCCCCTGTCCGTGACAATGAACTCATCAACTTGATGTTACAAATTTTACCAAGAACAATATCAGCTACACACTGTTTGAATCAATGGACTCTTCTCTATGCGTACTTCTTCTTTCTCACGGGAATTGATTAGCAAACACATATATGAGCTTCATAAGTAAAAAGATACAATTGAGAAACTTACAAATTCACATACACACACGTACATATACATTTTGTACATACAATAGATAAGTACAAAGACATTAGAAGGGGGACTATATTTCGTCTGGCACCGGTTCCAACCGTGTAACACATCGAACAGTACTAGTTCGCTCAAATGAATAAGGAAAAATGAGCGCTATTCATTTATGCGATGTAGGACCGTTTGATATGCGAGTCGGTCAAAACCGGTGCCGCACTAAATATAGTTCTCCTAGTAATGTCTCTACAATTATCACATTCTGTCGGACATAAACTGTCCATTCTACTGATATACATATACAATTGATCATTTTTTTATATTTTTTTATAAAATAGCAAAGAAATGAGGAATTGACTGATTGAATATTGATTCCTTTATTCATTCGTAATCTAATTATTTTTCAGCTTTTCTAATCACTGTGTATTTAACATGAATAATCCAGATTGCTCTCTTTGAAAAAATTTTAAAGAATTGAACAGTAAAAATGGGGGTACGGATACTGTTTTTGTTGTTGTGTGTTATTGAATTTTTTCATAATATATTTTTTGTTGGATTTGTTTTTATGTTTTCTTACTGTTTTTTTTACAAGTTTATTTTTTTTTTACTATTTTGATGTTTTCTGATGTTGATGTTCATGTTTGTGATGGTGAGTGTATATAAATTTATATATTCTTATATATAAATTTTCCCCTTCATATTTGTAAAAATCTTACAAATGTCCCAAGTTTAAATGAAGGTTCGTTACATTTTGTCTAGACCCTTTTAAAACATATGTCTTGAATTTTATTTCATAAATTCTCAAAGTTTTTTTTTTTACACGACTTAGGAGCAAATGTTGCTCCTTTCTTTGTGTCTGGTTGTTTTTTGGTAACTTCATTGTTCCGTCCTCTTTCAGATTGGCTTTTTCCTTTCTTTATCGGGATTGTCCTTCAAAAAAGTCCGTGGCTAACAGAAAAAAAAATAACCAGACTATGTAAACAAGAGAGCACAGTATGACTGTAGACATGTATGTGAACGATATATTTTGCGTTTAGAAATGATCATGATTTCATCTTTTTTTTAAAAAAAGGTGCACACACCTTAAAAAGTTTTTTTTTTTTTTCAATTTTTATGAAGTAATTTATATATTTCCAACATCTTTTCTTTTCTTTTTTTTTTTTGTTTTGGTTTTGCCCATTGTGTCTTTTTCAGTAGATGATTCAAATTCAGATTTTGTGATTTTTGTTTTAGAAAAATTGATAGTTGAAATACTTTTTTTTTTTTACTTTTTCTGGCATCTTCGATTCATGTACATTTTGAATATTTTTCCTCATGTTTTGTGAATATAATGTTTGTTTACTGTTGTTATTTAATCCATTTCAAAATGCCTTTTTTAAATGTTGCATTTCTATTTTTTCATTCTTTAATGTTGGTTCTTGTTCCAATTTTCTAATTTTTCTTTCTTTTGTCTTTTTTTTTTTTTTTTGTTGCTCCTTTTATTCGATGGCGATGATTGGCTAAATCCGCCGCGGTTGCTGGGCGAATAAGACGCCTTGATACATTATCCCATTAATCTCCATGCTGACGACTAGGGAATTGTCGATTTCGGATCGGCCGTCATCTGGAAAGAACGACAGAAAAAAAAGCGATTAGTATATTATATTGAAAACACAAGAGTCAACAGACCAACAAAACGTTGTTTTCTTTTTTTATAAAGGTTCTTTCAAGTTAAACTATGGAAATATACATGAAAGCCGTCCAGCGAAAACAGAGAAAGATAGAAATAGAATAAAAAGGAAAGAAAGGAGAAAATTGGAGAAAAATAACGGAAAGGGGCAGAGAAAGAAAAGCGAAGAAAGAAAGACAGATCTTTTAATTATTATTATTTAATTATTGGAAATAATCTCTAAAAACATCAGAATTTTCAAAAGGAAATGGAGAGTTATTGAGTATTTTTTTTAATTCCCCGGATAGAAAATGGTGGCGTAATCAACGCTTTTTGGCAGCATGTTGAGGGGTGATCAATTAAAAGATTAGAAGAAAGGGTGACCAATGAATTATGTTTGGAAATAATCTCTAAAAACATCAGAATTTTCAAAAGGAAACGGAGAGTTATTGAGTATTTTTTTTAGGTGTAAACTGAGTGTTAAAATAAGAAACAATTAGAGAATCAAAACTAATCAAAAAAGGTCTGATTAGTCCTTCAATAGAAACTGCCACACAACCAATGACATTTGGCAGCATGATGTTGGGGGTAATCAATTAAAAATGAATTATTTCTCTCGCCTTTTTGGGACAGTGATCACCATAAAGAAGTCTTGACTTAAGAAAAATAGGCGGACACAAACTAAGGGATCAACTTAACATAAATGTACATTACAAATTGACCCCCCACTAAAAACGTACTTGTGTGTGTGGAAGCGGGGAATAAACTCTTCTTCCTAGACATAATAAGGGGTGAATATTTTAATTTTCAGTCCAGTAACTCCACTGTTGAAGGCTGTGTGCGTGATACATACAAAGCCAGCTAGCCAGACAAACAAAAAAACTGAGAGAAACCTATGTTTACAGTTTTAATTGACAGTTTCTGATAAGAAGATAATAATAACAGATAAGTATATAAGATAATACGAAAAAGAAAAAGTGGGGAATAAGAATTAATAAAAAAGAGAAAATGAATGAATTTGTTGAAATATAAAATATACTAGAAAACTCGGCAGGAAATCTGAAAAGTCCAGAGAAGAATGGCTTTTAGGAGGAATGAAGAAAGAACGTTAAGAATCGAGAGAAACGAAGAAGGGGAAAGATAAAATCAAAGGAGAAATAATCGAAGGAAGAGACAAAAAATGTTTTGAGACCAGGAATGCAGTGAAAACAGAAATATCTTCTCTCTACAAAAGAAATATCAGACGAACAATATTCCACTTCGAAATAATTTTTAAAAGAATCATCAAAAATTTAGAAGTGAAAAATCTTTATGCTAAATTAAAGGTTACCAAGCTGTACGAAGGAAAAAGAATGAGTAAAGGGAAACAAGAGAGAAAGAAAGAAAGAAAGAAGGAAAGAAAGAAAGAAAGAAAGAAAGAAAGAAAGAAAGAAAGGTAAACATGTTTACCATTGGAAATAGAAAAATCATACAAGTGAAATCAATCACATTTCCCATATTCCAATCTCCCCCATTGTTACCATCCCTCTACCTCCCACAAAGAAAAAAAATAATAATAGAGAAACACAAATTGAAGAAACGAACATTTAGGAAATATTAATGCGAATATCGAAAGAGATAATGTGAAGCATTTCGTGCACGTGAACAGGTGAATTTTGCAAACCAATTTTTAAAATTTGTTATCGCCTTTCAATCCAATAATCTTATATATATATATATATATATATATATATATATATATATATATATATATATATATATATATATGTGTGTGTGTGTGTGTGTGTGTGTGTGTGTGTATATATATATATATATATATATACACACAAATATATATGAGAGAGAGAGAGAGAGAGAGAGAGAGGAATAGACTGTGATGGGGACAACAGAATAAGTGAGAGTCAGACAGACAAAGAGTGACAGAGACACAAGCAGAGCTAAGAAAATAAATAGATAAAAGATAAATCTGTAGATGGATATCATCGCCATATTACATAACTGAATATACGAATAATTACATAAATATATTAATAATGTTTGTATCCCAACGGACAACTACATTAGGCTGTTTCATGCATGAATGTGGATGTAAATATTTTGATAAATGAATCTATACGCGTGTGTACATATATACATATCTGAATATGTCAGCCCACGAAGACTTTCCAATAATGCCTCATAAAAGTATAAAAATGAATTCTATCAGGAGAACGGTGAACGTGTGAGAGAAGTGGAGAATTCTTTTTGGAAATAAAGAATGAGGTATTTCACAATAAATGATCTGCTACCATAGATTATCCGATCAAGCTTCAATTTCGAATGAGAGATCATTATAGCGTGGATACGAATATGCATAACAATTACGTTTTCGTAGATAACACACACTTGGATTTATAGCTCGAAATTTTCAGGAAAAAATTTGGATTGTAAATGATGAAATACGGTATGACGAAGAAAAGAAAAGAAAAACCCAGGAAAGACGAATATGTAATTTGGAGAAGACAGAGACAGAGACAGAGACAGAGAGACGGAGAGAATATAAAGAAAGCTAAAAAAATTAGAAAGAAAAGTCATTTTCAAAGAAAGAAAGACAAAACTGAGACGATCTTCTGTAATGTAATCATATTTCCAGAAGTGATTGCCAAGTCAAATTGAACTTTGCATATCGTGAGAAGACATTCCTTCCGTTGGTTTATTTCTGTACAATTCTTAAAATATTAATGATCAGTAATATAAAAGAAACTGTCAATTACACTGTCAACATTGGTCTCTTCACTTTCTAAGTGATTCTGGCTGATTCGCTGGCTGGTTATCTATATCTAACGCGTGCAGGTCGCACCAATGGAGATGGAGAGCTATAAATTCCAACACTTACTCCTTCTTATATCCAGAAAAGC
Organism: Thysanoteuthis rhombus; assembly: GCA_963457665.1. NCBI lineage: Eukaryota > Metazoa > Mollusca > Cephalopoda > Oegopsida > Thysanoteuthidae > Thysanoteuthis > Thysanoteuthis major. The sequence continues at coordinate 56,912,647 of OY735216.1, read as the reverse complement.
GTTTCAACCTCTACCAATATGCTTTAAGTGTGGGTTCAATTTACAATGTAAGTATATACTAAATTGTTCCCTCAGTGACCGACAGTGTACACTTTTGTTTTAAGTTTTTTTTAGATTTCGGACTTTTTATTGATCACAGCCAAGTATCCCCCGGCAAAATGCAAGAGAAGTAATTTATTCATTGATCACCCCTTTTTCCATTTTTTTCTATTGATCATCCCCAACACAGCTCGCTGCCAAAAGAGATTGGTCACGTGACAGATCCTATTGCTTCAGAATATTTTAAAAATGTTATATCTTTTTTTCGTTCACGTTTTGGGGAGTATTCCTTCCGTGTCGTTGGTGGGGTTGGGGGTAGGGTTCTCGTCTTGAGTTAAAATATTCAGGACGAAAATGAAAGTGGAGAGAAAGAGAAGGACGAGCCTGACTGTTGCAGGGTTCCGACTAAAAATGATCTCATCAATTCTTGTATCGTATATGTAATGTCTTCAAGTTGGTTGTGAGTTCACCTGTGTGAGGGGCCACCTCAAACATTTAGTGAGATTTGTTATTGTATAATACTAGTAGAAGCTGTAGGTCAAGTACTATTCATAAAGCCTTTTGATCCCTCGATCAGGGACCAGAGACAATTTTTAAATCGCCCGTCCTCTCTCACAGCTACACTCTTGTCTTCAAAAGAGATTTTTAAAAAAAAATGTTAACCGTAAAAAAAAATGATAACCTGCAACCGTCGTGAATTGATTTTTTAAAATGAAACCGATTTGGTCACAATGTCGGATTTATTAGGCTTCCTGCATTGAACGAATTCACTATCAAAGCATTACAAGAAAGCCATGCGAACTACAAGAAATCATTTCCATCGTTACAACGAGAGCGACAAGAACAATCCTCACCTAATTCAGGGGGAGGCAATTCTTCACTAAATGCATTTCCAATATTAAAATATTCGAAATGCAATTGGTGAAGAGTTGACTTCCCAATAGTTTAATGTTAAAAGATTAGTCAGATTATATGTAATGTGTTTGACCCTGCTGAAGCTAGGCTTCTACTAGGCATAGTCACAAACTGGGTATTAGTAATAGAACTCAATTTCTCTTGGCTCCGTGTCCACTATACTGACCATCAATCAGTCTGAATCTAGCTGAAGCTCCCCAGAATATTTAATAAGTTTATCGTGCAATCATTTTCAAGTTCCAGTGCACTAATTTATCCTTCATATTGCTTAAACAGCTGCCCAATCATATCTTTTGTTTTTGTGGAAACGTCCAGGCCTACCCAGCCTCACAATTCTAAATACGTCGAACTAACAGACCCAACCGAAAGCATTAGATGCCTCTCTCTCTCTCTCTACGCTCGCCCCTTCCCATCATCAAGAATAAAGTAATCGCCATCTTTAAAATCTAAAACGATTGATTTTTTCTTTATTGCTCAGTCTTTGAAAAAAATGTTGGCAGTGGCATTATCAATCGAGTTTCTTTTTTTTTCTCTCTGCCCAAAAGGTGAAATGAAATAAAGATCAACGCTTTGAAGTTAAAATTTGATTGGGGAAACGAAGAAAAAGAAAGAAATATTACATAAAGTTTCTTTTAAAAAAATATCTGAAATGATTTTTTGTGTAACTTTATTAATTGTTCGTCTTTCTTTCTCTATTTACCCAGATCCTCTTCGAAAATGTCTCGAATATTTTGTATTTCTCTCTATCTATTTAGCTCAAGTCTTGTTTTGCAATACTTGATTTGTTAATTCTTGTCTCTTCCTTTTTAATTCAAGAGTTTTGATTTCTTTTAATTCATAAATGCCTCACTTTATTTCGTTATTCCGAAATACTATTCACCCAAAAGAAAACCTAGAGGCCACCCAAGTATATTCTCTCTCCATTCTTTTATTCTCCATTCCTTCATTCTCTATTCTTTCCTCCTACAATTACTTAATCCTCTATTCATTCTCTATTCCCTCATCCTCTATTCCTTTATTCTCTATTCCTTCATTCTCTATTCCTTCATTCTCTATTCCCTCATCCTCTATTCCTTCATTCTCTCTGTCTTCTCTCACATGCCTCATCTTTCGATACTTCCCAGTCTCACGAAACAAGAAGATAATCCATTTGCCTTAATTTCCATCCTTCTAATCACATCGCCTTTAGAAATATAAATAATGTATAAATTATATACAAATTGAGATTAATAGATATTGAAAAAAAAAACACATCTGGTTAGTCACACAAACTTACATCGCAAATCTAAGCCCCCACTATCCCCACCCCATCCGGAGGGGAAATTTGAGAAAGAATTTTTTTTCCAGAGATAATGAGCAAATTTTGGATTTTTGGCCCTCTAGTCCTATCAGTGCAGCCTGTACGCGTGATCCATACATAGCGAGCCAGGCAGCCGGATCCGCTTAGAAACTGAAGAAACCTGTTGATAGTTCTGGTGACAGTTATGGTTGACGGTTTTCTGATAACATTTTTTAGCTTGATTCAACTGTTCGCTAAATATATAGCCTGCATGACTTCGAATGCAAACACGGTGTCTACCAACATGATAACATGTTCGCTTTGACTAATTTAGAATCCCTGCCTCTAAGCGCTATATACGACCCTTAAGATCTCTTTCTGCATTCAAATGGACCGTAACTCTCTACACATCCATGAACGCACACATGCACTCTCTCTCTCTCTCTCTCTCTCACACACACACACACACACACACACACATGCTCTTGCACAAGCACGGATATGTGTTTCTAATGTCTTCTACCTATTCCTAGCATTTCGTGTTATAAAATTACTCACTCCTACTTGTAATTTTGATGTGCGCACTTGGCATGCCAGCGTGCACCAAAAGACGTTCTTCGTCCGACATAGCTAATCGTTTCCGCGGTGGGCTCTCCTCAACGGCTGCTCGCGATGCAGCCTCCATTTTTCGTGTCGCTTCCTCCATCGCCCGGGAAGCAGCCTCCATAGCTAGTGCATCGCGTTCCGACAGACTGCGTGACTGGATCGGCGTCGACGGTAAACTGTCGTCATCTAAAATAAAATTTGAAAAAGAAAAAGGAGAAGATAATTAAAATATAAGACGTGCATATATGTCTCTTTAAAGATGAAGATATAATTCCAACCTTTCCAATTTCTTCTTCAGAATTCATACCGAACATTAATTATTCATGAAAAAAAAAAAATCCCTAAAATCTCTAGGTTACATTTTTTACAGGGATCAAGGATAAACTGAATCATTCCCAGTGGATATCGTAGATTTTACGTAAGACAAAAAAAATGTGAATTCTAATAATGGTTTTCTTTCTATCTTCGATGTAAAATTTAAGTACGAGCCGACAGATTATATTAATGTCATTCAAGAGGAAAAGGTTTGGCAAAGATTGAAAGATGAAGACAGGTTTTGAGCAAGAACACCTAAGATCTATTGGACTAGGATATTTGGTATCGGAGAAGCAATCTCTTTACCAGTTGGTACACAAGCAGTAGAGGGATGTTAGGTTTCATGTGAATAGGTGTGTAGATATAAAATTTATACACTTTCCAGATGGTCAAATTTTCTTCGGATTTATTTGTTGGAGAGGAAAAATAGGTAGATACCCGTGAACAGATATGAATATACGTACATGCGTGAGTTTGTTCTTAAGTGAGAAGACGAATGGGTAGATACAAGCAAATGTATGTATGTATGTATGTATGTATGTATGTATGTATGTATGTGTCTATCTATCTATCTATCTATCTATCTATCTATCCGTTCCAATCTCTCTGAATTTATCGTTATGTATTCTGATATCATACAGAAAAATTCAAGTGTTGAGAAAATCAATAAACAATCAGATCAATTTTCTGTTTTATTCTGCAGTCGAACACCCACCAAAAAAATCAAAATTTAAAAAAAAAACCTCAAACCCAAGAATAAAAGGCCTTAAAAATATAACCAAAAGAATATCAATTCAAAACTAAATCGAATATATTCGACGATCATGACCCTTGAATTATGTACAATGAATGCAGAATTAAATCTGCTTTGTCAGAAAAAAAGCAGAAAAAGAAGAGAAAGAATTTACTCATCTAAAGCAGAAAATGCAAGTGAAATGAAATACATTTTTTTCCGTTTAATAAAAATGTCTTGAAATATTTATCATTGACGTTTCATGCAGAAACAATATTTGCGAGGACTAAATCGACCCATCAAAGAAAAGAAAGTATTTTCGTTTCAAAATAATTCAGAGCACCTTTTAATAAACTCCTTACTTATTCATATTGTACTTATATCTGAAACGCATCCATTTATCAACTGCATTATATATATATATATATATATATATATATATATATATATATATATATATATATATATATATATATATAATATATATATATATATATATATATATATATATATGAGTGTGAGTGTGTAGTTATATACGTTTATGCAAATGCACTTATTTTTGTACATCTCTCTCTCTCTCTCTCTCTATATATATATATATATATGTATATATATATATATATACGTATGTTTGTATGTATATTCGCATTTATGAAGTAATATATATGCATAGAAAGTGTACTGATGTGCTGTATGGAGCTGTACGGATGAATTCATACTAAAGCATGCATAAACACGCAAACTCACTCACACACACATAACTTCAGCTGACATGTATGCAAACATCTTTTGTACGCGTCAGTAGACAAGAACAAGCATATATATATATACGTGTGTGTGTGCGTGTGTGCATGTGTAAATGTATATACGTGTGTGCGTGCGTGTGAGTTGGAAAGTGCTTATTGCAGTTTACGGATACGTATGCCTAATTTATCTGTAATCATTTAAACGGACGTTTTTATATAAATCTTATACACACGCTCGCACAAATGTAGATATACTCAAATTTTAGGCACATTCATTTTGGTCTTATAAACACTCTGAGATGTATGAAATAAAGATACTTTTCAATTCAAGACTGTCACAGAAGGAATTAAATAATGCTCACGAGAGTAGCATACTAAAAATTGCTCTTCGACAAATGCTTTTATGTATGTATATATGTATATACACAGTAATAAGTAATTATTTATTAAGTCATGTATATATTTTTAATTGTGTTATTTTACAGTGCTCAATACAGAGTTGTAGAGTAATGATATAAACATTCTGAAATGTTACTGACTCATAACCATGTTAACATTTGTTATGAGTCAATAACATTTTATGATTTATACAAATATATATATATACATATATGTATGTGTGTTTGTGTTTGTGTGTGTGTGTGTGTGTGTTTGTGTGTGTGTGTGTACGTGTGTGTGGTCTGTGTGAACTACAAATCTGACAAGAGCCAAATCAACTGGTACACATGATGAGAATCAGTTGCTTTGAAACCTTCCTTTCACGGAAGAAGCGAAGACTTCTCGGATCGAAATCCTATGTTGTAAACAAATCTTTATTAGAATGAGTTTTATGTCCCACCGAATGTACGAGAACAAAATACATGAACGTTTAAAGAAAGAAAGAAGAGACTGGGAAATCGAGAAAAGATTTGTTGGGGAAACAACAGGAAAACGAAAAGGAATGTGATAAAAGGGAAGAATAGAGATTAAAGAGAATAAACGGAAAGGAAAAAGACAAGAGAAAGAAGGTACGAAAACCATGAAATAAGAAAGAAAATGAGAAAGGGGGTATGAATACAGAAAATAGGAAAGAAGGTAAATAAATAAGGTTTTAAAGCCATCAAAAAGGAAAGAAAATAAGAAAGAATATTAGAAATCCATAAAGAAAGGAAGAAAGTAAGAGATTAGGTTTAAAAGCCATAAAAAAAAGAAGACAGAAAAAAGAAAGAAAGTAAGAAGAGCATAAACAGAAAGAGAGAAAAAAGAAGATAAGAAAAGCATAAAAAAGGAAGAAAGAAAGAAAGAAAGGAAGAATGTAAGAAAAAGCAGGAAGAAGAAAGAAGGTAAATAAGAAAGCCAATGTGGCCAATGGCGGCGAAGTCGACGACAATATGAAATATTGCCTATTTCTAATTTAATGGCCGTTCGCCAGAGAAAGGCGATCAAAATACAATAATGAGATTCGCAGACATTTAAAACATCATTTCTCATCGGAGCTTATGTGATGAATGGTAGGTTTCATTCCAACATTTTCCGCCTTTCACTTCCCACTCTCTTCTTCCATCTCTACCCACCACTCATTTCATTCTCTCTCTCTCTCTCGTTCGTCTTTCTTTCCCCCCTCTCTCTATTTCTATCTGTCACTCATTTTTTATTATTTCTTCGTATCCACTCTTTCTATTTTTCATTCCTCTCCCTTTCTCATCTGTATCTATCACTCGTTTTCATTCTCTATCTCAATCTTTTTTCATTCTGTTACCTTTTCTTTTTCAATCTCCTGCCCATGTTATTCCTTCTTTCTCTTCACTCTTTCAATTTTTCCTTCCCCCTCTTTCAACCTCTATCTCCCACTCATTTCATCCTCTCTCTATTCTACCCTTTCCACCCATACTGATTTATTTCTTTCTCTCTTTTTTTCATTTACCGACTTTCTTCTCTTTCCAATGTTGTCCGAAACCTTATTCTCCTCAATTTCCTTTCTTCTAGTTATTGTCTTTTCTTTTTCACTCTGTTCTATCTTTTCTTTTCAATTTTTTCTTTTTTCCTCCCTCATTTTCATTCAATACTCCTTCCCATCTTTCTTCACTATCTCATTCCTTTCCCTTTTTCCTTCTTCTAATTCTGTTCATATTATCATTCTCTCTTCTCTGCTTCCTCTCGCCTGATTCAGAAAAAGATCTCTCCTTTTTTTTTCTTTTCACTATCTTTCTTTGTTTCGTTCTTTCTCTTCTTCTCCAACCCCCCCTCATTTCTCGTCCTCTCTGCTTACCTTCGTCTATTCTTTTTTTAATTTTCTATCATTTCTTCTTTTTCCTTTTTCTCTATCCTCATTTCTAATAAATTTCCAAAGCCCCAAATCTCTGTACCTCTCTCTGTCTCTATCTGTCTCTGTCTCTCTTAGCCTCTTTTGATTTCTCTCGATATTTCCTTTTCTCGATAATTATATTTCCGCCTTATTCAAATTAGAATTTTTAAGATTATTGTATTTTCCATTAAATTCAATTTAGTTCGCAAATTCCGTCTTTCTCATTTACTGTCATTCTAAAGATGGATGTTTAATTTATCTTGATTCTCTCTCTGCAAATCTTGATTATTAGATACAGAAAATGCTACCTGTGTGTTCGACTTGTTATCATATATATATATGTGTGTGTTTGACTTGTTATCATATGTATATATATATATATATATATATATATATATATATTGCTTACGTTATGTGAAATAGACTTGGAGTCGAAAAACACTCGATGTTGCATCACTCATTTTACCATCCCCGAGTGGTCACCCATCCAAATACTGACCAAGTCCGACATTTCCTAACTTCAGTGATTGATTGATTGATTGATTGCGAGAGAGAGAAAGAGAGAGAGAGAGAGAGAGAGAGGGAGAGAGGGAGAGAGAGAGTAGTGTCTATCTCTTAAGAGATACCCCAATGGAGTGACGAGGTCCCCGTTTTTGTTACAGTCATCAATTTAATGACCCTTGCAATTCTCAAGTCCAATCGAAACCTCGACTTTATATCAACAGTTTTTTTTTATGACCCCCGCCCCTTTGACAGGATATATATATCCATCGAAGGGGTAACTCCACCCAAATCACACAGCTGAGAGTGTACTCAATTGGCTGCTGTGTGCACAGTGGAATTTGTCTTGTTTTCCACGCTCTTCGCTCATACCGGGAATCGAGCCCGGGATCTACTAGGTGTGAGGCGGATATGCTAATCATTACACTGCCAGAGAGAGAGAGAGAGAGAGAGAGAGGGAAAGAAAGAGAGAAAGAGGTAGAGAGAAAGAGAGAGAGAGAAAGAGAGAGAGAGAGAGAGAAAGTAAACAAGTCCCTTAATATCTTGTATGTATGTTTTTACGTAGTATTTCATATTTATATCTTTTTTTAAGCGAATTTGTTTCAATACCCATCAAGTAATGGACGTAACTTTCGAAATATCACGGCAGATGATCATTATTTGTTCAACAAACATGAAAAACTACTTTTTTGATATCTCTTATGGCCAGAAAATGATATATAAAATTGAATCCACTTTCATTTTTCTGGATGTTTTATCGATTACTTCAAGTGCTTTTAGTTTCAAAACTGTTCCATGTACGGATATTTATTATAACAGTCAAGTTATCATGACATCACCTAATCTTTTTGACCTCACGAAATATCGTAATAAATTGACCAAACCATTCTGGTCTACATATATTAATTACGCAAAATCAGTGAAATTGCCCAATTAACATTTTTTTTTACACAAAATGAATAAATGCGTCGTTTTAATTTGATCAAAATTTCATTTAATCATATAATATATATAAAACAGCTAAATTCACAATCAAAAGTTTGTGAAATCCAACTTTTTTTTTTACAAAAATAAATAGACACTTAGTTTTGATCAGATCAAAAGTTCATCTAATCAAATCAAGGATAAAAAAAAACAACTATTTTTTTTACAATAAAAACGCATGTCATCGAAACAAGATCAAACTTCTTTTACAAATAATCAGTAAATTTCGGCAGGGAAGCAATTTCACAGATTAGGCGTAACATATAATTTTATGCAGTTTTAAAGATATTGAGATAAATACCCGAATCCGGTTTGAGGCATATTCTCCTGGAACCCCACCATATGTAATCTGCTGGTGCCACCCCTGGGGAGGAAATAAAAGAGAGAGGAAATGACAACAACTATTCAAGATTTTGCAGGTTTCCACATGTGAAGTACAGTGATATGTTACTTCTTTAGAAAATACAATAAGATAATTTTAAAGATAAGGTTTGCAATCATTGAGTACGTAATTTTAGCCAAACCCTGTCAAGTAATATAAGTCTTCATGTAACTGTTACTAATATTTTTACATGGATCAAAAGAATGAAAACTGTAGGAAATATCTGTTTTATATGTATGTGAATGTACATGAAATTGATGGAAAATTACATTTCTCTATTTTTCACTGAATGAGTGTTACTTTTTTTTGGCTTATTTCATTAATTGATTTATCATTAAAATTACTATTATCAATATCATTATTAATGCTTTATAAAAGAATATATATATATATATATATATATATATATATATATATATATATATATATATACATGTGTGTGTGTGTGTGTGTGTGTAGCCACGCATGATATGTTCCTAACGAACCATTTTTTAAAAGTTGATATTCTTGTTATTTCTTAGAACTACAATGCTCAATAATTTATTATTTTGAACACTCTCCATTACGTTTCATAGATCGCTCAAGCTTTAAAAAAATGAGCATTGTATCTCTAAACGTAACGAATGTATCAACTTCAAAAAATGTTTTGTTGAGCACTTATCATATATATATATATATATATATATATATATATATATGTATATATATATATATGTATATATATATGTATATATATATATATGTATATATATATATATATGTATATATATATATATATATATATATATATATATGTATATATATATATGTATATATATATATATATATATATATATATATATATATATATATATATATACGTGTGAGTATGTGTGTGCATGTATAAAGACAAAACTATAATTTAGTAATTTCGTTCTTCAAAATTAATTAGCTACATCATTATCATTGAATCGATGTAATTAAGTGAAATCATAGATAAAAATTCACTCTATGTTCCGACAACATTACACACATTACGGACGTAGAGGATCAAAGTTGTTCCTTTTTTTTTGTCAATATTTAGCAAAACTTTTAATGCCAAGATGACCCCTCACTATCTTTAAAAAGAAGATTTCATTGAAATTTATCGGTTATCATCCATAGAAAATAATGGATAAAATTTTGAAAATGTTTTATTGCTAAATAACAAACTTACGACAGTAACAATAGCAATGACTGCAAAAATGAGAAAAAAAAACGTAAGAAAATTTCAACAACAGTCAAGGTTAAACAATTTATGACTACAACAAGGTCGTAACCAGTGTATAAGTTTATCTAACAAACAGATGGAAAACGAATCTTTACTCTGTTACATCGCAGACTTCGCAAACATTATCTGAATTCATGTTGCGAGTTCCTTCATTAAAATACATATCGTTCTTCTGGAGAAACAGATTGAAACAAGTGTGAGTTGGGACAGACAGATCGGTGAACAAATCATCATTATCGTCATCATAATCATTATTCCATACATCTGAATCCTTACAAAGGGTGTTCGGTGGCTGGGTATTGATTGATGGTTACCCCACTCAAACTTCTAACATCTCCAAGGCTTTTTCTTTTTTCTCATCTGCGATCATTATTAGTATCATGTTCTAATTTTGAACCAGAAATTAATTCCCAAGATTTTGGGCACGCCTTAAGATAATATGACCTTTTCAATGTTTTGCATTGTAGGTCCCGTTGTATTTTGTTTTTATGTCTGCTTCTACGTGAACGTGTGCGTTCGTGTGCGTCGTTGTGTGTAGATTTTTAAAAAAAACAGATGAATACTAAGTTTACCTAAGTAACAGTCGAGATCACCAACATTGCCTGTAAAAACAGCATCCTAATTAGAATCCATCTCCCTCTACACGCACAAACACACAAGCATTCACACACACACACACACACATATATATGTATATATATATATATATATATATATAGAGAGAGAGAGAGAGAGAGAGAGAAAGAGAGATTGAGAGAGAGAGAGAGAGAAAATGGGTCAGACATCCCGTCAGAGAGAGGTACAGAGAGGGAAGAAACAAACTGAGAAAGATAGATTCATTCATACGTATGCGGATAGAGAGGCAGATAGATATCTAATTGTATGTGTATTATACATTTTACAAATATACGAATGTAATGACTCCTAATGGTCGGAAGGTTGTATTGCTTCAATCTTTTCACTACAGAGTGCTTGTCTGCCAAATCGAAATTTCGAAAATTGAACATTCGAAATACTGATTTTTTACCTGGCCTTATATATTGATTCCAGGCTCCAGATGAAAAGAGACAACCAGTTCAGCCGCCAAGCAGACCCCTTTGAGCTTAGCCAAGTCAAGCACCCTGTGGGGATTTCAGTAGTAATGATTTTCAAGACTAGCTTGTTAGCCATTGCTATACAGTAGGCTCCCTGTAGATAGATATTTAATTAGATTTTGAAATATGAGCCCTTGAAAGTTTATATATATATATATATATATATATATATATATATATATATATATATATATATATATATATTGTGTCATCCACAGACAGCTGTTTCGTTGTATTACAACTCTTCAGTGTGACTATAGACTATCCATTATCCCATCCAGTACCACGAGGCAGGATCGAAACTTTAGCTCCAGACCTGGAGGCTGGTATCCTCTCTCTACTCCACCGAACTGGACGGTCAGTGAGGTTGAATTTAAGTGATATATTTATTTATCATATATATTCCTCATCCACCAGAGTGTTCCATCCTATGTTGGAAGAGCATTGCATTAGCTTACAATAAACGAGTTACCTCACTTAGAGAGTGCCGAACCCTGAATATATATATATATATATATATATATATATATATATATATATATATATATATATATATATATATATATGCATGTGTGCATGTGAGAGTGTGAGACATGATCTGATTCAATTACCTTGAAAAACCTCAGTATCGTACCATTCATTACGCACTTTACATGAATCCGGCTCATGCCTTGTCTAAAACGTTATTTTCCATATGATATAAGTAATATTATGATCTAATTTGTACAGAGTTTTCAAATCATTGACATGTCACTAGTTTCAACGATTAGTCCGTGAATAATCAACTAGATTAATAATGATCCAAGTCGACTCTTTCTTACCTGGTGAACTAGCTCCTAATTTTCCGTTCAGAAGATTTCCATTGAGGTGATGATGTGGATTGGGTAATAATGTGGGGCCTGGGGACAAGTCATACCCGTAACTCGGTCTTCGGCCTTCTCGGCGGTTTCCGTCGATCGCTGCCTGTAATTCCTGGGGGGAGCTCAGCTTTAGCTTTTCGCATTCGTATGGATAGAGATATTTCATGTACCTGAAACACAAAATTATATACAATAATCACCAGCGGGACTTTTTTTTCTGTTTCGCTGTCCATAACAATGGACTTTTTCACTTGGAGGTAATTGTTTCGCAGATGAAAAAAATACATATATCCTACCAACCATTTAGAGCAATGGAAACTTCCACTTAAACGAGTTTAGTATTTTTTTGCCTTTTGTTTTTTCTTAAATCGCTTCAAAGAAATGAAAATAAATCCGTCAATGTTTACACACGTATTAACAGGCTGAACAATAAACGAAACGGGAAACCGGGGCTAGTTGGTACATTTTCCACTTGGATAGCTGTTTCTGCCACCTAAGGGGAAAACCTTCGAAAAATAATTCACTGACGCCATCAAGGGCTGGAAACAAAAATTAAAGCAATCCAACCTGCCCCTGTGCTCAACTAACATAATATTACTTTTGTAATTATTCCACCTTGTTTGCTCTGTCTTCCATCTAACATAAAACTGTATTTATATTTTGCAACACCTTGCCCCTTAAAAAAAACACCATTGAGTTGAAGTTGTTAAATATAGATTGAGATTGATATATTTCATTGTTAGCTAAAACTTGGCGTTTGGGGTTTGTCAATAGATCAGCAGAAAAAGATTTTTCCATATCAGCAACCATCATTGGATCCGTGGGTAATAATGCAATACGTAACAATGTTTCTATAAGAGTGTGGGAATATGAACCTTACTCAGTCCATTATATTGATTGGTAAATATAAATGATCTGTACTAATGTATAGATTTTTTTTGATAATTATGAAATCTACAGAGCCATCGAATGGTTATATTGTTTAAGGCATTCGCTCAACGACAATTTCCTAAGATTGTGCTTGGTAGATCAGATATTTCTGAAAGCAACAGTAGAGGAACTTAGATGTAATCTTGATTTATTTTATCAAAGAGAAATCTGTATGAAACATTTTTTCCTCTTCGTAACTGTTTGGCTAATTCGTCAAGGGCATAGCTAATAAGGTTATATTTCGATTTAGAATAGACAGCCGATTCTTTTAACACAGATTCAACCATCGTCCAGATGTTAAAGAAAATCGTTTCCTAGTTTTGAAAAATGGAAATGTCGTTATTGTTCCCGACTGAAAGAAAAAACAAAACAAGATAACAAACTTTTCCAAGTGAGTTTCCAGTTATAAATAAAAATGTAGAAGAGAAGTAAGTGAAGTTAGACTTTTGACCCCATTGGTTCATGTATAAAGCAAATTTTACGCTTAGGGTAGAATTGGAGAGTGGAGATGCAGTTATGACATATCAATCTTCAAGATTAAGTCACGCGAGAATTATTTCTATGAAAAAGACAGTTCGTATATCGCCTCAGGTATAAAACAAGAGAAAAACGAAATGGAGAGAAAA
>OY735216.1:56871604-56894104 GCA_963457665.1 Thysanoteuthis rhombus | reverse complement strand
GCATGTGTAGAGCCATTGTGTTTCCTGAGGGTCACAGTCGATGCCATAGTCAAACAGGAAATCTTGGAACATTCCATGTTTCCATCAACGGAAAAGCTACTTGGCGATGCAGAATTTACGTTCCACCGGGATCTGGCCCTTGTACATAACGCAAAATCAACCACTGTTTGTTGACCACATCAATGTGTTTCCTTGGCCTCGTATCACACCGGACTCGAACCTGTTTGAGAATTTATTGGGCATAATTATGAAGAAGCTTGTGTCCAAGCCATCGGATAGAGCTCGAGGCTACTATCGAGTCCATCACACCTCAAAAGTGCCATAGGCTGGTTTCCTCAATCTCACGACGTATTTAGGTGATGATTGACATCAAAAGAGGTCCAACCAATTAATGATGGGCTTTCCGAACACATCTTTCAATTTATGGCCAACATTCTCAATTATAAAGACAAAGTTTGGTTGTTTAAATATTATATTCTAATATTTCAGAAGTTTGATTTTTACTAATCATCCCCTAAAAATCTACTATAGCAAGGTTACATCAACAAAATACTAGGAATAGGCCAGTTAAAGTCCAGTGAGACAGATACAAGTGATATTTTGAAGTTCAGAATTGCCAGATATTCTACATTTCCCATAATATCTTAATTCTTTGAAACCTGTAAGCTATAATAAATTTATCAGTAGTTATGTGAATTTACGATTTTATTTAAAGATCGATTTTTGTTTCAACCATTTAATTTTCTCTGACTCTCATACAGAGGGATAGAATTTAACAAATCAATGTTGATATCTTAAAACAGTCAGTGATATTTTGAAAATAAAGGTATGTATATGCCACGCATAATGGTTGAAATTGGCTAATTGGCGAAAGTCTAACTTTTGGGGCAAAAATAAATAAATACGTAGATCTAATTTGATCAAAAGTTTAATTAATCGAAACAAGGACATAAAACCACTATTTTTCCCGATGAAAAGTTTATGTAATCAAAGTAGAATGTTTTTTTTTTTTTTACTGAACCCCTTTGCAAAATTTAGAAAATTCCGCCAATTAGGTAATCTCACCGATTCTGTGTAGCGTTTATATTTTCCAACTATTTTACAAATTCACGAAACCGTCGTTTGCGAGTATTTCTTTTTCTTTTAGAATGGCAATAAAAAGTTACGACTACGATTATTTTCTTTTAATTACGGTAAGGATAACAAAAATTTAAAGAAACATTGTTGGCCAAAAAATTATTAACATACTTCAGCATCACTGACAGCTTCTAAAGTGAAGAATTAATAACAAGCATATAAACAGGGTTTGGAAGGAAAAGGGTATATAGAAACATGAAGAGAGCAATCTTATTAAGGAGTCCATCATTATAACGCAGTTGCTGAGGTTCGAGAAAGCCGAAGAAAGCCAACTGTGCTACAATTGAACATAGTCAGAAATTTAGCCGTTTCCGAGCAGGATTTAGCTATTTTGGAGCTATGTTTACCTATTTTTGAGCTAGATTGATATATTGGTGTCCGCCCGCGTTATAACGCGAACTGCGCTATTACGAGCTACGAGGGAGGCTGTTGTCGGAAGCTTTATTAAATAGCACCGATTCATTTTAATTGCTGAACAGGCTAATTTTAGTAGTCTCTCGTTTAATTAAAATTTCTGATTCTTTAAACCGACTGCCTCACTAGAGATGGCGTCAAGAGAACCAGGTTAACTTCTTTTTTTTTTCTATTTTATTTAAAATGCCACCGCATGTTCAAGTGTGCCTCCACCAAAGTTTGTTTCGGCAAGATGTGCGCAAGTCAATTAATATTCCCGCTCTAGTTTGCAATTGTAGGAGTTCTAGCTAACTGGTTTAAGCAGCAGAGTCATTAAGAAGAAATTTCACGGGTGTTGACAACTAACATTATCCATTATCTCATACCCTGCTCTCCTCTTCCTCTTTGCCGTCAATTTCTCATTCTCTTCTTCATCCCTTTGAATCTTCGTGGCTCGTCCATATTTTTATCTAGATTTTATACATAGATAAATTAGTTTCACAAGCATAATTTTATTTTCTCCCATCTCTCTTCCTGCCCTTTTATCAAGGTGTAGATTGCAGCAAGGGAGATCATTCAACAAAAGGAATGAAATAATTCGAGGGAGAAAGGGAATAAGAAAGATAAATGAGAACAAGTCTGTTTGCTGCACGGTCAAGCTCTACACCCACCGACGATGATTACAGCAATTTTTGTATTGTAGATATGATAGATAAAAATCATAAAGATATATTCTTTGATATAGATTTATCTATTCATTATAATTTTTTAAAAAAACCTTTGCATATCTGTAAGATACATTCTGTAGATACCAAAGATTTGTCAGTTTAACTCAATGAGTAAAAGAGCTGCCTGTTGCTCATGATTTCAAATCACCACCGAGGAACGACAGCTCCTAAAATTAGTGAGGATTGTTCTTGTTCCGACTGGAAAACAAAGTCAATTCCAGGTTTTTTTTTTTATTGGAGTTTGTCAATTAAAGAAAGTGGGAAAGAAAAAAATGAGATAGAAAGAAAAAAACAAAATGGAAAGAAAACATTCAAGAAAAAGAAGAGACTTTGTTGAAAAACTGCATCGTTGTTTATACAATTTTGGACAGCCTTTCTTCACTTTTGCTTCTGTGATAAAACTATGTGTTTCCAATTGAGTTTTTAAAACAAATCCCCGTTAAAACGATCGAAACGAAAATAATTACTGCATTAAAAAATAAAACGAAATGCAATATCATTCTTTGTCAAATAAAAAGGCTATAAATAAATATACGGCGAGTATGCATTACTTATAAACACTGTATAGTCTGCTTTTTCTCTTTCTTCCTTTAAGTTTTGTCTTTCTTTCTCTCTTTATATCTAAGTATTCTCTATTTTTTGTCTCGAAAAAATGATCAAAAGAAAGTGGTATGACGTAGTGAGTTGTAAAAAAAGAAAGGAAAAATCCCCTTTCTTTACAAACTCTCTATATCGTATCTCTCTTTCTTAGACAACGCTATGAACCGATTTAAAAAAAAAAAATGAATGCCGCGTCTCTTTCTTTAACCACTCTTTTTTCGTGTCACTTTATTCCTCACAAACGCTGTTAACCGATTTCCATCTTCTAAGAACTGTTTACTTTCGTCACGGTTGAAAATGATTATTAAAAAAAAATGAAAAAATCATGAGAAATCTTTTCTTTTTTTTTTTTTTTCATCAATAATATCTGTCATTTAGTGTTTCTCACCCAATAATACCAAAAGAGCAATGGAATAAAAGACGCCGAAAATTATCATCCTGGATTATGGGTTAAAAAAATGAAGAAACGATTTGATGATGAAAGTACTTGTAAGAATTGTACGAACAATTACTTTCTGTATTCTCATTGAATTTTTCAAGTTTTTACCTTTATCTAGATTAAAAGCCGTTAACCAAAACTATCACTGAAATTGTCAAAATAAGTTTCCTCAGTTTTTTAATTGGTCCAGCTGGTTGGTTGACTTGCTGGTTATGTATGCAAAGAAAAAAATATTCCTTATTATGTCTAGGAATTATTTTTAAATTCTCCACCTAAATAAGTTTTAAGTGGGGGTGGGTTCGATTTACTATGTAGGTTTATGCTAAATTGATCCCTCCAAAGTATGTGAAAAAAAAACATTTACTCCTTATTACATCTGGGAATACTTTTTTAATTCCCCACTTAAGTAGGTTTCTAGTGAGGATTCAATATACAATGAAGGTTTGCCATGTGGCTTCTGTGACGGAATGGTAACGCAACCAGTCGTAATTTTGGCTTCTTCCTGGATGTGAGTTCGATTTTCATCAGAAGCTTGTTCTTTATTTCAAATCACGCGGTCTACTCGTAGCCGTACGATGACGACTAGAGATATTAGTTGTACTAAAGACCACAGAAAATTAAGATGAACGTAAAAACTAATCCAATTTAATCGGAATATCGTGTGAATATTCTTCATACAATAAAATTGATTACTTACTGTGTTCGCAATGTGAAGGCTGCGCTGGTAATTGATGAAGGCAAATTAAGACCTTTCGTTATTTCTCGCCATAATTTTTTGTTTATAACTTCTACAAGTCCACCTTTTGAGACGACAAGCCGAAATAATTCGTAGAGGTCCAGAGTTTGCTTGGCCATAATTGGGATGCGATTCACTGGTGTGCCTAGAAATACAAATAAAACAAATTTCTCAAAAAAAGATTCAGAATATGATTGTCTACAAGCACGGATATACCCGTTCATCGATACATATCAAATAGTGGTTTTCAAAAATCATTGTATAACAGCACACAAGTAATTACATTTGACTTACGCGGCACACCAATCGTACAAAGTATAATGAAATAGACGAAAACATTTCAGTTGTTAGATGAACAAAACTTTGATATTAGTATACTAATATACCCGCTCATAAACCCTTTTTCTTTCCATCCGTCGCCAAAAGATCTGACAAAATCTAGTAATAAAACCATCAGATGGGCAACTCCGCGGTATAAGCAGGACAGACATAATATCCGTACAGGAAATGGTACGATATACGTGACCAGGTGATCCCTTGTCGACTGAGCCAGACTGACAATATGTCTGGTCAGTAGAATTTTAGTTCATGGAGTGATATAAAAAGTAGCATGCCATATTTAGACATCTTATTAATTATTTCGAGTGTTTCACTCAAATCCCTTTCATCAGGTTGGTCTTATACAGTCTAACTTCTAAAATCTCTCTTGTTCTTCTTAAAAGGCTTTTCTGTTGTGTTTCTGTTGTTGGTTTCTGAGTCTTCGCAGTTGCAATTTGGTCTTAGTTACCATGAGAAGGGAAAATGATATAATCAAAATACATCAAACTGATCTCGCAAGCTATTCCCGGCGAATTTCAGTCTTACGCCTCAATTTCAACTTTGTATCAGATCATTCATCGTTCTGTGATTGCAAAAACTGAACACATTAATGTGGCAAGATATTTATGGTTGAAAATCAGTGAACCATGTCGGTAGAGAAAATGATACGTGCTTGCATGTTTGTGTTTAATATGCATACATACAAATGTACCTACATTGCACATCTGCATTTCAGTACTTCAATATGTGTTATTATATATTTTGAACTGAAAATATATATATATATATATATATATATATATATATATATATATATATATATATATATATAATGAATTTATGTGTTATTTTATAAGGATGCTTTCACATATGATTCTGACAGCATGAAGGAATATTTGGAATAAAGACAAATGTCAGTGTTTATGCATTTTGTATGTTTCCCGAATAGGCTCACATAGGCTTTATATGTAGACTTATGGGGTCTGTTGTGCTGTTTCTAAGTGCTGATGGTTTGTGTTTGCATAAGTAAAAATGTTGGAATAGAAGATAAAACAAAAAGGAACAAACCGGAGAAAAAAAAGTTTTAAAAAAAAAACGGTAATACGTCTACTACGTTCTTATAATGCAAGAGATAGAAGAGGAGAAAAAAAAGCACAAACTGAGAAGAGGGAGGAGAAAGTAGAGAAAGACAGAGAGAAAGGGCGGATGGAAAAGAAAGATTGCAAGGAAGAATGTGGATAAAGAGAAACATAGATCTTTTTACTCATGTTTTCGTCTTTGTAGATGAGACTCATGGAATATTAACTTTCTCACAAATTGTTTCGCTTTTTTGCAACGAGCATAACTAACATTCTTTAACTTTAAGAAATTGTTAATCTCAAGAAATCGTCACATTTATCACACGTACATGTTCATATATATACATATATGGTGAATGTAATTTGGCCTAGACAACGTGAATAGAATAAACAATCAAATAAAATGGGGCCGCTGCATTTATCGTGTAATAACGGGAGACCATTTCAAATAAGAGTGTCAATAAAATATAACGCAATTTATTATCATTCTGTCGGATCATATATCCAATTCTTGATAACAGAATTTGTCGCGTTTAAAGAAACAAATAGTGCAGATGTAGATCGTGAATGAGCAAAATGAGAATTAGGAGTTGAAACAGTTTTTCTAGCCTTTGCATTATCGATAGCTGTTTAGCTCAATGGTAAGAGCAATGTTACTCTGAAGTGGCTACCCTATCGGTACCAGGTTTGATTCATGAAGCAGCCCCATTTTTCTTTGATTGTTCGTTTTATATATATATATATATATATATATATATATATATACTACATGGGAATCCCAGCGTTGCCCGTGAAAAAAATAATTGAGCATTTGACTATACAGAAATAAAATACTTTCTTTAATTTCTTCTCACACAACACGACCCAGTGGGTGGTGCTTGCAGGTTGTCAGATCGAATCCTGGCATAGGTGACGGATATCCTTGGGCATACTTGTGCAGCCCTGCACGCAGCGTCGGACAGGTCAATGTAGTTCGTGCAGATTTTAGTCCCGCCATTATTGAAACGTTTGAGAGATGTAATTAAGGTTTAAGATTCATATAATATGAACATAATGAATAAATTTCTTTTCGCCGTAAACGATGTTTGAACAAAAAGAAAAAAACACGAAAAAAACCGTCTAGTTTAGCATTATAGCTACAATATCTTTTCTTTCGGATGTGTTGTTGACTGAAGTTGAGGGTGAAAAGGAAAAAAAATGTTGATAACAAATGTAAACTTTAACATTAAAAACGGGAAGGCTTGTAAAAGAGTGATGTAAATTGAACTGAATGTTAATTGAAACCTATTTAGACGAACGCCTTGATTTTTAATGGATAAATCGGGTGGGGTGGGGGAATCAACCGGAACAAGTCAAAAAAAAAAAAAAGAAAAAAAAAGGCTAATCCAAACAGTCTCATGACCGTCAGCCAGATCCATTCTTTCCTTTTTGGCCTTTCTCTTATTAAAATATCTTTTTGCCCACTCCCTCGTGACCGTCAGGCAGACTTTTCAAATCAACATATTTGGATCATTTGTACAAACAGACATTGTTACAAACAACCAAATTTATGCACACACGCAAACACATGCAGATGTGTGTGTGTGTATATATATATATATAGTTACAGGAACTCGAAATAGCTTCAAAGGAAGAAAAAGATTGACAGAAAACGAAGTTCTTTATTTCTTGGTAGATTGATTTCGTGAGATGTGCAAGATGGGCGGCGAGACATGTTGGGTAACTTGATGAACAGATTGATCAATCCATTCAAACTTTCGGTAGTACCTCGTATATATATATGTAAAGACGTGTGTGTGTGTGTGTCTGTCTGATATGACAACGTGTAAAGAAGAAAAGAAAAATTGAGAAATTGGATATCTAAAAAAATTACAGGCCTGATGCATTTCGTTGGTTCCGCCAGCTTTATGAAAGGCCGAAAGAGACGAAGGAAACTGTTGCAACAAATGTGTAGCTGTTTACACGTCTGAGTGGAGTCATTTTATTCCGTCACGAAAAAATCTTTGAGATGTAACACTTGTTTTCCACTATTCTTTCTCACTTTCAACGTGGTCAAATTGCCACACACACACACACACACACACACACGATATCTCTCTCCATGTAAATAGCCCCACTATTGAGTTTTGTATATTTCATTTAGAATATACGTATTTCTATATCACCGTAGAAAAGTAAAGTTCACACGCACACACATACACGTACCCGCACACACGCACACTTATACAAACATGCATCTGTATCTGTGATGTATATAGACACATTATATATATATATATATATATATATATATATATATATATATATATATATATATTCGTAACTGGGTGAAATCTGGCAATTATTAATGAAAGGTTCTTAAATGTGTCAAATTTCACGGAAAAATATTTTTATGAACCTTCTCTTCTTTTTGAACTTCGTCTCACTGACATTCCTGTTCATACATAATGAGAGACATACGAAAAAAGAAGGAACATTTCTCTCGTGTTTGAAAATGGTAAGATGGTATTTGAGATGAGGTTCTGCCGAAGCGGATGGAAGTAATGTCCCTTCAAATGGATTATTCAGGGAAATTATTGACATATAGAAGCGAGGAAACGTTCCTTTCACTGGAAATGATAATAATATATTGCCTCAATGTCCGTTTGTTCATCTCCCCCAGTCGTCACGGCTGGGTTAGGATCCAGCCTTTTTTTTTTTTTTTTTTTTTTTTTTTCTCCAGCGTCCGTAGGGGGATAGCGATCCATTCTTTGTATAGAGATAGACGTTAAACCAGTAGGTAACATGGATATCATCATCATCATCAGCAGCAGCGGCCTTTTAGCGTCCGTCGTTGGACTTGCCCGAAATTCGCCAAATATCTCTATTGTGGGCGTTGCGGAACCAGCACTTCCTGAACTTGTTGTGTTCTTCATACCAGCTTATTTTTCACCGATCACAGTTTCACATGATCTCTGGGAATCAGCTTTGTAAGTCTTGATGTCCAGAGATTATCTGACATTCTTGCAATACGACCAGCTCATTGCCATTTGAGCTTTTTAATGGCTTCTATGATACCTCCGACTATGTTTTTTTTTCTCTCTTATATGCTTTGCTGTCTTATGATCTCTCCCTGTGGGATTGAACATGATTCTCTCCAATGCACGGTGCATCAGCTTCTCAGCTTGAGGGTCAATCTTTTGGTTAGTTTCCTCGTTCCAGCTCCATACATAAATATAGATACAGCCAGATTGTTTGGGATACACCAGTTCTAGCTGTAAGCAGCTGGAGATTATGTATAGAACCTCTGGTGGCAATCCAGTCTAAAGATCTCTACACCGCCCAATAATACAACTGTCACCAAAACAATTAGGGTAAGTTTCTTAAGTTTTTAAGTGGGTCTAGCTGGAATGTATGTATATATGTACTGCACGAAAAAAGTTACATCAATGGAGATTTAAACTTTCATGCTTTAATATGTGTAGAAAAAATGTTTCGAAAATCCCTGCCAAAGTTTTCATTGTGTACGGTTCCAATTTGCAATGTAAGTTAATGCTAAATTAGTCACGTAGTTTGTGTTCGACAGCGTTCAAACTTTTTTTACCATTGAAAATTCGGGCTTTTTAGTGATCACAGCTCGACAAGAGTTGAGAGAAGTAACTTATTCATTAATCACTATTTTTAACTGGTCATCCAACATGGTATGTTACTCAAAGTGATGGTTTCTATAGTGAGACTAACCAGACCTGCTTTGATAGGAAGAACTTCATTAACAATATACTGATTGCTTATTGGACATCTTTCGACTTTTTAGAAATCCTTTTGAAACAGGCTCTCTCCGATACTTCATATATCTATCATTTAATGAAGGAACACAAAACAAATACATTTATAGATAATATATATATATATATATATATATATATATAGATGGATAGATAGATAGAGAGAGAGAGAGAGAGAGAATGAGTAAAGATTTCTTTCAATGGTTCATTACAGATTGTACGTTCTGTTTCACTTTAAAAAAAAACTCGTTCATTTGAAAATCTTTTTTTTATGTGAAATAGAATGTACATTCTGTAATGAACCATTGAAAGACTCTCACTCATTTTACTTATATACGTGCATATACAGTGCGAATGTCTGCAACTTCAAGCACAGGCCTTAAACATTCCAACAGAAGCAGGTGTTCGCTGTCTATAGACAACTACCACTCCGTTAAAGTTACCCAGTATTATAGCAACCTGGGCGTATTTGAGCCTAGATCTGGATCACAACCCCACGTCTACTTATGAGGTTTTAACGTAGTATAAGCCCAGACTTCCTCTGCCTATCCAAATGTTGAAAGCCAATGATAAACCCCTCCCCTTCTCAGGAGGTAATGAAGTCTTTGCAAATTCTAATAGACACGTTTCCCTCAATGTAACCTGAACACTCCTTAGACACACACACTTTTACACATATATACACACATAAATAAAAAATATACATATTCAATTTCTGTACTTATGAAGGTACAACTATATAAACATATATATGTGTGTGTGTGTGTTTGTTCTGTTAGTGTCAGAAATATTAGTACATGATACATACACACATATCGTCACCTAAGTGCATATTTGATATCAACATTTCTTGAGAACTTATATAAAGGTGTTGTCCATTCGAAGTCATCAGAATTAAGTACACAAGAAAAACAAATATGTTGACAACTAGCATCAATGTATAAATATGTGAATAAATGATCATCATCATCATCAGTCTTTTAACGTCCGTTGTTGGACATGAACCTTCCCCGGGATCCACCACATTTCTCTATCATGGGTGACGCGGAACCGGTATTTTCTAAATTTGTCTTGTTCTTCTCTCCATCTTGTATTCTGTCGGCTTCAGTTTCACATGCGATCTCTGGGGATCCATGTTGTGAGTCGTGATGTCCATCTTGCAACATGACCTGCCCATTGCCATTTAAGTTTTCTGATAGATTCTATGATGTCACGGACTCCTGTTTTCTTCCTGATATACTGTGCTGTCTTGTGATCTCTTCATGTAAGGTTGAGCATGATTATCTCATGCACACATTGCATGCTTCTCAGTTTGCAGGTCTGTCTCTTGGTTTGGTTCCATGTTTCAGCTCCATAAGTGACTATCGGATGGATGCATTGGTTGTATACTCATCTTTTATAGGGTTATTGGGATGTCTTGTTTTTGAAGGCTGAGCTTGCTCTGACAAAGACTTGCCATCCTAGGTTGATGATACTTAGTGTTGAATATCTGGTGGATTGCTTTACTTAGAAATAACGCTTCATATCGGGATATATATATATCGGATGGCAGAACTCTATTGTTAACTCAGGCATCTGCCCAGTGAAGGGAACTTCTGTCAAACATCCAACCTAGGGCCCTGATTCTATTTGCCCCATCTTGGTGGATCAGAGGATGTAAACCCTTGGTTTGAAGGGTGGGTGGGATAGGCAAGTCGCAATCCACCTTAAAAACTCTGTCGACAGGTTATTTTGTCTATGGTCCTACTGCTATAGGCAACTTTTTTTCGAAGAAATCTTCGTTTGCGAAGCCAAGCGATCATATATATATATATATATATATATATATATATATATATATATATATATATATATATAGTTATGGGATAACGCGTTGAAATAACATTTATCGGTCTTCTATTCTTCCAAGAAATTTTTGTTCGCAGGACCAAGCCATCAAAAACATTTCACCGTTTGCAGCGTCATGGGCACGAAATGCTGACATCACCTGGTATATACCCATGTAAATAATATATATATATATATATATATATATATATATATATATATATATATATATATATATATATATATACTCATAGGATAACACTGATCAGATTATAGATAAATTGCATGGCACGTAATCCTGGATATTTTGGGGCTATGTAAAATTTGACTGATAAAATATCCTTTAAAGCGGCAAGAAAAAAATAGTTTACAAATATATGCATGTGTATGTTTATATGTTTGTTTGTGTATTTGAGTGTTTTTTATGTGTGTGCGTGTGCACACCGTGTTGATGCTGTTAAACAAAGCTGAATTGAACTCTGCTGGAAATAGATAGGCAAACGAAATTGGTGATTTTGAAGAAGTCAAAGAGAAACAATAATATAAAAATGGCAGCAATAACTAACAGTTTGAAAAATGTGGACTGGGTGGAAAGAAGTCTCGTTGTGTATTCAGTGGTTGGTGGAATCGTGGGTAGCTAAAATAACCCTGGGGCCATACGTCGTAATAAACGAAGGAGGAATATAAATTAAATTGTAAATTATTGTCCGGGACTGGTGTGAAAATTAATGATTGGCTTTCTCTACAGGTGCTCACGTAAATACAGCCGTCTGCAATCATTAAATGTACACCATTACTTTGCACTCCCAAGGAACACACTAACGAATGTGAACAAAGAATAATCATCTCTATATACACGATTTTAAGTATAAGTATACCTGTGCATACGTGTGGGTGTTTGCATAGTAGCTATTACTTACCCTCAGATCCCAAACACGCTTGCCAGATGCCTTATGCCGCACAACACCAGATTTGTCCGCTTTTGGGACCAAATTAAGTCGCCTCAGTACCAAAATAATCAAATAACTTGAAAGCCATCATCAGACCAAATTTATATAGTCTTGGGGTTAAACTAAGTCACTTCAGTACCAAAATAATCAAATAACTTGAAATCCATCACCAGATCAAATTTATTTGGTCTTGGGATTATACTAAGTAACTTCAGTACCAAAATATTCAAATAGCTTAAAGCCCATTATCAGACCTTTTTTTAAAACGTCCATTATTCATTTATATCTAGTCATATCATATCAGTCGTGAGTGGGGGGTCGTTATGTTTAATAAATTTTCTTTTTTATCCCAGTACCAAATCTTTATTTTCAGAACCATTTAGTCTTGGTACCAAATTTGCTTAATTTTGGTCGTGTAAAGTACCAAATGGCAACCCTAATTCCAAGCTATATATATATATGATTTACGCAAGATTTTATGGGTGTAAATCTATAGAAATCTTGTAAAAATGATGCCCAGATTCTCGGTGATGAATGTAAATATATTAAATTAATCAGATCGATAATTCAACCGAATATGAATAGAATAATGAATTTTCATTTGCCCCCTTATAAAAGGCAATGGAAGTGATCACATGTCTGCATACAAAAATGCACCTACAAGCAAATATACAAAGTAACAAGTAGACACTTACATGACAAATACCACATATGTATGTCTGCATTTATACCAATTTGTAAATTCCGATTTTTAGAATCTTTATGAATAACTCACCAAAAACTAAGGATATCTATAAATGCTGATAATTTCTTTCCAAATACCACTGTGTGTCTGTGCAACTCAAGAAGATAATACGATTTCGTATATTTCAATAAAATCGGCTAAAAAAAAAAAACAAAAACAAAAAATTATTTGCTTGTTTGATCGATTCATGTATTTTGTGGAAAAACAAACAAGTTTATCCCGACTTACAAACTTTTTTTTTCAGGGAACTGTATTTCTAGAAATGTATCTTTTTTTTATTTTATCATTGGGGGGGGGGGCTTGGTTGTATTTCAACTGTTTCATCTCGAATTTTCTTGCTGTAGTAAAAGCAGCTTGAGAAACTTGTTCGTATTCGAATCTTGCTAAGATTGTGGTTCTAAATCTTATTCATTCTCACTGAATGAAGTAGAATTTTTTAAAATTTAATTCTAGAGAATCAATAGTGGATTTGCAGGTAGTATTTTTATTCATTCTATAGAATCAATAGTGGATCTGGGGTTAGTAAGTTAAAGCATGTTTGGCAGATGGTAGGAGGCACGTTCAAGGTACGCTAGTAGGTTGAGAGCAACCAACATGTACGTTGGTAAGTCAATAAGTGCGTAGGTTGATGATATTTTGTGTAACATGTTTACTTTTAACATACTCATCTCTTTTTTCAATAAAATCTCTCAATGTTTCTCCATTAATCACATTGACCAAATTTCACACAGTGAAAATATCCAATCCAAATTCAACTTTTTAATTCAGTCTTAAACAAGTCAGACGGGGGGGGGGCATATTGAGCCCTCTTCGTATAGAGATGTATTTCTGTAATGTGCCTCTTTGTGTTTAGAATTGTTTGTGTGTATAGATATACCTACATGCATATATAGATATATAAAGAATGCAATGAGCATTGTTTTGAATATACAAACATGCATAAACACTGGTGTACGGGAGGGAAATCTTCTTACAAACCTTCGACTTTGATTGCAAAATAAGTTTCCTACAAAATCCAAAGTACGTAGAAGGAAATACGTTTACTAACTCACAAACATTTGTGCATTTATAAACAAGGACACACACACGTGCACACGCATATATATATATATATATATATATATATATATATATATATATATATATATATATATATATATATATATATATATATATATATATATATATATATCACGTGTTAACAAATAGCTCGATTGGGTTTTGTGCAAAAATTTTATTTTTTAATTTATATGTTTGGTCAACAGGAGGAAAAAAATCAATCCAATCGTACACATTCGCAGTTTTTAACCTTCCTTCTGAAACTTATTCTTATTTTGTTTAGTTCTCGTTGGCATTATTTACGTGACATTCAAACTACAAGTCAAATCTTTTTTTTTTACGTTGTCAAGTCTGTTGCCTGCCCTTGATATAGCAATTGAGACTGCAGTTCTAGACCATTGTTGCTTTTCTTTTTTCCTCTCTTTTATTCAATGGGGTTTAAGTTTACTTTTTGATGAATGGCTTTGCTGTTGCCGAGAGGAAGAACAAAATAGACATTCCGGTGGTTGGAGGAGAGAGAGAAAAAAAAGGTGTAATTCTTTTGCTTGGAATTTTGAATTTCTCTATTTCTTTTTATTAATTGAAGTTTTCATGATGTTTGCAAAAACGGGAATACAATCTTATATTGTTTCATATTAAATTATTGGTGAGGATATTCTATCGATGTTGGCTCTTAGATGTTGGAGAAAAAAAAAACTAATCTTTGGTAAGTTTCTTAAGTATGAAAGGATAATTATATCCAGTTTTTAAGACAAAATATACTTTCATTTCTATCAGACCAACATTTAAACACACACACACACACACACACGTAGATGAAGAGAGAGAGAGAGAGAGAGAGAGAGAGAGAGAGAGAGAAAGAGATTTGTACAGATAGATAGACAGACAGAGACAGAAACAGAGACAGTCAATCAGAGAGAGAGAGAGAGAGAGATTTGTACAGATAGATAGACAGACAGAGACAGAAACAGAGACAGTCAATCAGAGAGAGAGAGAGGGGGGAGAGAGAGAGAGATGGGGGAGGTGCAAGGAACCTCGACATCAGTGATTAACTGATTGTTCTACACATTCGACTATCGTCCAAGATAAAGAAATACTGACTGAGCCCCTATCGTGGTTAACTATGGCGGTAAAAAGCTTTTTGCTTCTAATGTTCGGGAAAATATAGAAGTGATTGAAAAGTGGTTATACATAGAATATCTACGGAACACACACGCGCACACACTCACAAACCCGTACACAGTACACATACATGCATACATATGGAGATAGATAGATAGATAGATAGATAGATAGATAGATAGATAGATAGATAGATAGATAGATAGATAGATAGATAGTCTTCAATCGGCATTTTCCACTGTTTAAAAAACAACACCAAACTGGATGAAGGACCAAAGGCAAAAAAAGTTGTAACAAAATATTAGATTGGCAGTGATCGCAATGAACTTTGCAGTTTCGTCTCAGTGAGCAAGTTTCTAATTTTTAATAAATGTGCTTATGTGTGTGTTTTGAATATATGCATTTGTAATTTGAGCTTATAGACATAGGTCATCAACAATCTTTTGTCGGTTAACTGCTGGGAGATGTTTTTCTTTCATTTCCAGAGAATATGCATCCAACTGGTTCAGGAAACAGAATATTGTGGTTTATTTTAAAAGTTAGATTGCTCATAATATATATATATATATATATATATATATATATATATATATATATATATATATATATATATATATATATATATATATATATATATATGGTACAGATCAGGTTATCTATATTGCATAATATAAAGCAATCTCTGATGTGTGATGGATTTATTTCATAGAGTGCTTGATACATTCAACTTTTTACTTCAAAAGTCAAGTTGTTTTAGAGTAGAGCTGGAAATATAATAGGAAGTGGATTCATTACACAAACAAGTTTATGTTTCTGCTCTCTCTGGGCCTCATCGTATATATATATATATATATATATATATATATATATATATATATATATATATATATATATATATATATATATATATATATATATATAAGCCTGGATAGTCACAATAGAAAAGGTCGTGTAACCAACGCCTTTTGGAAATATGCCGTGTTGGGGTAATCAATAGAAACTTGGAAGGAAAAAGGAGTGATCAGTGAATACATTGCTTCTCAAGCATTCTAATGGCCAATCTGAATTTTCAAAAAGCAAGTGTACACGAAGTAAGGGGTCAATTTTCCATAAAGTCACACGGTAAATTGAACCCCGCCATTGAAACATGTTTAGAGGGTGTTAAAAAACAAGAAAACAATTTCTGTAGGTATAATAAAGAGTAAATGCTTGAATATTCATCCCTCAAGTTTCATTGGAGCGGTCTGTATACATAGTAAATATATAGACAGTCAGCCAGCCAAACCATCATGAAAATTGAAGAAATCTATGTTAACAGTTTTGGTGACAATTTTTAGTGACAGTTTCTAATTTTATATATATGTATATATATATATATATATATATATATATATATATATATATATATATTCAGAATATGTATGTGCAATTTCTGCATAAGCAGGTGTATCTTTCTTCTTATATAAGTTTTTTTTTACAGGTGAATATATTGTATTCCTTTCAGATGGAGTGTTTGTTCCTTTATACGTGTACATACATTGAAAACATGGGAGTTTTCTTGTGCACAAATCTACGAATTTTTTTTTGTTCTTATCAGATATGTGTCATTATTATCTTTGTGTTGTATTTTATTAGTAGCTCGTCCTTCAGTGTTGATACGAAAGCATATTAACGTTGATTTGAATGAGCACGTGTGCGTATGTGGCGTTACACACACACGCACACACATATACACACACATACACGCACGTACGTACGTACGTACGTAAAGAAGACGGGAAGCATGAATTTGATACAGTAGATAATAAGTCTGTCTTTAGGCTGAAAGAAAGATATGTTGGTGTGTTCTTTTGTCTTTTGGGAATGCGAAGAAAAGAAAAGGGAATTTGATTTCCCTGATGGGTCGTCTTGTTGATATTTGAGTGAATTGATTAAAAAAAAATAAGAGTAAAAATATTCATATATATATATATATATATATATATATATATATATATATATATATATATATATATATATACATATATATATGCATATATGCGTGTGTATGGATGTATGCAAGTATATACTAATATACATGTATAGTATCAGCAAATATAAGCAAACACACCCCTATATATACACATGTATTTATATATTTATATATATATATATATATATATATATATATATATATATATATATATATGTATATGCATATATATGTATGCATATACATATATATAAATATATATATATATATAAATATGAATATAACAATGCATAACATTTATCAATACACGCACATTATATATATATATATATATATATATATATATATATATATATATATATATATATATATATATATATATATATATATATATATATATATATATATATATATGAAAATGAATGAATGAATGAATGACTTGGCTCCGCGAACAAAGATTTTTTCCACTGCAGTATGACCATACATGACAGTGCCTGCGTGAGGGAGATTTAAGGTAAAGTAACACTTGCCTTGGGCCGACCCTGTCCTTTAACCATTGCATTCTACACCGAGGAGGCCCGAATTGGAGTAAGGCCCTTAGGGTTGTACGTTTGGTAGGAATGTCTTCGGCAGATGTCTCCACTAGCTGTAGGGCTCAGCCGCTCTTGAGCGAGAATAATCCGACAGTAAGGCTGACCTGCAGTTCAACCACGGGACGCGGATATCATGTAGTGGGTAGATGCAATAAACCTTCATATCTATCTTTCTCAATTGTTACATAAAGTATAAACAGGAACGTTTCCGAAGAGATGGTCTATATTCATAGAATTATTTGCATTTTAGTCAATCACGTGAAAAGAATCCCGGATATATTTGAAAAAATTAATGGTGACTTCATTCCAGCGGAAGAGTCCATTGCTTTCAAACGGTTGGTAGGGGGGTAATTTTTATCAGCAACATTTTTTACCACTGAGAGGACAGAAAAACGATCACACTGTTCATTACAAAAGTGAATCAAGTCAGGATGAGATGGTATCAGGCCATCTATA
Organism: Thysanoteuthis rhombus; assembly: GCA_963457665.1. NCBI lineage: Eukaryota > Metazoa > Mollusca > Cephalopoda > Oegopsida > Thysanoteuthidae > Thysanoteuthis > Thysanoteuthis major. The sequence goes on along the minus strand of OY735216.1, from coordinate 56,876,186 downwards.
CTGGGAGATCTAACGAGCCGCAAAACTGATCATTGCTAAACAACGTGCATCCTGATCCATCTATTCTTCATGTCATATATCAACATAGCAGCTGGGTATCACAACATCAATAGAGGTAGATCCAATGAGGATCGAACCAACTAAAAAAAGGGCTGCAAAATTACTTTGCTTATCATTGCTACACAACTTGCATTCTGATCTGATATTATTTATTCGTTTTGAAAGAAATGTTTCTTAACATTGTAGTTGGGTACCAGGCCAATATGACGTGCGTCCTGATTCACCTTTATGCGTTCTACTCGTTAATTGCGTAAAAAATATATCATCAATATATATTTGGATTTCTATGAGATTTTTTTTCAGAAAAAAATACTGAATTTGTTTTCCTTGAAAGGTCCATAGTTTCAAATTGTGATTAAAAGGTATTCCTCTCAGTGAAATTCTTGCTCTTAGGTGGAGGAGTCCAGTGTTACAACGAATAGAAATATGCTGATATATATATATATATATATATATATATATATATATATATATATATATATATATATATATATACATATATATATATATATATATATATATATATATATATACATATATATATATATATATATATATATACTCATACACAAACATACCCATTTGCATACAGCATTGATACGGTATTTATTATCAAGCACTACACAGATTTGAAGTGAACTCATTTCTGGACGGCAGCATATTCAGAATACTTGATGATATACGTTTTGATTGTGGAATGTACCACTATAAATGATAAAATCCTGCAGTGTTTGGTTCAGAAAGAAAATTAACATATAAAAAAAAAAGTGGTTGGGATCTACCCATCTATGGGTGATACTGTGCAGCCCCCACCCATAATATATATATATATATATATATATATATATATATATATATATATATGTGTGTATCTTTTGTGATAATGTTTTAAAACTTAAAATAGAGCGTATATAAATATATACATTTATATGTGTTTATATATATATTGATTGAAATCTTTTCATATATTTAGTGTTCAAAGCTGTAAACTATATATATATATATATATATATATATATATATATATATATATATATATATATAATCAGTGGTTGATCCAGTGTATCTGCTATGCTTGTGTTTTGGGGATAAATGCGGGTATAAATACTTATGTTTCTATATTTACGATAGGAATTAAAGAAGAACCAAAATGAGAGATAAAAAAAAAATCTAGAAAAGTACGAAGGATTGACGATAAAGAGAAAGTATCCGTGGGACAGATTATGAGAAAGAAGAATACAGAGGCGACAAAAATGATTTTTCCATGAAGCATTCGAATAGCATTTAATATTTTCCCATATCGAATCTATCAAAAAAAAGGCAGAAAGAAATAGGCGGCAAAACACTTTATCTATCCGGTAGATATGTTTAAATGACGCTCATCGCTATCTTTCAGTGTAACGCCATACTGTAAACTTCTATCCTTTTCTTATCGTCTAATCTCTTTTTTTTATTATTGTTTCGTTTTTCGTTTTATCTTTTTATGTCTTTTGCCGAAAATGTTTCCGTCTATTTCCCTAAGGATTCCCTATGCTGCATTCTGTTCGAGAAAAACCAGAATTTTAAAAGCCAGTCGAAGAGGTGAAAAAGTAGACCAAAGCACAAAAAAACAATAAAATACAATGGAGATATTTGTATCGTCAAGTTTACATCTACATTCTTCTCTTTCTTTTCAAGATTCAGAAGTTCTTTTTCTGTTTGTCGTTTTATCACTGACGCCACGGTTGTTAGATTATTTTTCTTGCCGTTTACGTCTGATCCTATTGTTTCTAGTTCTTTTTATTTTCAATTATTCTCCTTGCGATTATCAAAGAGAAATGACGGTACACAAAATATTACTGCATCAGAAATCGTAATTTCTGCCTGTATTATAAGCTCAAATTACAATCCGTGACTCATTGCATTCCTACACACACACACACACACACACACACACATATATATATATATATATATATATATATATATATATATATATATATATCCAACCAGTCAAGTTGGCTACAGATTCTTCTCTGTTTGAGTGTCCATGAGTCTGTATATACATGTGCTACCCCGAGCGCTTCTGGTCACATTTTTGGTTTCACAACCTTGAAACTCGCGAGAGTACACAAATAGACACCATTCAATTTATTTTTTTCTTCTTTTCATTAAAGTTCTTTTTTAATTCTCTATGGTCATCTTGGACCAACAATGATGAAATCTCGTGCTGGTGTTTTTTTTAGATGATTTTGGATAATTTTAGAATTACTCTTTTGATAATTGGTTTTAGTATACATACGGGCTTTGTGCGGATACGGATATTTGCATCTAACCATAATGTAGAGTGATATCTCTTCTACTTCAATTGTAATCAGTAGTGTAGATATACTTTATATTAGCCAACGTAAGAATAGACTAATCAATCAACTACGGATATTGTTTCGTATAATTTGCATAGGTTTATATGAATGTGGAAAAAGAAACTTCATAAGTCCTTGTTCGTTTCCTATCGGCTATACGGGAAGAGTGTTTTTCCAAAAAAACAATTTCTTTCTTAACAAAGTAAATATTTCTTTATCGATTGCCATTAAAAATACCATTAAAGTGTCAGTTTTGTTTATATATATGTATTCACATATACTTATTGATATATATATATTGATATACATAATGATTAAGACGCATGCACAAAATATTTATTTGCCTAAATGTCATCAAAGTCACAATCAATTAGTTTCTTAGAAAGCTAACAGGTGTTAAGGCAGGTGGGTATGATTTAAATAAAAAGAATATTGACGTTTTGGCTAGTTCAGTTGGAACTCTATTAATATATATATATATATATATATATATATATATATATATATATATATATATATATATATATATATATATATATATATATATATACAATTGACATTTTGGCTTGTTCAGTTGGAAGGCTATCAATATGTGTGTGCGTTTGGCTCATGGTCGTGGAGAATTTGATACTACATAAAATTTGTCTAAGTCCATTTTCATTTTCAGCATTCAAATAACGGAACTGTCTGTTTGGCTTTTTTAACAGGAACATTTTAATGATTGAGAAAAAATAAATGATCAGCCGAAGAGAATCAGACGAAGGAGAAAGCATGGTATAATAATTTGACCATTTTGGGATTTTGATCCGAATAGGAATATATGGACAGTTATCTATGTCATGTAGGTTCTGAAGACTTATCATGTACACGAATGGACTGGCTGTTCGGAGTAAAGAGATTGTACTACGCCAAACATTCAAGCAAATAACACCTGTCAACTTCGTATTTGAAAATCCTTATCCCTTACCAGGCATCGAACTCTGATCACCGACGCCGAAGACCACCATTCATCTATCTGATATCAAGCTAGCCCTAAAGTCGATAAATACAGATGAAAGGATGAAAACTGGTCGATAGCAGTCAAATACCATATAACAAAGGTTTTCACACAGCCTACTGTCTTTTATTTTTCGGTACTTGTAAAATCTAAAATCACACCAAACAGTTATGAATCATTACTCCCCTGAACTCCAATGGTTGACCTTCAGAAAGAGGAAGCGGACTACGAGCAACATTAAACTCAACTGATACAACCGAAAGCATGCTGAGCTCTTCACTTACGATCATGACCAAATGTTGAACCAAGGTTCAGTGTAACCTCCAAGAGTTTGATCCCTGACTTCAAAGTATCTCTATTTACTCTCAGTTAGATTCATGCTTTGAGAAAAATTATCCAGAGCATTCAATTTCCAACCTCAAGGCAAAAGCCATTAACCCCTAGTATGTATTAGATGGATATATACATACATACATATATATATATATATATATATATATATATATATATATATATATATATATATATATATATACACACATATATATATAAATGGTGAGAAACAGTAACGACATACACACACACAAACATATATATATATATGTTTGTGTGTGTGTGTATGTCGTTACTATTTCTCACCATTTATATATAAATATATTGATAGATTCTTACTGTAAATGGGACTAACTCATTGTAAATGCTATTCATTAGCTCCGTGAGAAAACATTGACAACTCTCAAATAGGGAAGCTTTGAGATATATATATATAGTTTCTATGTATATTTATCTCGCTCTCTCTTACTCTCTCACAATCTCTCTCTCTCTCTCTATATATATATATATATGTATATGTATGTATATCCCACTTTTGTGTGCACAGAAAAGTTTTATTGAAATCTAAAGAGAAGTGCCATGAATATGATACGCAGGTTTTTGGATTGAATAAGATTATTCATTTATCAAAACAAGATTATTTGATGTCTTATTGAAACTCTTCTGCTGAAAATAAACGGGTTTTCTTCATTTTTGTTCAATTTTCAGAAAACTAATTCAGCTCTACTCTTTCAAGATTATAGAGAACAGGTCCTTGCACAAAGCACGTTACTCTGGGATAAAACTTCAAATCTCTAATTCAGAATTATGAACAACAAGTCTGGTTAGTCACTCAATAGTTACCGTCACG